>OY744477.1:14406288-15006288 GCA_963556175.1 Tipula confusa | reverse complement strand
TAGCTTTGTTTTAGAGCTCGATTGACTAGACGATGCGTCGAGTTTCAGTTTTTTATTTGGTACTGGCGATTTTGACTTACGATCCATTAAAATTCTATTTGTGCTTAAAATTACTGTTAAACTTGAGTTTATAATTATTTAAATTTATATTTGCACAATCCGCAAAAAATATGAACAAGATTTGCAAGCGCTTGTTGTGAAACCAAGCGAAATTGAAAAACCACTGCGAAAAACCTGTTTTGACAATTCACAACGGATGAGCTCGGTATGTGTAATTATAGTATTTTTAATACGTCATTTTTATGGCAGGGTAGTAGCGACGAATACATTACATCGATTTTGAGGTTATCTAAGTTCCTGTGATGCAATTATTTTACAATGCAGTGATTTTAACCCAATAAATAAACAAACAATTAAGTTTAAGTCTTTTAAAATTATATTTATTAAATTTTACTTAAATAATATTTTCTGGAATTACATCATTGACATTAATTAGTTCATTCATAAATCCAATCTGAGCTTGCTGGGGTCCATGAAACTAATTCTTCATCTTTAAACCATAATGCGATTTCTTTATTAGCTGATTCAACAGCATCCGATCCATGAATGATATTACGACCAACTTGAATACATAAATCACCACGGATTGTACCTGGGAGTGAGTCGGCAGGATTGGTTGCTCCTAACATTTGACGTCCAGTTTTGACAGCATTAAGACCTTCCCAAACCATTGGTACTACAGCACCGGAGCTCATATATTTAACGAGACCGGGGAAAAATGGACGTGATGATAAATCGGCATAATGTTGTTCCAATAGTTCTTTGGTTGGCTAAAAATATAGAAAAAAAAAATTAAATAACTTCACAACCAATATGGCGCATACAGCATGCATAAAAAAATTAAAACTACATTTGAACTACAAAACACTAATTAAATTATTTAATTACTAACCCAAACAAATTTCAAAGCAACTAATTTAAATCCTTTAGTTTCGAAACGTTTAATAATTTCACCGACGAGTCCACGTTGGACACCGTCTGGTTTAACCATAATAAAAGTTCTTTCTTTTGTTTCAACCATGACTGAAGATACGAATGAAAATAATGCCAAAAGAGTACCAATCATACAAGCACTTCGACGCAAACTGAAAAAATTAAATATAAAAATTCTTCGATTAGAAAATTAAAATCGTTTCGTATATTTTTTACCATACAGCTGCACGATATTTCTGTATTTCTGTAATATACTATACACACTCACCGGTTACCGTAATAACGATAGCTACAGACACGCTGAATGTTCATGTTTATCTAAAAAAATTTTGTAAGCGTTGGTTATAGAATAATGGTGGATTTAGATTTGACTTGTATATGTATTCAAGATAGTATCACGATGTTACATCATATATGGTGTGACGTTTTACCATACATTTACAAACAGGCGAAAACTGTTTCGATGCTGATAAATATATTTAACGTTATATACAATAAATTCTTATTGATAAGTTAACATTTGTTTAATTTTACTTACGTTTGGAACAATTGGAATGCATTCTATCGTCATTGTTGAAGCTTTTGCCTATCGAAGTAAGCGACTAAACGGTTGCATCGAATTTCGGATACCGTCAAAATATAAACAGACCCCCGCTCATGTTTTAAGGAGCACGCGGCCTTCATTTTTTGTGGAGCTAAAAGACTATAATCTAGTTATCTCAAGCAAATTCTTGCCTTATACAAGAATTCAAAAAATAACGTGGTGTCGAATGATGGAAGAACTACAAACAAATCGATCACTTTATGATCTCAAACAGAGTCACTCCATAAGTATTACTAAATGGCAACGGTGTAAAATAACTGTTGATTTACGATTCTTAGCTTCTGTTGGTCTCAACATCAATGAGTCTAAAACAAAATATTATATTGTCACTAATGAATGAATTGATAGGTGACTACAAATTTAAAGTAGTGACGGGTTTCCTCTTCAGTAGTTTATCCAGTAAAAGAACGGCGATGGTGATACCACGTGCAGAGGTCGTTGTCAATAAACTATGATTTTTGGTAAGGTATGGATCAGCAATAGCCTGGAAAAATTGTTTATTATTCAGGATTTGGGGCTTACTTCTCTTATATAATACAAAATTTCAATAGTAGTGGTCAGTTTAGAAGAATACATAAAAATACAATTAAGATACGTACAATTGGTAATGCCAACAATTTAAGAAAATACTGCTTGAAAAATTAGCTAGAGATTAATTGCTGTACCTTGTTATTTAAGTTTCTATTTTCCATCAACAAAAATTTAAATGACAGTTTTACTATTGTAATTTTTATATTATGACAATTCAATTATAGTATCATGAGAGTAAACTCAGCACCAATTTAAGAAAAATGTTCATATACAAAAACTCGTTTGAAAAAATGTCTTCCATAGTAAAGGCTCTAATATATGTGTACGGTTTTCATCGACTATCGTCATCGAGCAGATGATCATTTTTACGGTACTATTATTATAAAACCTGCTGTTGTCGACATACGTAGAACAAACGACATAAATAGAATTATGGTATTCGACAAAAAATTTCATATATAAACATAAGTAGGTTATATTTAGAATTTAAAATAATCAATTATAATAATTAATCTGTAGTATAGTTTGCTACAACACATATAAATTATAAATTACCTTGAACTTCAACAAATAAAAAGTTTCTACCAATAAATCGACTATAGCCGAGCCCTCAACGATCGCATGTCCGAAATTCCGAACCGCATAATGTAAAAAATATCGAAAAAATTTCCAAATGTATTTTTTTTACTTATAAAATGGCGTTTTGTCATACAGAAAGGTCGTAAAAATCAGAAGAAAAATTAAAAAAAAATAATAAAATTTAAAATTAGCAAAACAAAATACTATTAAATTAAATTTTTAATTAATTTTAAATTCAGTGTGATATAGTAAAACAAAATATAGAATTATTATATAAAAATAGTGAATATTAATAATAATTCAAGTGAAGTGAAAAAAATAAAAAATATATACACACATACAGACACAAAGCATATCGATAAATCGTCAACTATCGCGTAAAATGCAAGGACAACAACAAATTGGATTATCTGCAGCAGGACAACAACAACAGCAACAACAAGGCATTGTTAGAGGAAATGTGGTTTTAAAAATGAATCAAGTGACAAATGTTAGTGAAGTGAATCAATTATCATCGGTTGGTAAGTGATTAAAATGGTTGAATGATTTTTCTATAAACTGTATGTGCATGTAAACTAAACAACAATTATCGTCAGCATCACATACAAAATCAATAGAATTTGTCATGTTGGCTCGAGTCTCGTTTAGTTCTAATAATATGTTATGTAAAATATTTCTTAAAGCTAATTAACTAAAATAGCTACATTTTATAATAAGATACCTAATTAAAACTTTTTTTTTGTACATATTATACACCAATCATTACAAAACTGCATTTGTGTTTACGCGCAAGCAAATATCTTTATCGATTTTTGTGCTCGTCGGTGTCTCTCTACACACAGAATACGTCAAAATGAAGTGTCATGTGAAAAGATAAATGTGTACAATAAAATCAAAAAAAAAAAATATCTAAAAACACCACACCACATAATTCTAATATCATGTCATTTTTCTCATTTTAGGTTTGCTTGAATTGGCGCACAGAGAATATCAAGCGGTAGATTATGAGAGTGCAGAACGACATTGTATGCAGTTATTTTCACAGGATAGCAGTAATACGGGTGTATTGTTACTGTTATCCTCAATTCATTTTCAATGTCGTCGTTTAGATAAATCGGCATACTATTCGACGCTTGCTATCAAACAAAATCCATTGTTAGCCGAAGCCTACAGGTATATTTATCACAAACTCGCACGTACACATAAATTGTATAAATTATATCATACATGAATGTGATCTCAACCGTTTTTGTTTCTTCTTTAAACTATAAGTAACCGTAAATTGTTACTAATTTATCCTGCAATTGGCATTCTAAAGAGTTTTAAATTTAATTTTTTATTTTAGGATTTGATCAAATTAATAGAAATTCGTATATTTAGAACATCAAAATGATTAAATTGAAACCCACTTAGAAATATCCATTACAATTTAATTACATATCTCAATATTACTGAATAACATTCCGATCTATTTAATATTTACGATACTGATATAGTTGTAATATAGTTTGTGGTGCATAGACAAATTAGTAAAGATTTCGTTTACGACACTACATTATAGACTATGCCAGAACTACTTGATATAATTGGTAATTATGCTAAGAATGTTACCAGATATTGGATGAGTCCAGAAATAGAGGCATAGTTATATGCGAACCAGACTCACTTAGCTTCTGCTCATTTCGGTTATCATTTACAATCTCGTGAAGGCTATTACTAAATAAAATTGGTGCCCACCCTGTGCAAACTAATAAATATTGATACTATTATGTAATTATTTTCTTTTGGATTCGATCGATTTAGGTGAATTGCATTTATTTCACACCTTATAAGTATAAGGAGATTATACACAATAATTTAAATTGGCCAAACGCACTGTTTATTAGATGAGTTCCTCAGCACAGCGGCATTTCTGTGCCTATGCTTTAAATTTTTCAAATAATGCTTTGCATTCGTAAATTTTTGTTTATAGTTTGGTTAAAGCATTTAACAGACAAGATGTTGTTCATCACATTTTTAGTAACTCAACAACAAATTCTATTAAATATTGTGAGTTTTATCGGGACTATTATTTAATATCTAACTAGCTACTAGAAATTTTTAAGATTGCTAGGTGTTATTAGATAACTGTACAGTACATAGAATCTTTAGCTATTTTATGTACTGTACATTTATATAATAAGTAGGACTCAACATTATATGTTGAACCCCTCAAAGAATGTTTTAATTTTAGCTAAATAATACTTGGGTGAGCCAAACAAAAATCGATCACTAGTAAAGGTAATAGAAATATGTTGAAAATGACCAATACAGAAGCAGGCATTGTCCTGGAATTATTTTTTTTATTGCATTTTATTAATAATCGAACCAGTCATTTACATTTGAATGAATTTTGAAAAAAGTTAATTTAATTTGAACATTTGTTAATTTGATTGATACCTTTGCTAGTTTGGTTTATAGAATAGTTACCTTCCCATGAAACTGGTGTTCATTTATTACACCACGTTCTTAAACCTTGTTACAGAGCATTGCAATATCACCCCGAATACTGTTGAATATTAGAATGATAAATACTGAGACAGAACATTTAAACGGTATGTCACCCAGTGATTCTGATTCTATTGGCGAATATATTTTTTTTTGATTCTATGTCGTCATTAGATTTAACACAAATCAATAATGTATTTAGTTCACGGGCGCGTTTAATAAATTTAATTTTGGGTAACTTTTTTTATTTTAAGTATTTACTTAAAGAAAGTAGTTTAGGACCCGTCCGATTTCCTGTAATTATTTTGACAGCGTTCTACATGCACCCAAATTATCACAGCACCTAGGACTTTGTGGTTTGTAATGTTATCACTTGTGGCATTATCATCTCTACTGTAAAGTCCAATAATTTGAAAATGCTTGTGAATCTCGAAACGTTAAAATTATCACAGTATTCGGACAGCAAACGAACTCATTACAAAATATGGAAGAAAAAATTATTTCAGTTACGTCAAAATTATTACAAAACCTATAATTTATTATGGAATTCAAACAGGCTGTTTTAATTGGAATTGAAAATTTCATCATTCCATTTAGTTTTATTCGCCAATAATAAAATGAATCGGCTACGGAAATTTTTTAAACATCATTGCTAATTCTTTAGGTTATCTACCGTGCGACCTAAGCCCTATAGTTAAAAGGTACTACCTTCTGAATAGTAATTCAAAATGTTTTTAGTCGTTTATTAATTCCAAAAGAAATTCCAAGGAAATGTGATTAATTCCAACGAATATCCAAGGAGATTCCAATTGTGTGCTAACGAGTCTAAATCTTCTGCAGATAGCAGATCAATAAAGCTTGCTTATCTGTTGGAAATTTGTGTTTGACTACCTTGGATACAAAATTGGATCAAAGGTTGCTGATGTATAATACAATGAAATTTTTCACAATTGTGTGCATGTGGCTGTTTATTTGTCCAATTAAACCTGAATCTTCCACTCATATTCATTACTGCATCAATTGCAGATCCAGATTTCAATTGCAGATCCAGATTTTGAAAAGTTCCCACTGTACTAAACAGCCAGTTCCTCTAAACCTTACATCTCATATTTATGTCTCTTTTGAATATCAAGGGAAGGTCTCGGGTAATCTAAGATTTTATGTGATTTTATCGATTGGCTACCAAATTTGTAGGCAGTGATCATTAATTGGTCACTGCAAAGCTAATTTAACAGTTTTCGTACAAGTCAGGGATCACAGGAAAACTAACCTTACGTTTCAACTGTGAAGGTCTGATAAACGAAGATGAGAAAGTACAATATCAAAATCTTGTTAGCAGTAGCATTATGGAAACCAACCACCGTTTTTGGTGATGTGAATCCTCTATGGGAGGTATTGAAAATTTCGATTGTCAGTGTCGCCCAGACGACTCTGGGTATGGTACAAATTAAACCCAAAAATGATTGGTTTGATGAAGAGTGTCTGTCGTCTTGCTGTCGAGCAACAGAATATATAGCCTATAAAGAAGTGTGAATACGTTTTACAATCGCACGGACGAACAAAACGGTTCTTGCTAGGAGAACCGCTAAGCGAATTTGTCGATGGAAAACGCGTAGATGGTGGAGATGGGAATGAGCGCAGCTCACTTAACTTCTTTAAAAGTATCACCGAACTGCACTGTACCTAGGTCTATAGGTCTTTTTAGATTGATGTTTTCTAAATATTATGGAATATCTCGTGACGTGCATCTGGTGTTCTTGTATTTCCAAGCAAAAATATGTGCGTTATCGTGTACCGTCAGTTCAACCAGATTCCGGCATATGCAGATGATATCAGTGTAATTGGACTGAATGGCAATGGTGTCAAAGAACTACTGGATCCACTTGTACGATTCTCAGCTTTCGTTGGGCTCAAAATCAATGAGTCTAAAACAAAATATATGATCACTGGTTTAAAAACCAAGACTCAATGAATTTTAGTAGTGGTTACCACATTTAAAGGAGTGACAAGTTTCGGATACCTCGGGTCCCTTACCACTCATGATAATTGTGTGGGAGGGAATATTAAAGCGCGTCTTATCTCTCGCTTCGTATGCCTCACGTCCACTTCTAAAGTCAAAATACCTTGCAAATGCCGACAAGTTGAAGTTGTACAAGAACCCGTTGTCATGTATAGGGGTAAGTGTTGGACCCTGACGGATGAGTATGAGAGATGGTTAATGACATTCGAGAGAAGAATCATGATCATGATATATGGCTACAAACGCGACGGTGATGGCTCTTTCGACTTTTATTCAACCAAGAGATTAGGAATTTAATCAACATTTCTGACCTCGATTATGAAATCTCGGTCACGTTCTGCGAACCGATCATACACTTCGTCAATGATGTAGATATATCTAATGTATTGTCGTATGCGGATGATATGAAAATGATCATTAAAATTAATAACGCACGTGACTGCGCACGTCTTCAATATTATAATTACATCTTAGAATCTTGAAAAAATTGGTTATGGATAAAATGTAAACTGTAACATATAATTGGTCAGTTTAATTTATATTATGTTAATCTTATATTATGTTGAAACCAAGTAAGTTTCAACTACTACTTAATTTTAGCATTGTTTATATAATCAGTATAGTGATAATCTCAACGTTATCATATCAGTTAAGAAAAATATAAACAAAATGCAGAAACGAATGTGACAAAAAGCTTTTCGAAGTGATAACACATTTTAATGTAAACATGATAATTAAATCATATGATATTGATTCCTAGTTTCATTTAAATAACTTAGTTGACCTAGACTCTGAAATCACGTATGAAGTCACACACACCTACATTTTTTTTTATTATCAATAACTTTAATGGTTTTATTTATTTATTTTTTAGCAATTTAGGCAATGTGTATAAAGAACGTGGCCAGTTGCAAGAAGCACTAGAAAATTATAGACATGCTGTACGTCTAAAGCCTGATTTTATTGATGGATATATAAATTTAGCAGCAGCATTGGTTGCCGCACGTGATATGGAACAAGCTGTACAAGCTTATGTTACAGCTTTACAATACAATCCTGTAAGTATTTTATTGATGTAAAAATTATTTAAATTTAATTTTTTTAATTTTAGACCACTACAATAAATTCGAATTTTTGCTAAATTGTATTTTAAGAAATTTATAAAAGCTATCTTTCAATTTGGTTTTTATTACGAATTATACTTGCGAGCTATAAATTAACTGCCCTCTAATGAATCGTACTGCCTAACATTAAGAAAATAGTAATTAAAGGCTAGTAAAATTGCAGTTACGACAACGCGATAAATAATTATTTCGATAAATTATAGATTCTATAATGCAAATAATTTTAAATGCAAATCTGCCGCCGCAGTAAAGCCGGCGATTTCTATAATCGACATGATTACAAACATTTTGTGAATACTATAACAAACCGTATGATTTGAAAAGTTAGAAGGACTGTTAATAAAAGTCTTATCGTTGTCAGAAGTATTTTCCCTAATAAATTGGAAAAATTAAAATATATTTCAAGCATCTTTAAACAAAAGACTCTCATATCAGAAAAGGGTTAACGCTGTGTTTGGTCATTACGGTACCTCGTAATCATTTAATACGAGTTGATACCATTTGCACAAGTTTAGTTAACTGGGTTTATCGGATGTGAGATCCACTCGGTTCTGAATTTTAAATCTAAATTGCTTAGAATTTCATAAATTTTGAGTACAGCAAAATACAGACTATGGAAAAATAAGACAAAAAGTTAAAATTTGGAATATCTACATATTGTAATTATGCAAAATAACTCTTGTCATGGCAACATCTACGGTCCTTTGACGGTATCGATTCTTTAAGTACATAATGAAAAAATATTAGTGTCTTCAGTACTTTTTATTTTTACTACTTATATTGAAATAATAGTCACCGGTCTTACAGTGATGGTTAAGGTTTTAGATTAAACACACCACTGAGTTCGATCCCGGCCGTTGACCTCAACGCGGGACCAAATCGTTAGTTGAGCTGGCCACCTACAATGATGACCAATTATTCAAATTTGGTGTGAAAGATCTTGTAAAAGATCTCAGTAAAAAGCCAATTTTGGCCTCGAATGCCAATTTCACACGTCAATTTCGTGTAAATAGTTTAATATAGTTAATGATAAATGGCAACGCGTCTACAATAAAAAAATCGACAAAATTGTATAACAATACACAGCAAGAGAACATTTTCGAATGACAAATCTAAAATTTGCGATTTGTTGACATTTCTTTTTATGTTGGTGTTGCGCGAATCTTGCAAAAAATCTAGATTTCATAAAACTAATCTAGATCAAAAAAATCATTTTTTTCGCCCAATGAAAAACGACATGAGTGCATTTTTGGTATAGACCATTCTTAATGATAATGTTTGACATCCTATTTGTGGGGATAAGTTCAATACTTTTGGCACTGCTTACAGTGACCTACGTGTACATATGTAAACAATTTGTGGATGTCATAACAAATGAAATATTTTAGTTTTAATTTGCATTGCAAAGCATTTGGATAAACAATATTTCTGTTTTTTCTATTTGGTGAGAAAATGAACACATTTTTTGGCTTTCCCACTCTGAAGCGAGCAACATATAGTTGACCATGCGAAAAGCAAGGAATTTCCAAATTCACAACAGCTATTTTCAATGATTGCCCCTGGGCTTTATTAATTGTCATTGCGAAAGCAAGTTGCAATCGATATTGTAGTAGCTTAAATTCAAAAGGCAAATCGTTGGGAATCATAGGAATGGGCGGAATTAACACATTTTCCATCAGTTTCTTTACCCAAAGACGTGGTCCATTGCTCAATTTTAGTGGATCAAAATTACGGAGCAGTATTATAGGTGAACTCTTTTTTAAAAGTATATAGTATATGTGGAGGAATTCCAGACGGCTCCAAAGAATTAAGAAACTATTTGATAATTTGGACCGGGGAGTTTCGATTGAATTTTATTTAATTTATTAACTCCGTCATTTTTGGTAGCTAAGATTAGGTAGCAAGTTCGCACAGCCAATCATGATTTTTGTAGTTTTTTGACATGTTTGGAAAAACTTTCATTACCACATCGTGAATTGATGATGGCTGTATTTGACATAAATCAGCCGGGAACGTATTTCACATGTTATCAGGTCAATTGGAAATTTCCCGTTATCTATATCCAAAAGCTGTCTGCCAAATGTTTTGGCTGTAACATCGTGATGTAAAATCACACGCATGTTTGACGTAAATCTGGTTCTTTAGTGTACTAAGTACTACTTTGTGATATTCTGCTTTGTGGTGCCCTGTTTTAGCATTTCTTGTTGTAAAATGTGACATTCCGTATATGAAAATGAACAAATTTTTTGACATTCCCACTCTCGAGCAATGACCATGCGAAAAGCATGGATTTTCCAAATTCACACAAGCTATTTTTAATGATTGCCCCTGGGCTTTATTAATTGAAATTGCGAAAGCAAGCCTCTCATTATTTACATTTTTGAATTTTCTTATGAAAAATTTGAATCAGATGGGATGAATGGTGCAGAAACTTATACGACACTCTTGATTCAGACGACGAACCCTTCGGATTCGAGCATGTCACTAGTTTTGATTAATCGCTTTCCTAAACCCTGTGAAAAAAATTGAAAAAAAAAAAATCAAAATTGTACCGAGGCTCCTAGACTACGGAGTCCAGCTCCTTCAAAAATATCGTAACGTTTGTTCTGGTCATGCAATTTATACATGGTAAAAAGACCATGACGATCGGTGGAGCGGCTGAGACACCCATCCGGAACAAACAGATAATTGTATATTTGTAAAAATTAATTCTTGATCCCTAATCTTATATAACCCCTTTCCTAAACTCATTCCCGTAATTTTTTTAAAATAAAATTTGAAATCTTATACAGGAGCTCCTAGACCCGGGGTTTAGCCCCCTCATAAATATCGTAAGGTTTGTTCTGGACATGCAACTTATACATGGTAAAAATTTCATGACGATCGATTATTTGCAAACTCGTTTAATTGAAAAATTTTATGTTATACACGAGTATCTCAATCAATACGTCTTGACCTACATTTAGTGTCTGCCTAAGCACGACTACATGAGGTACATAAATTTTAAGGACCAATCTAGATGCATGTGGTCTAGCTAGATGATCTTAATCATCAATACGAAGAAGTGTTCGATCTATACATTAAGCGTTTGGTTTCTACATGTGTATAATCTTGTACCACTGAAATAATTTTTCCCCCACATGGACGAGTGGAAGGATTTTTTAGATCAAACTTGGGTTGAAATGATTTAATTCCAATTTTGAATGATTCAGAACTAACCAATTTGTTGCTTAGTTGAAGAAGAAATGTAGGTCGGTTTTTCCTCTTCATTTCCGCCTCATGTTAAGAATGGCACAAAGCAAAATATTTTTCCTTGTTTTGTTTTATATTTTACTTCACTGACGATGGGCGAGATTTTTTAATTCAAAAACTTTTAATGTAAAAAAGGTCTCAAATGATAATTTCATTTTCTTTTTCTACATTTTTCTTATACCAACAATTTGGTATACTGTTTTTAAGAGCTGGGTTTAAACTTATTTATTTTTTCGGACACATGCGGAACAATTTTTATTTTCTTAAATGAAATTCCATTTTGTTTAATATTTTTTTTCTGGAATTTAATTCCTAAACTATGATATGATTCACTTCCGTTTTTAAAGTTACTTATATAATTTTAATCGCTAAATTATTAAAAACAAAATTGCTCGTTAGGCTGACAACAAATAGATTTTTTTTTATTGGAACGCCTTAATTATAGTCACATTGTTCTAAATTTTAAATTATGATTCTATGATAAAAACATTTTACTGAAATTATATGTTTACTCATTAACTCTTTTAATGCAGTACAATAAAAATATAATAATTTTTACTGTAGTGCGTCTGTGCAACAGCTAGTATATTTCTGTTAGATAATTTCTGCAATGCTGCACTGCAACACCAATATTAATGTATGCAACTTTTTTTTTTTTTTGTATCTTTTCAGGATTTGTATTGTGTACGGAGTGATTTGGGTAATCTATTAAAAGCACTTGGTAGACTTGACGAAGCAAAGGTAGGCAATTCTTGTGATAAAATTACATTTTACAAAACATACTTTTATAGAAACACAATCTTTAATAAGATTTTATTTGTTGAATGACTTTTTTGATTTAGGAAATGGGGGAAATAGATTTTGAAGGGATTTATATGAAAATATATCAAAATTAAAATGTTGCAACCACCTAATCGCATACAAATATGCGGTGTTGTTTGAAAAATGTATAATTATGAGAAGGACAAATATTTCTTGAAGGGATTTAAAACGGGTTTTACAGTAAAAAATGTTAAGTTGCTAATATGTATGAGAAATATTCGTTTTATCTTAATTTTGATAAGGTTAGGTATTTAGGTTTTTTTTTGTTCGGCCGGATTGTATTTGGCAATGTTAAAGCTTAATATAAAGACTTGTAAATGTGTAATTTTATTTGTGTTATCACAAGATTTTTTTTTGTTATAAAAACTGCGAAATCTATGGCAAAGCTATTTCTCGATTTATGCGGGCTATTTTTTTTATTAAACTGTGCTCAAATAAGGTAAACTTTTAATATTGTCGTTTATGTAGGGCGGGTACATCGAGAGATAGTTATGCTTTTTGATTTTTTATTACATATAAACCGAGAAGACAACAAAAATAATTTTTTTTTATGTTACAGAGGAAAATTTATAATAAAAAATATGAAATATGAAAATATGATTTTTTTTATGATTCATATTTTTTATTATACTATAGTAGAAAATAAGTAAAGGAGGTTTCAACATTTAATAATTGGTATATCCGTGTTTTTTTTAGTATTTCTCGTCTTTTTAAATTATGATATAAAAATTTTCCGGAAATTCGTGGATCGTGATAAAAAAAAAATCGCGTTCAAAATTTTATTTTTCTCGAGGCACCCACAACGCAGATATAATAAATGTATGCATGTTGATGATATGAATGTGATTTTAACTAATATTATATTTATTTATTTAAATTTATTAATTCTATTTTTATTAATTAATTGTTATTTATTTATTTTTAATTTGTGAAAACAATTTAATATCCTTTTCTGATTGACCAAAATTCTCGCCTAAATAATTTCAGTGTATTTTCATCACAAAAAATAAAAATAGACTATTTTTGAACGCTTACTAAATAAATAAAAAAAAAAAACGTTATAAAAGAAATCTAAATAAACTGAAAGAATGTATATTAAGCCACACACATCATGCACATCCTAAAAAATCTACCATACAAGAGTTGTGAAATTTGCATTTTGCTGTTATAGAAAAACATAAATGGTTGTATTTATAAAAAAAATAAAAATAAAAATGCCAAAAAATAAATTTATAATAAAAAATAGGGTCCATGCTGACAGGTAAAGTAGAATTGCTAGGCCGGAATATTATAATTAAAAAAAAAAAACAACAAAAAAATCCATGTTTCCCATCCTAATATATATATATATATATCCTGTTTTGTATCCAATCCCAGATGAAATGCTGGGCCATGATGGCTGGACCATTTATTCTACCAACAATTTTTTTTTTCAAATACATAAAAAATATATTTTTCTTTTTAATAATAAATAATTAATTTTTGTTTTTTATCCTTTAATTTATTAATTTATTTTGTATGTTTCAAAGCTTTTTCGAATACCTTTTTTTATCGAAATGTGTTATTTATTTAATTTTTATATTTTTACTTTTAATTTAACCGTCGCCGGATGTTGTATTTTCGAAATTTTAAAATATATATATATTTTCTTCTTGCTCGATCCGAAACATTTTTATATATCTTTATATGGTTTTATTTATATTAAGTTGAATTAAGGGTTTAAAGTAAATATTAAAAGTACTATATTGTACTGAACTCTGATCTTTCAACTCCTCGTCAATAAATTTGTCTAAATATTAATGGCGATCTTAATTTGGCTTTTAACTTTGTATTTTTTAAAAATAATTTCAACAGAGTATAGGACCGTATCTTTACTATTTTTATCTAGAACAGATTTACTTTTTTTATTATTATTATTATTTTTTAAATCCCATAATCCTCTTTGTTTTATTCCATAAAGTTTCGGTTAGTAAATGATAATACCATTTTGGATTATTGTCGTAATATATGAGCTGTTCACTGGCCAAAATGATTAACTCCATACAAAAAAAAAATAGGGAAATTCAATATATTAGGTACATTTTTTTTAAACCTTAGTCGCCTCCAAAATCACATCTGCCCTACAGTCACTAAATCAGGGCATAATACTAAATTTATCGAAAACTTTTGATGAACCGCCTACTCACAGCAATATATCATTTTAATGGCGTAAAGGAATTATCGTAACAAATTTATTTTTTAGATGTGTGCTCATGGCCATCGATGGCGAAGAAAAATACAACACCGGATAAAATTGGAAACGGTTTCAGACATGCAAGGTTTAAAGAACAGGTCCCACGTTGTAAGCCTGTAATTGTTTCTTTTCTTTTTATTATGGAATTTTGTAATGACTGAATTACTTACAGGATTTGTTTATATCGTACTAATCATCAGGTGAAAAGCTTCTTATGAAAAACTTCATTTCGATTAATTCAGCTTTTATATCCGTACTTTGTAAAAGAGCATATATCGGCTTAGTGCATTTTTTCCACAATCATATATTCTGGCATAAGGTATCCCCTCCGATTTCTGTACATCATATGTACATCGATGCTTTTTTGTTTTTCATAATGATAGTGTGATAATTGTTAGATTTCGAGTGTGGAGTTAATAACTTTGACTATCTAAATAAATTAGTTCATTCAACTGCCATAGGTTTTATCATTTTTTGTCACCAAACAAGTTGTTTAGTAATAAAAATAATTGGAAACAATCCAAAAAGTGGAGTTAATCATTTGGTCTATGAACAGCCATATATCGTGTCTCGAATCAATATATGTATTAGTAATTTTTTTATGAAATTTTTGATTTTCTAACATTTTGTCAGCTGCATTTAATTTATCCACAAAGCATTCACTAAAATGAATTTATCGGTTAATACTCGGGCATTATATATTTGGTTAGGCCTAGTAAACCCATTAACTAATATTTAAATATATTGAAATTATTATATAATGATGGTCACACATTTAACAATCAGAACTTTAAATTAACCATTCCCAAATATTTTTTTTTTTATTTAATTAAATTCGTAATAAAATAATTTTTTTAATTACTTTGATTTTGTTCTGTTTACACTTGAGAAATTAATTAAATATCGACAAAGTTGTTTATAAAATTGAGAAGAAGAAAATATATGTTGTAATTTTATAAAATAATTATTTTTTTTTACGAAACAAAAAATAAATAAATAAAAAATAAATAAATAAATAAAAAACATATAATAAATATAACTAAGAGAGGAAGATGTTCCAATCAGCCAAAACACAGACATATATAAATAGTAAAAAAAAAATGTTGAGTTTATTTATTTATCTTTATAATTTTCTATTTTCATTTTTTTGTTAAGTTCTTTTATTATTCTTAAATAAATAAAAGCATTTATTAATTTTGTTTTAGGAAAAATATATTTATTCTAAAGTAAAATAAAATCGAAAAAATGAAAAACAAAAATTATAAAAATAAATTTTCGTAAATTTTTAAACATTTTGTCTTTATTTTCAGCCACGAAAATATTCAATTTTTTTTTAAATTTAAAAATCAAAATAAAATAAAGAAAATTATTATTTATAAATATAAATAATGATTTGGAATTAATTTGCATATCATTCGTTAATTTTCGAAATAAAATCGTATTTGCTTAATTTTGATGAGTTTGTACTCGAATCGAATACTTGTATCGTGTGTTTCTACCGCGTATTAATATGCAAATTAGTTTGCGTATTGTTTTATATCTTAAAATATATTGAGATATTAATTAAATCTCCTTATTTTAGCGTAACGCGTCCTGTTTGCGTAACGAATAGGTTTAGTTTGATTTGTAAATTCGGTCGACGAATTTCTCGATATTTTATTATGCGTCCTTTTGCTATTAGTTTATTTGTTTTTATCTGCATAACTTATAAAATAATTCGAGATGTCGATTCAAGCGAAAGGGCCTAGTTCAAAATGTTTTTTCTCTGTTTATTTTAAAATTAATGAAATTTTTTTTTTAAATTTTAATTTTGATTTTTTTTGTGAGACATTTTTTTTTTTCAATGTAACTTGTAAAATATTAAATTTGTATTGTTGATGAGTAAAAAATTGTATATTTTTCACAATGAAAAAACATCAACAGATTTATACAAAGTGATTTCCTTTTTTCTTAATTTATTATTGCGTAATAGATTGGGTTAATTTTGAACCGAGAATATTAAAATTTTTAAAAGAAAAAAGGAATATTTCCCTAGTTGTGTAAAAATAAATAAATATATATGTACATTAAAAATCAAAAACAAAATTAAAAAAAAAAAAGAAAGAAATAATAATTATTTTTTCAAGGAAAATTTATCCCAACCACAAAAAAAAAAAAAAAAAATTATAAAATATTTTAAAATTTTATCAAAAAATTTCTCAAATTAATAGAATTTTTTTCTGTTCCCTACTCCTGCGCGTCGTACTAAATTATAGGCTTGCTATTTGAAAGCTATTGAAACACGACACGATTTTGCCGTGGCATGGAGTAATTTAGGATGTGTGTTTAATGCACAAGGTGAAATATGGTTGGCGATACATCATTTCGAACGAGCGGTGGCACTTGATCCGAATTTTTTGGATGCATACATAAATTTGGGCAACGTATTGAAGGAGGCTAGAATTTTTGATCGGTAAGTTAATGTTTTGTTCGTAAATTTTTTTTCTCTGCTCAAATATATTGTTTGGTCATTTCCATAAGTAGTTAACTTTAAATATTATACTTAAACATATTTAGTCACGAGTTCGATTCTCGTCGTTGACAAAAATTAATATATAGAATTTATATAATTACATCTTGCACTGGTAAACAAATTGTAGGTAAAGAAGCGTACGTTAAATTTATTTTCTAATTTGAACTTGTGTAATATGTACTCAAAATTAATTTGTAGTCAAAACTTAAAACAAGTAAGATACAAAAACGGATTGGCTGTTACAACCAAATAAAATAAAAAATAGGTAAATCGGCCATCTAGGTACATAGCACTTAAGATACACAGATTATTCAATGTGTTGAACCGTATTTGTGTAGAAAATGGACCAACAGCTGAAAACACTTTCGATTTCCAAGCTTGTTAGAGGCATTGTCCATAGGAAGTCATACACTGAAATAAAATTTTCTAGCACTTTTATACTTTGTAAATTTAGTAAATTTTCGGAGTTTCACTTTTTTACCATATTTTGTTTTGCGATAGTATTACTTTGTCGATTTCAATTAAAACGGTTTCTAGCCTTTGTTCAATTATGATTTCTTCTTCATATAAATAAAAATAAATTTGTAAAGGCCAATTCATCATCAAAAATTACAAAATAAAATCCGCTTCTTATGCTTTTGTAACACTTTCGAGACTGCCGGATGTATTAATCTTTTTTAAACCTTTTAATTTTTTCATTTAAACAATCGAAAATACCCGTTGCCTACAGTAAAATACCAACCGAAATGCACTGTATCACACCTCTCATCCGTGCCTGCCCTGCACGCCTTGCACCAAAGACATCACTGTTGGTCCCTCCAACACTAAAACTTGAAAAATTTCAGATTGCAACAATATCACCGTTCCTCTCTTTCTTTCCATTTACAAACAACAAAACATAACTTTTATAAGTTCCATTACCAAAAGCTATGATAAAAAAGCCTACCATCTAGTAACACATATTGCTCGTTGTTGTAACAAACTCCTTTCAATCTCTACACACTTAAGAGTTTAAAATCAAGACCCGACACTATCCTATAACGCACCAGTCACCACCCCATTACAGCCTTACGCTCTCGAAAGCGCACATAGCCGTTCCTTACCGAATTCCCTCGAATCTCCTTGCCTTGCGACCTTTCGCATTCCGTTATGACAATGCTTACACATCAGTGGTGAAACCAGACCCTACTCGTGTACTAAACCTGCAACCACTTGCAAATACAGTTGAAGCCTGGTTGATTCCAGAAATAAACTACAGAATATTCCTGCGTGACCTTTGGACAAGTCTTTATCCATGCAGGGAGAGCATAGTTTCAACTTGCTTTTAAGAGAATGCTCTCTATTTTCGTTAAATAAACCTTTTAAAGGTTATAGCTTCTTATCTATAATCCCTCCGAGATATTTGACTTAAAATTTCTATATTAGGGCTTTTTTAGCAGGAAATAGGACTCCTTATTTTGATTAAGTACTGGAACCTTTAATCAAATTGAAACCTTTAATCAAATTGTATTAATTTTTTTTTGAATATCCAGGAAGGCTTTTTAACCTTAGCAGAGTATTTGCCACGAAATTTTATCTATTCTAAAAGAGTCTGCATCCAATTAAGGAGGACTATTTCCATGATTTTACTTACTCTTAGAATTTATTGAAATTAAATAACTTGTTCTATTCTATATGAGGAATCTTTTCTGGTTTAAGAATCGAGATTGCTCTGTCGATTTTCAAACAGGCTAGAAAGTTGCTTTTATCTTTAAGATTGCATTAATGATCTCGATAAACCTAGTATTTTACTCGCGGATCATTTTTTAAGATGCCAACAAATGTTTGCTACTTTTATTTTTTCAACTATGCTCTCGATAATATGATGGCCTTTCTTCAATTTCAGTAAAGATAAAGAGGAAAAATAAAGACATCTAAAAGATTTCAGTTTTAGATTTGAACATGAAGTTTTATTTTTATCTAGTAAACGTGGAAATAAGAAACCTTTACAGGACCAGCTTCAGAATAAAATACTTATAAGGCTTGCGAAGAACAATTCCACATGGCATGGTCTAACCAAACAAATTTTAAGAGATCATTCGTTACCTGTAAGATGTTGTTCAAGCAGCGTTTTCTTGTCAGGTGTGACTTAAAAGTCATTATGACAGGCGAAACTGGCTGGTTCTGCCATTTTGTATTTTCCGTTAGAATCAAAACCAGTGAGACCGGCTATTGAGATAATTACTGTGTGTAAATCTCACAAATTTTCCGTTAGAATCAAAACCAGTGAGACCGGCTATTGAGATAATTACTGTGTGTAAATCTCACAAATTTGTAAAATTAAGTCACACTCCGTAACCAGCAAATCATTCAATTTCCGTTTCTATTGTTTGTTAGTAGTTGCTGGTGAATACATTTTGACTCCCTGTTAAACATTCAAATTATTTAAATATTTTTGGATCGACTTGTTATTTTACCCAACTATCGATGAGATTTGGTACTGCGCCCCACCGTATCAGTTTTCAATTTACTTAGGATTGTGCTGTCATATAAGTGACAAACATCGTTACTTACATTAAATTGTACCTTTTAATTTTCCTTTTCTTTGCATACTCTCTTCCAGCAAAAGTTGGTATCCATAACAGGTCTGAGTGTCTAGCGGGACCCACTACGGTTGATGCATTCTTGAAACGGGTTGCCATTCTCCATACTTCAGTCTTTAAATTCCTGTACTTTCAGAATTTAAATTCTAATTTCAGTCGTTGAAATTCTCTAAATGATGCAGGTGTTTCTATGCGTGCTGAAAATTCGCAATGCTTCTTTGTTTTTATTTTTTGCTTCCGTGATCTCTATATCCCGCCATTTGTTAGAGCGCGTACGTACAATTTCATTGATGTTGTTCGAAGTCTTTATCACAAATTTGTCTATATGTCTAAATACTAGCATCCAGAGAAATAATGCTCGGTATATTCTCTTCCTAAAGCAATGACTCCATGCTCTCGACAGTCAATATCTGTGCGTCTCATTCAAAGAATGAGGATACAATCATTATTTCTTGCTTGATTGTGACCGGCATCAGATTCTCATCGCGAAACATAAAGTTGATTCGAAAGGGTCTAATTGCTTCCAAAGAAGCTGATAAATGTTTATCTACAGTAGAATTTTTTTAAATTAGCAGTGTTGATCTACATCAATGTCTAGTTTGAATAAAATGCTGATTTTGCGGTTTCCTTTTTCCTATATTATCTGTTTATTCTGTTTATAACAATGAAAGAAATGTAGAGGGAGCGCAAGGATATTTCTAATCTAAATTTTGATTTAATAACTCAGCAGAATGAATAAAACCATATTCAGCATTGATAAATATAAAATGTTGCCTTTGTGCCTCCTTTAAGCTATAAAATCTTTTAAATCGCTCAATTATAACCGTGACAGTGTTGTTGTTCTAACTTTAAAAATACCAGCTTCACAATACTGACCAGAGCAACATAATCCCTAATTTTAAAAATTTTAATTGTTCAAGGACTAAGACGGAAAAATACTGAGTAACAGATCAGAAGTTTTTTTTTAACTTCTGTACTTAAATAAAATATATGAAATTTTGATTATTTAGAGAGGCCCGTATTAGGAGTGGGGTTCTGTTAATTATTCAATTGAAGTTAGATGTTCCTTTTATTTGTGCGTGGTAGATATAGATATTTTGTAATATCACATACTAATAGTGCTATTAACACATAAAACAATTAAATTCAATTATGACTACTACATGTATAAGCAAACAATTCATAACGACTGATCAATAATGCACCATACAGAATAATTACAAAAAATGTCCTTTAATATACATTTCGACACATATACAAAATCAATAAAAAATAATAATTATGTTCGAGGATATAATTAACACAACAAAAAAAAAATATTTCCAATATTATCAAGTTTATGATTAATTTTGTTGTTGGTCGATGTGGGCGAACAAAACACCATCCATAAGATTGAAGGAGATTAATATAATCTTTGACTATGCTTTATTATTGATAAGATGTTGTTTATTGTTTATCTTTTCTTTGAATTAATTATTTATCTGTAATCGATATTATATAAAGTCTTGATATATTACCAATAGCAAAAAATGTTGCCAAAATGTCATATCAAATTTAAATTCAACAGCGTATCCTTTATGGTTAGTTAAATTATTATCACCAACAAAAATAGGAAAAATATATAAGTACATATCAACAGATAACTTTTTTTTATTATAGTCTGACACTTTTAGGTTTCATATAAAATTCATGAGCATAAGAAATTGGAGTAATAATAATTTATTCAATTTTCTTCTAGACGCTGCAGTTGTTAAATAATATTATGTATTGCAAGCTGCAATCTAATAAAAATAACTTGCATTTCAAACTATAATAAACTAAAACTCGTATTTGATTTTCATTTCCTTTTTCAGCAGATTGTCGAAGACATATAATTAACATGTTATGCTATCCAATTTAATTTATTCGTCTTTCGAACAAATTAATGTTGAGTAATCATATTTTCGCATAATATACAGCTTCCTTCAAAATTAATCATCATACATGACTGGTCTCTATTCTGTGTGCCTATAACATACAACTCATATTTGTGATAGCAAAAAAAAAAAAATCAATTTGTTCCACTAAAAAATAAGAGACTAAATAATTTTTATTAACGTAGCTAAGAAAATGTTTTCCCTTTTTAGTTGTTATTTTAAAATTTTAGTGGTATGAGCTTGTATTTGCCTGTTTGACGATTATAATATTATTTTCGTTGTAGTTGAGGCAGGCGCACTACCTTGTTTAACATTTTCCCTTCGCACTCAGAACAGAATGGGTTTTTATCTTTTGGCGTGTTATATACGTTTTGCTCTCACATTGAAAAAAAAATCGGGTAGAATGTGTGCAGAAAATATAAGAGAAGTGAGAAATAACATGTACAGTGCGCGGATATGATTTATATTTTAATGAGAGAATGTATAGGATTTAAAAAAAAAAAACAGTCGTACCTCATAATTTTCATGAAAATTATTTGTCGATTGTAGATTACGAATTTGTTTATAAATATGTTTTAATTTTTTTAAATTTAATGGACAACTAACCAATTAAAATTAAATCTTTGATTGAGATTTCAAAGAATTCTTTGTGGAATTGAATATTAGAATTTTACATTGAATAAATTTAAATCCTAGAGGGATTATTAAACAGATTAAATAATTTAGATATTTTTGGGTTGATTTTTTTATGTTGTCAGGTCGTTAACTCTATCGTAAAAATCTAACGCACATAGACATTAACGAATTATTTATAATTATAAATTCAAAACAGAGATAAATCTAAGGAGATGAATTATTCAGAGCAATTGTATGTATGGCGACAGTCAAACTTTTCAGCCACTTATTGATTTTGTTTTGAATTTTTTTCAAACTTATTCCTTTAACCCAAAACAACACCTTTACAATAGCCAAAACAACTAGTTCCTCAGACAATAACAAAACGTTGTTCTTTAGTTTAGCTTTAGTATAATTTCAATCAATATCTTTGCCCATAATCTCCAAATTAAATCTATTTCCAGAGATTTTTGACTTATATTAAAAAATGTAATTGATAAATCAGGATTAAATGGATAGTTAAAATGTTTAATTTGAAAATATAACAATATTTTAGCCCGCATCGAGTCAAAGTCTGGCCTGATTCGATTCCGAGCTTGTCCTTCGTATTGTCCTCCTCTACACCAAGGAGCTATCGTCGCCGACAGCGCAACATACTGCTTCGTATGTAAGGCATACAAAGCACGGTTGTCAGCGACAAGACGAGCTTTAAAATACTCTCCCACCCAATTATCATGAGTGACAAGGGCCTGAAGTATTAAAAACTTGTCACTCCTTCAAACGGGTGGTTACCACTACTAAAATCCATTGCGACTTAGTCCCTAAAACCAGTGATTATATATTTTGTTTTGGTCTCATTGATTTGGAGACCAGCGGAAGCTGAGAATCGTACAAGTGGATGCAGTAGTGGATAAGTAAATATAATTAAATAATTTATATTTAATTATATTATATTAAATATATTTATTAAGTAAATATAATAAAATAATTAAAAGTGTTACAAATTGTATGTATAATGCATATCGAGATTCAAGTTAACATAATACGATAAATAAGACAATATGGATTTGTCAATGAGAATTCGTATAATAATAGCACAACGTAGAAAGCAAAAGCTAGGATTATTAAGGAGTCGTCGAGGATTGACGGATTGTAGCAATCCAATTTCCGATGCTAAATCTAGCTTCAAGAAACGCGGAGTATGAAATAAATAAATGAGGATTAAAAACCAAATTATAATCCTAGAACGCCAAATCAAAATAGACATAGATGACTCAAAGTGGATAAACAAAAAGCTGAGGCTATCAACTTAGCCGAAGTTATTCTGTGCAATCCAAACAGTGTTATAACAATTTAAAAAATAGAAATATTTTATAACATAATTTATGATTTTATTTTATTTTTGCTAAATTAAATTAAAAATAATCCACTATCAATTCGCATCTACAAGATACCTTCGCTTAGATGACTTGCTGAAACTTTTTTCCTAATTTTTTTTAATTCTCCATAATTTTGCGCCTAAAATTTCTCTATGTAATATTTTTATTTATTAGCTTCAAATTCCGTGACCATATAATTTGACATATCATTTCATTCAAATGGAATTTATTTTCCGATTCCACTGAACCAGAATCCAAAAATATCGATTAGTACAAAATCCCTTCCCACTAAAAAACGCATGTGTTGGGGGTCTATTATAAAACTTATCCGACACGGATTTTTACGTCAACAGAAAAATCCTAATCGACACGGATTTACCCTATTATAAAACTTGATTATCGAATTTGTAATAATTTGACAGCTGATTTTTTTCAATTTAGAAAAATGTAT
The DNA here is from genome assembly GCA_963556175.1 of Tipula confusa. Classification (NCBI taxonomy): domain Eukaryota; kingdom Metazoa; phylum Arthropoda; class Insecta; order Diptera; family Tipulidae; genus Tipula; species Tipula confusa. The sequence goes on along the minus strand of OY744477.1, from coordinate 14,982,188 downwards.
ATTTTCTTAAAATAATATTAATTTATTTATTATTTAAATTAATTAATTTATTTATTATTCATTTTATTACAACACAAAAAAATTTTCACATAAATTCAAAATACGATCAATCGAATATAAAATTCGTGACAAAGCGCATAAAACAAAGATAAATTTATCCTTAAAAACAAAACCATCAACATTTCGCTCAAAGAGTACATTTTTTTATCACTTTTTTGCTAAAATTTGAAATAACTCAACAAGGAGTCGCAATGGGTTTAAATTATCTGCAACTTACTTAATTGTGTTTTTCAAACAAATGATTAGGAAAGTTCGTTGGTAGTTTCAAAGTTAGCAGTTTTTTTTCCTGATTAGAACATTTCTCTTTTACTCAAAAAATTGATGAAAAATAAATTAAAATGAATCTCACCATCAGAAAGTAGGCAACATTTTCTTTAATTTTTTATATGCGATATTTCATAAAGATACAACTGGTTGAAAATTAGGTATTTTTTTCAAAAATTTGGGTGTTGCATTTGTTTTTTGGCGCAGTTTATATGACCCAGAAAGCAAAATCATAAAAAAAAATTTAAATCTAACGGTAAATTGTTAATATAAAATTTTTATTTGTTTTCAAATTTTGAAAATACTGTGGCCTTTTTCCGATGAGTTTTCCAAATTTCGGTACGCACCTCCCACTGTCTGTATTTTTCCATAAATTAACTTCTTTTTATAATAAAAATACTGTCAACCCTACAAGCCGTCTTCTAATAATATTTAGAATTAAAATTATAATGCCGCTGCCACTGCATCACGAGTACAAACTGGATGAACACGTTGATACGGTCTACGACCTTCAACTGAACCAGTTTCTTCAAAACGATCAATAATTTTGCCAATGCACGCTCAGTAGAACGTGCATGTCGACTAAAACTTTCACGAAATGTTCTATTTTTGAACGATTATTTTAATAATAAATTTGGACAGTCAAAATGCGTTGTTAGCGCCTCCATGATGATAAATGGCATATTTTTAACTTTTTATAAGTTAAAGAATTTTTTAGAACAGATAACGTTAAATACCAAAATTCATTGATTGAAAAAAGGTCCAATAGATGGCCCACTCTCTATATAACAAAATTATACAAGTTTGGTAGTTCTTTTTGTCGCGTATGTGTCGTTGTTTCATGGCTTGTATATACAATAGTGTTAGTTTTGCTAAATAGAATTAGAATGCAATGAATACATCTTGTAATATAGAAGGTTTTGAACTCTTATATTGAGAAACTAATTAAAGATATATAGAACGGATTTTATGAATATATAAAATATTTTCTAAAATGGCTGAGTGGTTAAAGTTATTTTTTACGGCCATTATCATGTGAAAAACAAAAAAAAATCTTATTTTGATATAATTTGTATGAAAAGTAGTTTTTTTTGTCTTTGTACCACCTCTATTTTAAGTTCGATTTTGATGATAGCGGCTTTGTATATATAGAAGGCTTTGGTTCAATGCGCCATCCCCGTGAGTTGACCTTACTGGTCGAGCGGCAAAAATTCTAATCTGACAAACATTAGAATAAATTAAATTTACTCTTCTTTGTGTATTTTTAGTTATGAAGAAAAAAATTCCTTCTAAAATGAAGAAACTATAAAATAGATGACCACAAATTTAAACTAAATTTTCGACTAAAATAAAAAATTTTCATTTATTAACGTATTGAGTGCAACAGTCAAATAAATTTATATAAAAAAAAAAAAATTATGACAGCCAAAAACACTAATCCTTTCACAATTTATAAAAATAAAAATAAATATTCATGCCAAAATAAAGTCAAACACGAACAACGTGTAATAAATTAAAAGTTTCAGTTTCATAAAATAGTTGCACCTAAATTACTCGGCTATAATTAGCTATAGGAGTAATATTAACGTAAATCAATAAAGGAAAAACAAAATCGAATTTATCTCTCAGACATCAAATGTGTTTTGGACATAAATTTAAATAAAAGTTAACAAAGCCAATTAAGTGTTTGGCAAGTTCGTGCAACTAAACTAAATAAAAAAAAACGTTCATTTAAAGTTTTAATACGAACCAAGCCCCTATAAAAACTCATTCCTTTTACATTTTCCATCTTTTCGTTTCTTTTTTACAAATATAAAATTGTGATGACAGGCGTTAGACATTAACATTTTGTCTTATTATTTTAAATTAGAAAACATAATAGAAAATGTCACATAAGTTTTTAGTACCTTTTAGAGATTGTCTCATACTCATCATGTCCGTACAAGGATTAAATTACATTAAAAGAATATAACTTTTCTTTTTGTATAGTGGCTTAAGGTCAATTAGTGTTCAGTTTCGTTGTTTTGTTACGTAATTTAATTTTCTCGGCTTGCATTATTACTTTAAGCGGATGTCTGAAAAAAACGCTACGTAATCGCAAGGAAATATAAATATTTTATTCAACCCGAAAAATGGTAAAATATGTATTGGTTTTATACGTATACAAATTTAATGTGGTAAAAGGGAATTGCTGGTTTTATAGTATGTTAAGTTTTATTTATTCTGTCTATTAGAAGATATACGATTACACCACGGGTATTTTATATATTTTAAGGATTTATTTTAATGTATGGTCGGTGATAAAATTTGTACATCCATTTGGATAGTTAACGAAATTTTATTTTCACCTGATTTAGTAATCTCGTCGAGACAATCGTTGATTTGAAAAAGATGATACTAATTGTGTTGGAAGTAAAACATTAAAAATATGAGTTCGAAAACATAATTCCTTATAAAATTGTAGTTGAGGCATTTTACAAATATTACATTTTTCAGGTAGTCATCTGAATTGAAATTTAAATATTTCTGTTTTAAATTTTCTATGTTGAGTTATTGCTTTTCAAACAAATTTAAAGGACTTTTTAAAACTTCAAAATTGTTGATAAAAACATTTATACATTTGAATCATTTTAATGTTTATTTAATTTTTAAAGTATTATGATACTCCTACATAATAAATTATTGAGGGTGCTTGAAAAAAAAACAAAAAGATTTAAAATATTATCTTAATCAGATATACATAAAATGTACTCAAATACTTGGATCTTTTTAAGTACTGACTGACAAATTTCAGAATGTCCAAATTATCTTATATGCATATCATTGTTGCTACAATTTTTATTAGAATATATTGTGTTAAAATTTTCTATTCTTGCAATATTGCGATTAGGCTCGAACAGAGATAGAAATCTATTTCGAGACTTTTGTTCAACTTCAATAGTATGTTAAGTTGTTAATAATTTAACAAATAGTACTATTACATAACCCTTTATGTGTTAATGAAATTTGTTCTCGTCGCTGCCAACGAAAATGAGCATAAGCATTTGTTTTTATCAATTTGAATCTCGAATTGAGCAATTTTTAGTCCTGCAAATTTTTCAAGAAATTTAAATGTTTATAATATTTGATTTGAAATGGGCAGCGGTTTCAATGGCCACAGATACGTTTTACTAAATATTTTAGCTGATTTATGTTTAACGAATTTTTCATCTTACATAAAATCGAGATAAAAATTAAAAAATTGTACAAGCTAAACCGAGAAAAAATTTCATCTTGTCAAAATAAAGAGACAAAACCCGAGATCCAAACCCAAAGAACTGCAAGAAAAAGATGAACCTTGAGTTTAACAGGATAAAAATTTTTATCTTTTTGGAGCCAAAAATGTAAAAAGCTGACAATACATACTTGTATAAAATAGTTTAATATGCTATATTTTGGTTACCCACACAAATAAAAACCAAATATATATATGAAAAATAATCTACCGAAAATGATGATTCTAACACTGAATTATGAAAAGATTCGCTAAAGATTTTTGCAATTTTCCCACTATTTGCGACACGGTCATTCTGTAATCTTAAAGCTAAAACATGGTCACAACTATTACATCTATTTAAATATTATTTCTTTAAACTAGTTCAACAAATCGTTAGGCTGATTTATATGCTGTTTTACATAGCGGAAACAGATTTGCCATTTTAGCTTTTTAATTTTTGTAGGAAAAAAAAGTTGTTTGTGATCAGATAATGATGAACTTGCTATATTTAATTCATAATAGTAAACTAGCAAACAAATTCAATCGACACAAATAATTTAAAACTGACCCGTCAACGGCGTCTAACATATCAATGTTAAAATAACCAATGATTATATTCGATAGGCGTTTATGCAAACACCATTCTAATAACGGAAATAAATTATTGAAATTATTTTTTTGTGATCGGTAAATTGCTATAACATTAATATTTTTATCAACCAATGTAATAACGCCAATTTACTAAAATTTGCACCATCTGCCATAATTTTAATTTAATAAAAATTGCAACACCCTAATATCCACCGCATCTATTCGAAAAAGTATATTAAAGACTAGTTAAGTGTGTCTAGGATTATTAAATTTTACTTTTTATTGTAAATTATGTACGAGCAATTGGTGCAGTGAGGTATGTTGTGATGTTTGGGCCAGGAGTTACCGGATTCGAATCCGAATGGTATATAAAAGTGATTTATCCTAACTCGATTGTGATTAGTAATGACTATACACACAACTGAGTCCTTTTAGAATGCAGAATCTATTGGCCAAATCATCGTCCACAACAGTACAGGGTAGCTGGAGTAATGTAACGTGCAGATAAACATCTAAAATCGTGCGTCCTCGATTTGGCGGGTGACAGCCTAAATTAGGACATGAATAATCAACCGCGAAAGAATTTGAAGAGTTTCGACCCCAGAAAGATTGTATAGATTAAATCATAAAAAGAAAAAGAACGGTCTGAACCGTTTGACCACCGAATCCTAATAACAATACCAGCACCCGCATCTCTACAGTAATTTGAAAACCTTGAAAATGATGAAAATTAATACCAATCCAAACCCACATTCTAATCTATGATCATGGACCATCCATCACATCAATCACTTTACACACCTCGATTATTCTCACCTTCAACCAAAAAGAAAGTTACACACTAAAACTCAACTTACTAATTCGCTGGTTTAGAAATATTAAATGCCTCTGAAACTAACCCAATTAAACCCTATTCAAATTCAATTTCCAACTAATGAACTTCGCCATCCCATAACTTACTACTTCGATCGATCCTTAACTATTTAAAGCCTTAACAATGATGGCACCATCCATTCGTCCACATTAAAGCTAGTCGCATTTAATAATTCAGCAAAGTTTCCATCAATTTTGACTAATGTGTTCCAAAAGCATATCGAAATATCGTTATCGAATAGCATATCGGATAAATCGCCTCCACGACTGGTACATACATTTAATTTTCTCCTTCAAAGCGTGAGTAGCCGTGCCCTGTTGGCATAAACCTTCGACAGGAAATTAAAAACAGGAAGTTAAACGATGAGGAAATAACTCATGCATTAATTAAAATGTTTCTAAAACTATGGCACCGTTTTGTTGAAACATGCTGTCCACATATCTTGCAATAGGAACAAAAAACTTGATTATCGCTATGCGAAGTGAGCACACTGCACGAATAACTAATTACTTTTGCGTGACCAGCCGCATTTTCGAAAAAGAATGGTTAGATGATGGACCTATCTATTTTGACGATTAAGAAAGCCATCAAGATGAAAATGAGCCTAATCGAAAATTGTAAACTGTTTAGCTGTCAATTTTAACCTCACCTTCAATTTTTCAAAAATGTTGCTTAACATTGAAAACGCGTTATTTTTTCAAGTAGTACTTCATTTTTTATAACTGTCAAAAAAAAATTAGCAAAGAAACACACCGAAGTATTTATAAGTGCTTGCGGTGGTCGATTGGAAGCAACTATTGCACAACATCAGGACCTGCAACAAAATGATCTTTAATATCACCTCCTACTAAATCCATTGTATCTTGGTCTCTAAAATCTGTAATCATATATTTAAAAGCGACTTCAGTATTGCTTTCGTTCGTTAGTTCGGTAGTTTTTTTTAACCAATAGTATTCGTTGCAAATTACAAATTTTTTCCTCTGCATTTTTTTCAATAAGTTGGTTTATATCTAACTTTTCTACTAAACGAACATGGCGAGACAGAGACGTAATGACAGGTGTGAAAGAGATAAAAAACACTTTCGATTAAAAATATAAAACAAAAGAAGAAAACAAAATCGTTCTGCAGTTTCCTCATCAATCATGAACCATTAAACAAATTGCAAAAAGAGCGAATGGACGAAGACAGCACTGAATTCGCCTTTAGACTATTGAATTTTGAAACCAACGGAAGTTGCTCAAATTACTACGATCCAGTCATTTCAGTAAATTCAAAATTGTGTAGTCACCTAAAATATCATTTGCAATGAAATGGGCTAGCAGCTGAATTACTGTTACCTTAGTTTTTAGTCTTTCACCTTTTTCGCTTTTGTTCATCTATAAATGCACTTTCGTATTTTGTGATTGTCACGTTCCAGACAAAAAATAGGTGCGTTTGACGATTTTATCTCAGCCATGAAAGATTTTTTGTTGAAATTTGTTGCTTTCCATAAAAACTCGTGATCAAACAGTGTAGACTATAAGTTTCAAGACTACACTTTAAAATAGGTATTATATCCAAGTAAAATGGCTATTTTGTATGTCGATAATCGTAATTGATATCCTAATAGGATTCATCTCGGAATGACTATAATGAGCTGGAAAAATCAAAACGACATACATGAAAATATAAGTTCGTTATCCCGACACGAAATAGCGATTTGATTTAAAATTTTGCTCATATAAAAACTAAAATATTTTGGGTGACATTTTTCAGTCATCCTGATTAATAATATATAAGGCGTAATATGGTTGAAATTGCTCCACTTGGTTCATCAAACGTTATCAAATACTTTCTAAGAATATCACAAAAAAATTACTTGTGTAGCCATGGGTACACATCGTTAAAGGTTATTAAAATTGCTAGATTCTTAGAAGTAATTTTATTCGGTACATGATTCCCTGGGAATTAAAATCGAAGAAAAACGGATTGAGACTAAAAAAAACACATGTTAAATAAAATTACATTTATATAACGCACTGTATATTTACAAAATGCTCAGTGTAATAAATTTTTTTTTAAAGACACTGGTAACTATGGTAACGCCCGAATACAAATGTATTTTTGTACACTGAAAGAGAGAGAGACTAAATTTATTCTCTGTGTATTAAAAAAAAGTTTGTGGTCGGAAAATAGCTTTTCGTATTTTATAATCGAAAGAAAATATTTCGCTATAGGTTTTTCGCTATTCGTACACACACACACTAATACATGTACAGGATTTATTATTGGACAAATTTTCCTCAGTGTGTTCAGTTTCATTTCAGTAGCTTAGTACAGTTCATATTTGAACGTTCGAATGGAAAATTAATTTTCACTTTTTATTATTTTATTTAGTATTTTTTATTTTAAAGATTTCCCTTATAGTTTTTTTTTCTTCTTCGGGCTAAAGAAAATTATGTTTACCGTTGTATATACGTAAACAAAAAAAAAAAAAAAAAACTTAATCGTACTGAAACAAAATAAAAAACTCTTCTGTGTTGTGCTTTTCTATAAAAAAAAATTATTTTACACATTTTTTAGTTTTGTTTTTGGAAAATTCGTTAATGAAAATTATGATGAATATGTAATGATATAAATGATAATTTTACACAAAGTGGTTGTTGAACAGTCGGTAGTACTGTCGTGGAATTTTTTTTTTTAAGTGGATAAATATGTTATATATTGTTGTTGGCGTTGTGTGTTAAGGGTGGAAAAATAAAAATGCTCTAAACAGAACTAGAAATTTTCCATTCTCTATTTTATTCGTCGTTACTGTTGTTGTTTTTGGGAAAAATATCAAAATATAAACGGAAAGTGAATCTATCTGTAGTATTATTACACAAATACAATCAATAAAAATAGGAGGATATGCTTTTTTGCTATTTTCTAGTTTTTTTTATTAGTTTTTATTAAAAAGAGATATTTGTTTTTTTATTGTACCGTTGAAATATAGATGTAGGATTTTTATTTATTTTTTTTTTTGATAAGATAATGAAATATTTAGGTAAAATCATTTAAAAATGACAATATAAATAATTTTTATTAATAAAAATAAAAATATTCTCAAGGATTAAATTTAGACATTTATTTTTATATTTAAAAATTAATGTTCTTATAATATTAAAAATAAAATAAAAATTTTACGAGCGAGAAAATAAGAAGACTTTCTTTCGCCTACATAGTATTTAGTTTTAAGATTACTTTGAATTTTTTTTCGGTTAATTTAGATGAAACTAGATTTTTATTTTTTTAAATTTTATTTAACATAAAACGTAGAAATTCTAAGAATCATGTACAGGGAATTTTAGTAACTGTGAAAATTAAATAAAATATAATTCTAAAATCAAAACAATTATATAAATGTTTAAATGTTTTAAAAAAAAAATAAAGAAAATGATAATTTTTATTGTGCTTAAAATTAAAATTTTGTCTTAATCATTATTAAAAATTATAATTATTATATACATTTACATTTAATAAATCGTGCAATTAAACAAATTTTTGTTTTTCATATTTGTTGCCAAAACAATAATAATTTACTAATTAAAATTAATAACTGTAATATGTAACGTAATTTTAAATATTAATCTCGGCATTAAAAATTGATGAACCAGATTAGATTTCAATTTTTTGTATTTCTATTGAATATTAAGTGGATATTGCCGTCCCGCATCGTCTCATCATAATTAACTAAACTTTAAAATTAAAATATTTTATATATTTGTTATATTTATATATGTATACATATTAAATAATTGTTAGATAATATTTTGATATAATTGTTATATATTTGATATTCAAATTTGTACTTTAACTATTTGTAATCTGGATAAGTGTAATAATTTCGGTTTTTTATTATTATTTTATGTTTTACAAATTGTAATTTATATTGTAACTATTGTAATTATAATTATGGATTATCAATGTATTGTTGTCTATACTATTGTACGGATAGCACCGTTTTACCCTTATTCGCCAATTGTCGCTAATAAACAGGATGGATGTTTGTTTTGGATTAAGGCACAAATAAAAAGGTTAGCGTTATTATAATTTAAATAAATTTACAACTATTGCTAATTTAAATTTTTATCTTACTCGAATAATCTTACAGTTCTATAATATTAGAAGCTTTACATTAACTGTGACGTGTTGATCATTATTCACTTTTACATTACCGAATTATAAATATCTTTCAAATATACAATAATAAAAAAAGTCGAAGAATTACAAATTATTAGAAATGTTGATAGAAACAAATAAAAAAGCTTTTAGTTAGTTAAAAGAACTCGTTTTAAAGAAAATTCCATCTGGTTTAATAGTCTCATATTAAAGATATTAGTTCTAATATTGGACGAAAAATAGTAACTTTTTCATTATTTCGTATTGAAAAATTTCATTAGAAAAATAGTGTTTGTACCGAATCTTATGGGTTTGTTAAAAAACATTTTTAAACTCTTAGTTTGTTGTATTCGAATTTTTTATATGTTGGTTTTGGCACAGTCACCCCAGACCATACAACCTAATGAGATAGGTTGTATTATAGATTCGAGTAATACAATTTTGTTTATGGTAATAATATTGAATTTCTTCCCAATAGACCATAAAGGGTACGAATAAACTGAAATACTTTTTGAATTGTTTTGTGTACGTGTGGTTTGAAGGTTAGTTTTGTGTCAAGATTTATGGCGAAATAAGTAATTTAGTTTTTTCCAGGGAATTTCCGAATTGTTTAATAGTAAATTTCGCTGAGGATCTTGTAAATAGTATACCTAGGGTTTTCTGATTAAATAATATTTTCCATTTAGTCTGTGTCCGAAACCCATGCTAAATATTTTTGTCATTTATTTAAAAAATATTCCCCTGCATCCCCAATATTTTATTACGCTGTCCAAAAATATAATAATTGATTGAAATATTTCCCCGCCTTACAAGTTTTTCAATTCACTTTTTGTGTGGTATAAAAACTATGAAGGAAAACAAAAAAGTTCAAATTTTTGTTATATGGTTTTTGAATGGTTCTATTACCAGTTTTATTGTATATATCCGAGTGTGCTACGCGATGAGTTTGGCTTTTATTAAAGAAAGTTTTTGTATTAATCAAAAATTATCATAGCAACTGAATGCGTTAATTTGGATGTCTTCGTTAAAAATTTGTATTCACAAATATCTTCATGGGTTTCGGACACAGTCTTAGTAAACAATTTTTTTAGTATTTTAAAAAGTATATAAAAAAAAAATTTAGAGAATTTAGAAAATTTTTAGTTTAGCAACAGCTCAAAATTTAGTTTTTATAAATATATGAATCGACTTTCTATGTGGCAATCCCGTTAACAAAAAAAAAAAAAAAAAAAAAAACAATTTAATTTACGTAAATTTAAATTTTTTTCCAATTTATTTCTATGCAATTGTTGTAATTTGTAAAAAATTCACCAAAGCGATACACTTATTAAATCCATTTTCGAGGTATATAATAATATTGTTGGGCTCTGTACTGAACCTTGCGGAACTCCAGTAGGAATTGATATAAGCTCAGAACAAGCAGTTTTGTAATGGAGTTTAAAGTTTCTTTCGGAAAGAAAATTTCAAATTAGTATTATTATGCAAGGAAGAATCAATCTTGGTAATTTATTAATAAGGCATTTATTTTTTGTTTATATATTTGTAAAGGAATTTGGTCCTTGGATAGGAGAAGGTTGAAATGTGATTCTACGATCTTGAATGATTTAGCCTATCTGTTCATAGGGTTATTATCTCCGTAATTAGTGGAATGATGTTCAATGTCCAAAAATCGACGATGACGTAGTGTTTTTTAATTGTTGAGTCCGCAATTTCTTTCGAATCAGTTCTCTTGCCATATTGGTCGAAAATCCTCCAATTGTTCGTTTAGGCCTAAAATATTTTAGTGAGTATGCATCGTTTCAAACATTATTTGGCAACGCAATAGACCTGTTTGCTAACGTAAAGAATTTATCTTAGTTCTTTCAGGATGAGGTTTTGCACTCTATACCTAACAATGGGACGTGACCTCTGCATACTAGTGAGTGTCATGATTTTAGAATTTCGCAATAAATGTTAAATGAACCAAACAATTTCTGCTTCGGGTAGCTCGCAAAATATGATAACAAATGTTGTAAAATTTCATCCAACTATAAAAAAAAGAGGACGAAAACAAAAAATTAGGGAAAAAAGGGGGTGTGGGATAGTAAAAATAACGAAGCGAAACCCATTTATATCTGCAACTACCGTAAAAAATGAATTTAAACTAGAGGTTGCGTATCAACGATTAAAAACGGTAAACAATAAATTGCCAGGTCGTATTCTTTTAAATATCTTTTATATTTAAAGATCTTTGAAAGTTGTTTCGTTGGAAAACGAAAATCAATGGAGGTTGACGCTGCGGCATATGTTGTCTAATTAGATACAGTTAATCTTCTAGCCTTTGCTGTGTTTCCTCTATAGCTTCGTGTTGAGCTTCGTATTGGTCAGCTTCGCGTTTGGTAAGCATTCTGAACTTATCGTCTAGGATAATGTCAGTTGTGTCTCCTAAACCGGGCTTTGGCCGTCGTCTTTCTATATTGAAAGTTGTTGTTGGTATAATTTGCCTTATTGCTGAGATCCCTTTTGTAAAGAAGGTATTGAAGCGGTTTGGATCACCCTTGAATGCTTTATTAATTTCGCTAATAACAAAGCGAAGTTCAGCTTTAAACGGAGAATTGATTACTTGATTTTACCTTGCACTATCCTGTTTTTTGCCTTTAAAAGACTTGTTACCACAAAGTTCACCACACATGAGTCGATATGGCTAAGCTCTTCGGTTGAAAACGGCGTTGCCTTAAACTGGTGAGTGTTGGATTATGCCGCCTAAAAGCTAAATGTTTATGCCTTCCAAAAGTTCCGTGCTGTTTTAAAAAGTTTGAATGTTAGAGAATCTCGAATGGAACCATCAAAAAATTGTCGACGATATAAAACTCGGTAAAGCAAGTTCCGATGAGAGTTGACAGTCTCAGCAGCTTTTCTTCGCATTTAACCGGCAATTTGAACATGTTGAGAGTAGGGTTCGGTCTGAAATCAGTAAAGCTGCGACATCAGTGAGCGCATCAACCTTCACCGAATCCCTTTTATCCACTGTTACAGCACCGCCTCTGCTGCATATTTGAGTTTATAGTTAATCTCTGGAAAGCGATAAACATTCTTAAGCGTTTCGATTTGGCCAGCTGCTTGTTGATGCCCTGCGTGGTGTTTTGTCCTTTTGGTTTTTCGTCGTTGTCATCGTCGAAGAAGAATCTCTAGATGGATGAAAGCGTTCGTCTAATTTGTCGCATTTCCCAGCAGTCAGTCTCCTGCCTAGTAAATTGCCATATGCATCCTTGAAGCATCCAGCTGATTTTTTCTCGCTAAAATTGCTTCCTTAAATCTATCTGTATCTTACTATAATCAGACAATAGTTCATTTTAATTGAGGAACGGTAAATATAGGGCAAGGAGGCAATATAAGTAGCTCTTGGAGTCGTCAGCTTTCTCTAAAGAATAGCACTCCAACAGTTTGGCTTCTAGTTTTAATTTTAGTAAAGTCTAACCGAGTCAGCGCAAAGCAAAGAAGCTGGTAACACTTTTCAAGCTTGAGTGTTTTAATAAAGACATATCGACGAGAAGAATACTTCAGTGGAAGATGGCTGAAAACTTGTTAAGTAGTTATTGAGGTATTGCTGACATCCTTTCAAATTCTCACAGTTTTCGTTTCCTTGTTAGTATATTTCCGTTGACGATCAACGTTGCGCAAAAAAGATCTTTCAGAAGATCATTGCAGAAGATTGTAATGAAGTATTGAGGAGGTCCAAAACAACTGCTCTGACAACAAATCGATCCGTCTCGTTAAGTGAAGCTGATTCGATCAAGTTACTGTTTGTCTGCGTTGTTTTCAAACATTTTCTTGATTCCGCTGACCTCGAATGATGGTCGAGTGTTCATTGATTGAAATTTTTAACCAATTACCAAACAATACTAAAATTCTGATTTAAGTCAATCATTTTTTAAATTCAGCAAAGCAATGGTTGTTGATGTGCATGTGAACATGTTTTAATTTTTTAATTTCGTCCTCTTGTTTGTGATTGTTGTGAGTTTTTATAAAACAAAACCGGAGTTCTACAAATGTTGTTCTATTTTTGATTTGGCCTCTTGAGAGGTGTTGTTTAGGGAGTTGTTTTTTTTAATTCTAATGTTTTACGTTTATAATGTTTTTTACAGGTTGTTAATTATGTTAATTTATTTCAAAGTGTCATCGTATTTGTATGTGGTATAAGGGTGGTTTATTGGTGTGCTGCTTTTTAATTAACACTTTTAGTCATTTTTTTGTTTCAAAATACATGTTGGTAACAAATTCTCATTAATTTCTCATTAGTTTCTATAATCCGGATTGTTAAAAAGTATTTTAAAAGTATTTAAGTCGTTATTGTACGTTATTTTACAAGAATTAACAAACTTTCACGTATTACCATGTAACAATTTAGTAAAAGCCTGCAAAAAGCTTATCGACCCATAGATAAATTTGATTATCATCAATTAACCTGTAGAAAATATAAAATCTAAAATACGAAAAATTCAACATCCGCCGGAAAATCAATTTTTGATGATATATTTTTTTTTATTTAATAATTCGAATATAGAACATCCGATGAAAATTTAGATTTTTTTTTTAGAATTTTAAAATCAATAATTATAATTTTTTGTACGGTTTATTTTTTAGAATCATTCATGCAAAAATATAGACAATTATGTATTAATTAAGAATTTAAAAAGGTCACTTAATTTTTTTTTAATTAAAAATAATTTTCTTAAATAGTTGTTTAGATGAAAATTCTAAAATGATCTTTACGAAAAATGGTAGGTTCTATAATTAAATCAACAGAACAAAACCCACGTTAATTTTATTAAAGAATTTAGGAAAAGATTAGGGACATGTAAAAATACAATAATAGCATATAAATAAAATAAAAGTCGACGAAAATTTAATAAAAATCCCTTCCATAAATAAACCTATTAAATTATCAACATAACCGCCGACGCAAGAAATAAATCCTTTAAATTAAATACAACACACACTGATTGGACTTTATATGATTATTTATGGTTAATTTTTTTTTCTAACCCTGTTATTATGTTTTTCTTGGCTTAATTTTACTGAAGTATTCAACCAAGTCAAAAATATATATGATAATAGGTATCATAAAATCAAAATATATTATATGGATATAAAAAATAAATTAAAACACAAAGTTAACGATACGTTTCTTAATTTGGCTAGTTAATTAATATTATCTGTCAATATTATAACTTTTCTCATTATAATTGATAGGTTATCGTGTATAACATTTTTATCACTGCGCTATCCCCATAGTCATACTCATTGTCATTGCGCTGTAAATCATTTGTTCATGAGTTAGTTTACTCATTTAGTAATATATACATTTATTTAATAAAAGACGAAATTATTCGAAATTTGCTTATTCACATCGGAATTCGGTTTCGAGCTCATGAGAATTAATGCGAATCGGTATTTGATATTCGAATTAAAAAAATTCAGTCATCTCATCAGGCTGCAGCGCCATACTTCAAAAGTGCTTTTTTTTGGGACATGTTTCTTTATTGATTCATATTATTCTTATACTATTACATATTTGTACATTGGTTCTTAAGCTAGTTTTAAACTTTACATAGTTTATTTAAAATGACTTAAAGCTATTTTTTATAATATGACATAACATTCATTCTATGTATTTATATTTCGTATGATCACGTTGTTCTAGTGAATTATAAGATGGAAACAAATAACTAAATAAATTGCGTATTAATTAAAAAAAACATAAAAATTATAAATTTATTGGAATTAAGCCTCATATGTTACACCCATTTAACAGTGATTCCTCAGTAAGTTTCTTGCGCTGCTGAAACTTGTCATCTATGTCACGTTAGGTCCAATATATTGGTTCTTTGTAACCTTCTTGTTATTGCAATGATGGCCATCATACAACGTATATCCTGCATGCGTTGCATGCTCATGTGGACGTTGAAATTTTTCTTTAAAGGATAATTGATTAAATGGCGACAAGCTCCATTTTCTCTATAAATACTATCGTTTCTAATGTACCACGGTGCATTGACAATGGATCGTAGTATTTTATTTTGCATTATGTTGATGTCATAGATCCATACCGCTTTCAGTATTTGTTTATATAGCAAAATCTTATTATGGATCGAGAGCTGGGAGTATCTCCCTAGAAGCCAGTGCATTTTCCTGAATTTGATGTTCAATTCTTCTCTCTTCTTTTTTATAGGTTCCGTTCTTTATATACACTTTTTGTGAATTTATCATAATTGGTAGTGCTCAACTCTCAGATTAGTAAAGTTTACACATGTTAGTTTAGTTTCATTCAGTTTATTACGCTATTTTTAGTCAGTTATGAGTCAATTATGTTTTGTGCTGACGCTAATATTGCAGTACCATCAGCAAATGTCCATCAGCATAAAGAATGGGCCCGAGAACATTACCTTGGAGTACTTCTGCTGTTGTTCAATTTAATTCAGGCTCATTAAATTTATCTCGGCAAATCCTGTTGCAGTTTGAATGCAATCAATTGATGTCATACCTGATCAAACGATAAAGGAATATCCCGGAGCATATTTATTTGGTTTCAAGTTATTTTTCAATTACATCCGTAATTCTATGAAGTTGATCTATAGTCGAGTGTTTCCCCCTGAAGCCAAATTGATTTGAAGGAGTAAAGTTTGTTTCTTCTAATATTAGTATCAGTCTTTTTAGAAGTTAGTTTTCGAATAATTTTGATCTAGTTCAAAGCAGCGATATAGGCCTATATGAAGATTATTCATTCGGCGGTTTGTTTGCTTTTAGTAGAATCATTACTACTTCTGCAACCTACCATTGCCATGTAACGTGTCTTAATCGGATTAGTGCATTCATTATGTGGAATAATTCTTTCATTCCTTTTGCTCGTAAGGCTTTTATTATTTAGCTCGTTATTTAGTCGTACTTCGGAGCCTTTTTAACGTTTAGGTTATTCTTAATTTTTCAATTTAGTTCATGCATTGTTATAGCTCTTATTCCATGCTCTGAAGTTTGTCTTGGATATGGTCTAATGTCTGCTCTAAGTGATTCGCAAACAGACCTGCTTTTTGTTTGGGATTTCTAGCTCAGGTATTTTTATTTTTAATTGGATAGATCTGTAGGTTAGGTCTTTTCAGAGCGTTGGTTGCCTTCATTCATTGCTCTGAATTACGTATTAGGACTTGAAGATTAGTTTTCTCGTGTATAAAAGTTCAAAAGAAATAGAAATTGATAAGACTTCAAAAGAAGTATGAATTCCTTTCGCTAGAAAACAGTTTTTTTGTAGCTTTTTCTTTGGATGGTAATTTTCCGTACCGTGTTAGGAGGTATTGTGCTAACTGCCACCGAAAATTTAGTTGGTCAAATTTTAATTTTCTTTTCTTTTCGGAACGGACATACCGACGTGCTTATATCTGCCGATCAGAAAATTTTCCTAATATCTTCTAGGGTGTTTGTTTAACTTTTTCTAATCCTTGAGTTGTAAGTTTTTCAAACGGTTTTTGCGCAAAGTTCCCGTCGCAGCAAACTTCATTCCGCTCAAAGCAAATATCAGATTTGACCGCTTAAAAAATTATCAAAATAGAAAGAAAACTGCTTATCTGGAAAATTATCTTAAATTTGCTGTGCAAAATTCAGTACATCGAACTCGCCGAGTCCCAGATTATTATTCCTTTTTTTATTACGTCTTTGGCATATGTCAATAACGTAACAGTACTTCAATTTACTATAGTAGATATAGCGGGGCAACCCAAGATTTATAGCCAAAACGAACCGGCTTGTTACGAATGTATTGTTTGCATGGTTGCCTACCTTAGTAGGGAATCATTGATTAGTCAACTGCATCATTCATCTCTGCAGGAGCAATCCATCTCATTTATTAAGTTTCACCCATCTCATGAATGAGTGTTCATCTCATGAATTAAGTTTATACATCGTTGTCGCGATGTTGGTTTGGCCACAGCCTTGAATTGCTGGTTGTTGCTCTTTAGTATCGTTGCTTCATCGCTATCGTACACATAATTTTTAAATTGAATCTCTACTCCGGCCAGCAATTGATTTTTTTAAAAAACGTTTTACGTTTAAACTCCAGAAATCGTGCGGCTCCAAGAAAATATAACTGCAGCTGGATATCATCAGGTATATTGTCCAAAGCATCAAGCACTTCAGCCACAGTTTTTAAGGTTTTCCTAGAAAATCGTAAATATTAAACTAAAGACAGATGTTGTGTTTTTGCAACCGCTTACAAACACGGCTCAAAAAACGGTTTTATATTATAAACCAAAAAACTTATAACTGTTTATTATCATTATTGACTTACCAATATTTTATTAGTTAGGATCCATTTTTTTCGGGAAAAAATTAACCACTTTTTTAATCGACGTTTACTAATGCACGAATAATTAAAAATTACTATATTCTCGTTTTATTCATTTCCTTATATTGTTCATCGAATAACGGAATTCCACAAAACAAGAAAAATCATGTTAAATTTTGTATAATGGGGGAAATTAGTATGGTATGTTCATTGTTGCGTTTTTGTCATAAATGGGTTACTTGGGTTTAACCTCTTTTTATGCTCTATAATCCTTCCTAAAGGCCAGTTGATTGGCGGCTACTTTTAGTGGTTTGCAGGACAATTTATTTGTAATCCAGTTATGTAGGCATTTGACCAATGTTTCTAGAAATCTTGAACCATCGTTTGGAGTAGCCTTCACCGATAAAATCTTTAAATTTTGAGACGTCATGAATTAAGACTTGCTTTAATCTGCGTTGCAGTTCATAGTTCTATTATCGCTGTAAATCCGTTTACATGCCTTGTCGAGAGATAAATCTCTTAAAAGGCGCAATTAAGGCTATAGTAGTTAAAGTATTTAAAAAAACCTGACCATTTAGATAAAATATTTGTGGACGTAATGCGTGGTTGGCGCGCAATAAATGGTTTTGTTAAACCATGTGGCATGTTTAAGCTTAGAACCTTACACACTACACAACTAGTGACTTTGGATTTACATACACAATTAGGTCAAATTCGTTTTCAAATTATTAAACATTTTTAATTATAGTAATAAAATATGATATTAAAATTAAAATAGGACAAAATTAATTAAATATTTTTATGATTCAATATATAGGATTTACGTCTCCACACTCTTGGTATAATGTTATTTCCAATGTAAAAATGTAATTCTATAAAAATATACATTTCCCTTTAGGTTATATTAGAAAATTGTATTTTCCTTTCCTTTACATAATCGATGTATGTGGTTTCTCTGCGCCTTAGGGGTTAGAATGTTAGAAACCACGATAAAGTAAATATATATTTTTAAGTAATTTTTATTTTATTTTGAATTTTAACTTCTGAAACTTTGCCTGATATGTAAAAGTTTGACTTTTATTTGAATTAGGGTTTTTGTATTAAAAATTAGTAATTTTATTTACAAGTTGGATATTTCTTTCTAAAGGAACCTTCCCTATTGTAGACGGCGTCCTATAAATTTTTTTCTGACTATAATTTATGATTATAATTTATAGTTGTATATTTTACATTAGTAAGATGCAAGATGTAAAATATTAGGCTGTTATTAGGGCCTTATAACAGTTTTCCTTATGAATTTTAATTAAATCGTTTACTTTATGTGTTCGAATCATTGTAATTATTAGGCTATGTTCTAAGCACCATTGATTGCAGAATGGCGATTCCTTTGGTTGTAATGAAGAAAGAGGCGTTATTGATTATTAGAAGTTATAATTTAAATATCAAATATTGTCCAGACAATCATCCGCTGCATGATATAATGTATAATATATAAAACATCGGGTGGCATATACATTTTTATATCTTGATGTGCCTTTTTTAGTTGATGGGGTTGTAAAATTTATATACTAATTGCCTTATTCTGCGTATTTAAGAGGGCGTCGATTAGTTTTTTTCGCGTATCTTTAAAATCCAGTAAAATATAAATTGTGTGAAACGATAAAGATATTAATTTTTGATTATTATTAATGTCTTCCACTTGAGAATTTATTTGCTGCTTTAGAACTTGTCAGATGTGCTTGGTTAAGCTTGATTCATCAAGGACACCAAATAAGTCACAGGCTAAATTGCCTACAATGTAAAGAATACCCCGTTTGCGTCTAGTGTTTTGTAGTGAAGCATTTCGTTTTTCTATTCTATGTCGGTAAGTTAAATTTCCCACGGGCTTTTATATGCGCATCTTTGATTAATAGCTTTGTGAATCTATGTTTTTGTGGCAATATTTTTGAATGTATCATATTTCAGGATACAACTAGTTATTCTTCCTCCTACACTAGACATTTTTTGTTCATCTATAAATGGATTAAGTGAGAGGCGGTTACTGTTTGATGATACTGAGCCTCTTGATCCACAATTTGCTACATTATCGATTGATCCCACGTGCCACCATTACGCTAGACTTAAATATGTGTGAATTATATAGTATATGGCTGCATTATTGGCGTTTTCTGAGGCGTCGCAGAATCCATGCAACTCTGATTTTTGGTTCTTCTCAAATTGGATCTAGATAATCATAGATAATTCTTCTAGAAGTAGCAGTGCGTTTTTAAATTCCTTTAAGTTTGTTAATATATGTAATGGAAGTTCCTCGGCCCAAGAGAAACCTAACAACCAAAGTTCTTGCATCATAAGCTTGGCTAACGGATCAAAAAGTTTTGCGCTATCAGATAGTAGGCTTCGTTTGGGAGACTTGCCGATATCAAATGTAGACTGGCTGATATTGAATCCGCATGTATTCGTAGCTAAATTTTAGTGTAGTTCAAGAGTTTTAATGGTATCGTTAAGTTTAAATTACAAACGATTTTGTTTGTCTTATTGTTGTTGCTCATTTTCTTAAAGTAAATCCACCACACTTTAGTAAATCAATGTTTTGTTTTTGGATGAATATGGCTTCTTTTAATGTGTTTTGGGCAAAAATCATCCACGTAAAAATCATTTAACACCAGGTTAGACGTCACGGGATAGTTATTTTGTTAATCGATGTCAAGCTATCATACGTGACGGTTGTTAGCTTATACTCCATAATATTCTTTTCTGGAGACTACTCTGATTAAGAAAGCAATTACTATGATGAGCCCATACAATGAAGCCTTCTTGTGTTTTGGATATTTTGTGAATCTGTTTTTTTGTAATGAGGTTGTGGCCATGTATCAGATGGTTTATCTTACTTTCAACTGAGTAAGCAGGCCTTGTTAGGCCATTAAGTCTTGTGTGTGTGTTTGTTATTCTACTAATAGCCCATTTTTTTGGTGAAAAATGCTCATCCCTAATTAGTACAAGGAGTCCAATCTCGTAATCTATTTTTAGCATTGCTGATGGTTTTATTTTTGGTTTTTGTTGTAGGTTTGGTAGAAACTCCTTGATTCATTTTTTCCAAAAAAAAAAAAATTATCAGACGAAGACTGAAACACTACGAATTTGAGAAATATGACAAGGAACAGCTGTCTGGAAGAGTGGTTCGGGTGATTTGAATGTCATCAGTATATCTCCCTCCAAAACATGCAATAAAAAAGCAATTCAGAGATTTTTTAACCATCTAGGTAGTAAGTTAATTGCGAGAGGTAATTAGAATGCAAAACATACTTAATGGGGTTCAAGATTGACGACTCTAAAAGTAAAACAACTAAATAAAAAGAAAGTACCTGATCTAATAGATTTTTGTAAAATTAAAGGTATTGCATGTATAAATGCTATAGCAACAGATTGTTATGAGTTATTTTTCGATCATTCACCAATAATAACAGCGAGTGCTGATACCCTAAAAACAGAAGCGCATTGAAAGGTTCAACAAATAAAAAAACTAAATGGGGTCAATACAGTAGACTAATTGAAGAAAATTGCTAACTGGATATCCCTCTTAGCACACCAGCAAATATTCTTGCAGCGGAAGCATACCACAGAGATATTCTTGTAGAACCAGGAACAAAGGCAACGCCTGATATCAGTATTTTTGAAAAATTAAGAAAAGCGGAAAATACGAAGGCAATGGCAACAGCAAAGATCGTCAAATTTAAAATGGAACTTAAATCGAACAATTAGGACCCTGAGCGAAGAAGAAAATGAAGGTGGCTCAAATTATTTATGTGGACTCTCGGCAACAGAGAAAACAGAATATTCATAATGGAAATAAACTAGACATTTTAAGAACCCGGCAAACTTCTTACCAAACTATTGATAAAAATGTTATTAAGAAAATTGGAACCACAGCAAAGAACGGCATATTATTCCAGATGATCAATTTGGATTCCGAAATCAGCATAAAACTATAGAGCAAATCTACAGGATTGTAAATGCAGTTAAACAGACTTTAGCACAAGCCTTCGACAAAGTTTAACATTTGCTGATGATACAGTCATCTTGGTGTCTCACAAAAATGTCCATACTGCTTCAAAACAATTTCAAAATCATTTGAATAAAATTGAGAAATGGTTAAGGACTTAAAAGTCAACGAAAATAAAAGTCAGACGAATAAAAGTTGACGAAAATAAATCAACACATGTTAAATACACACTAAACAAACGCACCTGTTCACCTATTGAATTGAATGGCGTAACTATTTCGCTTGGAATCCAGTGTCAAATAATTAGGCTTACATTTAGACAAAAGATTAACCGGGAAAAAGCATCAAATACAAATAAATCTTGCTAAGATGAATTCAGTTATGGGACGACCAGCACATCAAATAGAGAATTTCTGCAATGACTATCAAAAAATACTTCGCTGTATCACAAAAAAAAATTAGAGCCTATATAGTTCGAAATATTGCTCAAAACTGGAAACACGTCCTGAATATCCTTGAATGCATTGGCCCTGAATATTTAAAAAAGCTGTGATATAGGCTTAAAAAATAAATTGTTGCCATTCTTGTGATAATCTAAAAGAGTCATGCATAGATAATGGTAAAGATTGGTCCTCTTTATACCCATATTGGTGTTGATGTTGTTCTCCTTACTTTGACTTTGAAACAATTTACTTAACCGAGGGGCGTCTTACGTACTAAATTCTTTCTGTGCAGAATCCAATATTTTGTTAGTATTTGTCCCAAAGTTGCTTAATGCCTCCGTCAAGTACCAATTGGTGTGTTTCAATAGTAACCATTTTTAGTATTTTGGGGAAAATCATTTAAGGTAGGCCGCCGACTCTCGATATCAAGTCCTTTTAACATTTTTTGAAGTTTTTACAAAATCATTTGAACCGATTCTTGTTGCTTAACCCCTTTCTAAAAATGTTTTGTAGATTTTATAAAAAAATTTAGTCAACACTAATTATTGTTGGTAACGTAACCTTCATGTCATCCAAAATATCTCCAAACGAAATATTTTATTTTAAATTAAGCATTGAACGTAAGACGTTAGCGTGGTAAGCAATCATCTTAACCATTGATAAACAACTTATGATTGCTATTTTTAGTGGTTCAATTGAATTTTAGCGTGTACTTAATTGCAATGTACATGGTTGTTTGTCAAATTTGTCACGTAATTTCAGCATGAATCAGCAGATACTATTCGTCCTTAATTGAAAATAATTTTGTATACGTTGAAGAGTTTGCTAACTGCAATGTTTTTTTCATGTCAAATGCAATTAGTATATCGCCATATGTTTGACTTCCAAATACATATTTGGATTTTTCATGGTGTATAGATTTTAAATGTGAAATTTGTTGTATTTTACAATGTTTTTGACCTCTCAAGTTTGACTATGAAAATGTAATGTTAAAAGTTTGGTGAAATTAATTTTGGTTTGGGATTTGTATGGGTGAATAAATAAAATCTATCCAAAATCTAAATAAAATCTATTAAAATCTATTTAAAAAATCTAAATAAAATCAAATAAAAATATAAAATAATAATAATAATAATAAAATAATAAAAATATAAAATCTAAATAAAATCTATTTTATCCAGTAATAAAATCTATCGGTAGTTTTAAATTATAATGACAGTCAAATCAATACAGTAGATTGAACTAAACCATCTCTCAGGTAAACCATATCTTTCATAATATAAGGTTATCGTTAACGCAAAATCGCTTATATCGATAGTTCGTTTTATTCTTCCATTGTTCTGTTTGCAAGCAATTCAACTTTTGATCAGATAAATTTATTATAAAATCAATTAAATTTTTTCGTTTTTCATTGTATTAAAATATTAATGCAATTTTTCCACCAGCATATCAATATGATTGAATAATTTATGATACTGTGTAAAATTCCGAAAGGTTAAATATAATGCCTTTGCAACGTACATTTTCATCCCAATTATGAAATATCGAGGTTATTGTTATATAGTTTATCATATCGGCATTCATTAAAATTTGGAATCAGGCCAATATAATTTTTTATCAACATCGTCTAAACAATCAGAAGAATTTTTTACATATTTTGCGATTTTGCTATTCATAATTTATGTTGTGATTTTTGGATTATGTCCAAACATTGATTTTATCATTAAGCAATCAATTAAAAATGTTGCCTGCCTGAGAGAAAATCTAATTAAAATCTGTAGGTACGTTATGACAGCATGTACCCGAATAGTAAATAAAATTTTCATCTTATATAATATAAATTTGTGTACTGTTTGTGTGGTTGGTGATTATGACAAATTATTATAATTTGGCAGTCTTGGCACAATATAAATGATAACTTAATGAATTTCGTCACGTTTTTTGTTCTTTCATTAAACAAAAAAATAAAAAATAAAAATAATAATAATTCATAAAAAAAAATTTAAATACATTTTCACCGTGTTAAATCGGTTTTCATGATAGACACACTCACTCACAAGACACAAAATGCTGTTAAATATTATACTTTACACAACAAAAACTGACAGAATCGAACAGGTGGTGGTGTGATATAGGTGTGTTACATTCTTTGGCTCGTTCGCAATTTTGATGATGCTAATGATAAAATAAGTATATATGTATCTAGAGCTGGGAAAATAAGGAAGTATTTGTTTCTCGTTTTTCGCGGTCATGAAAAATTATAATTGCGATAAAATAGCTTAAGTTTATAAAGGAAATTAAAGTATTTACAAATTTTGTAGTTTATTTACAAATTATTTTATTGGCATATGTACTTTTTTTTTTTTTTATTTATATTTTTACGATTTATATTTAGTATTGGCGTCAAAGTCGTGAACTTCATATAACATACATATAAAATATATATTTCAACAGTAATTAAGATAAAAATAATTTTAATTTATTTTCTAATAAAAACTAATGCACTTTTTGAATCATTAATTAATTTTTATTACTTTTTTTTATTTTCAGGTGAGTTTCATTTAATTTTTCATTATGTAATTACTTTGGGTAAGTTAGTAAATTTTATTTAACATCATCGATAATTTATATATATTGGGTCGGTCAGTACGAGTTTGTTGTTGTTCCAACGTTAGCATTCTAAATTGTGTAATAAATTTCACATTAATTTTAAAAATAACCAGTTCCGTGGAAAAATGATATGAGTAGCAAATCTGCTAGAGATAGTTAATAAATACAACGCGTATCAACTGGTCCAAAAGGTTTTTCAAAATAGTTCCTAAATAAGAAAACATAATTATGAAAATAAAAAAGTTAAGGCTCTTTAATTTAAACGGGATTTTTGTAAATGTGCTACTGTTATTTAACAACCGTCCAAATATTTTTAAAATAGACAAATTTTTTCAGACAATTTTTTTTTATTTTTGTTCATAAAACCTTCTATATTACAAAGTGGTCCTTGGCACCACCACAGATCATTACGAATACAGGCATACACCTAGTTATTTCCTAATCAATTTCAAATTTGGAATGGAGATGTCGAATTGCTTTAAAATATTCCTTATATGCTTTGTAAATTGCTTACAATTCTCAAGAGTGACATTTCGAATAATTCGATCTTCCATTTTTTCTGTATACCGATGTCTTCCACAGCGTCCTGTATATTGTTTATTTATATTTAGTTAAGAATTATTCGCTACATCGGCTTCGAGATAAACGTAAAAAAGTCAAATTATAATTTTGTGTTCCGATAACATAAGTACCAATACCTCGGTTTCCTCGATTTATTGGGACTTGAAAAACGTGACGCATACGAAAACACCACAAAACGAATCATATATTGCCAAATATTTTAGCCTTATTTTGCCAACTTCAAGAAAATGTAAAAGATCGGTTCCAAAACATAAAATTGTGTATTGCTTTTTTTCAAATATCAGACTTCAACAAAAATAAATTTAATAAATAAAGTTTTATTCTGACTCAGCCTTACTTGAATAAATCGTATTTACAGAATTATGCAATTTGCTAGAAATGTCGTTTTTTCTTTCATGCCTTCAGATTAAGCATCAATAGCAGTTTGTGCAATATCCCTTTCAATGTGGAAAATCTTAGACTCGATAGAAAGTAAATTTATGGAAGGCATAGTTTCGTCCAGCACACATATAAGCAATTCTACTTCACCTCAAAAATTTAACATTGCCAGTCAATCTATTATAATAAACGGGATAACCTCGTGAATTGACGACTCAATCTATATAGCGCCTTTAAAATCAATATTTTCTTTGCAACACTAAGCTTTAATTTCCAGTATATAACAGTTACTTAGCCAATGGCAAGTTGCCTAATCAACACAGGATTCTGAGATTGATATATAAGTAGCGGTGTGAGCTTTAAATCTCCTTGCGAATTTACCCAAAGTAAAAAACGAGCCTAGCTTTTGCTATTTTATACCCGGATACAGGCTTTTGTTCACGAGAAATAAAGTTTCCTAAATGGCTTGCTTCATCAACATTAAAAATTTGTTTGGTTGTGCGTAATCAAATTCGTTGGTGGATTTTAGCTACCGCGACTGACTCGAAATTTGGCATTCTTATTGGGTAGATTTTACTTTAGGTTATGAAAAAAAGTTTGTGCTTTTTCATGTATGATGAGTTGACTCAAAAGCAATTTACTCACTTTGACCCGTTAAAACGAACATTAAGCCTTCTTCAGATAAACTTTTTTTTTACGCAAAGTAGATCAAATGTCAAGCAAACTCAATTTTAGCAGGAAAACAAAACATGGCGCAAAGTGAAAAAATGCTAATCAAGCCTCACGCAAATCGAGGTCGCTTTCAATATTGTTGAAATGTTTAAAATATTGTGGTTGGGCACCAGTTGAATTTTTTCAAAACACACCCTATACCTTAACCTAAACATATACCTATTCCTATTCTTCTCCGACTGGAGTATTTTTTAAAGGATGAAGATTTTAAAAAGGAATCCACTAAAAGTTTTAATTATGAAATTATGGTAAATTCCGGGTTAAATTTGGGCTATAATTTTTTTTTTATCAAAAAAAATTTCCAGCACGAAATCCTAGTCAGATTAGGATACACGATACCCTAGTTGGATTTCAGGCTTTAATAGCTGGGTTCCGCTCAAAACTATTACTTTCAAGTATAAACTTCTGTCTTAGGGCCCCTTACAACTACTGATAAAAGGCACAGGCTGTTGTCTTTATTTTTGAAGGTTCTCTTTAAATAAGGTTTTAGCTGGTCATCTCTTGGTAAGGAATCGCCTACAAATCGAAATTTCTATTTTGCAGATATATATCTTGTATAATTGCAGGTCAAGGTACTGTTCGTAATTCAATTCAAAATTTCTGAAAATTCTTGCATCACTTATTTCACTTGAGCACTTGATATTCGAAGGGGATACTTTGTAGAATTATCTTTTCGACCTCATTCGATTAGTTTAGCAAAGCAATATTTGGTCTGAAGATTTTCGTAAATGCGTATTTTCTGTTGAATGATCGGAATAACCAGTTGCAGTAACATATTGAAATTACTATATGCCATACGTAGAAAATTATCATATGCGTTTGTAACGTTTTCCTTAATTTCATTCATTGGTCCACGATAAAATCCGGCGTTTTTTTTCGCGATCTATTGGCGCCCCCAACACTTTCTTTTTTTCTTGTTTTCTTCTTCAAGTAAAAAAATAACAAAACTCATTTTAATTTGATTTTTTTTTATTTTGTCGAACGAAAAACTGAAAATAAAATATAGTAGTAGCCGAGCGCTCTACCGTAGAGGAAAATAGATCTACAGTGTATACAGTCTACGGCTACTCTACGGAAAGCGGTAGAGACGCTCTATAGTGTACACACAGCTTGTAGAGACTCTACACTCTACGCTCTACCGAAAAAACTCTATAGTGGACACTTGGCTTTAGTTTAACAACCGATGCTTCAAACATTGCAGTTGGTGCAGTTCGTCATCAGTTAGATAATAAAGCCTGGGAACCTTTTGGATTTTATTCCAAAAAGCTTTTCCCAGCGGAAGTTATAAATATTCTGCCTTTAATAGTTCGCAGTGTATCAGGCTATACAACATTTTAGATATATTCTGATGCTTTATCTAGGAAAAACGACTCTTGCTGTAAAAAATAAATCAATTAATTATAAACTATTAGCTAATCTTCAGATATCAGATCACCAACTTACTTACCGCCCATTTATAGTCGAATCAAAGCGACAACAAGTATTTGCACATTAACATTCTCTTTCGCAACCAGGAATTCGCGGTTCGTGAAAATTGTTATCATCTCGATACTTCTGGCCGAATTTAAACAATAATGTGGAATTATGAGCCAAATCGTGCATGACTTGTCAAAATTCTAAATTACTTAAATATATTCAATCAGAATTTGGTCGATTTGACATACCAGACATTCAAATGGATATTTGTCAATCTACAATCGATACATAGCTAATGATTCTATAGTAGCCTGAAACTTTGTTACCAACCGACATTCAAGCAAACCAACCTTTTCAATTAAAAAAACCTAAACGACTGCGAATTTGAGTATTTGTAAGGGTCGGCAAACTTAACACGGGTCTTAGTGGTCCTTAAAAGTAGGAAATAATAAAAATATAAAATTTAAATTACATAAACAATCAAATGCAATATCAATTTATTTGAATGTTTAAGTGTTTCCCCGATATATAAAATCAGACGACAACATTAATTATAATAGAAAACATCCTCGAGCATTGTTGCCCATTACTGTACAATATTGACAGGATACAATCACATTGGATGGTTTCCAATTATGCTTTTATTTAAACTATTTTCGTCGGTACATTCTTTTTTAAGAAATTATGTAAAATCATAAATAGAAACTTTTTAAAGGAAGGAAACAATTTGTATATTTTAGGATTCTCTTGTTCGGTTAATTTAAGAACATGGGAGAAACAATTTGAAGTATATGTATAATTTTTTGTTTTAATTATTTTGAAATTTTAAAATGTGATTTTTATTTAAATGTGAAATACTATAACGGTTGCCATTGTTTCAAGACTTGCTATGCCAGCCATCTATGGTAGATGTTTTAAAAATTTTGTAAGCCGATACATTTGAAATAGTTTAAAATTCGCGGTGCCATATGAACTTAAACTTTTAGTTTAGAGCAGTGCTTGGACATCACCAGTCTTACTCCATCATGATACTAATATTTATAGAAAATCTGGTCAAATTATTATCCAATCAGTTTTTCCAAAACAGTTAAAAACTGTGAGAATCGCAGTTTAAATATTTTTGAGGATTTGTAACTATTATTTTTGTCAAAACCAATATGCTGCCGAATAGAATACTGCTTAAATATTAATTTTAACAATAAAGAGAGTCTTAAGTCTATTAGTGCTTTAAAGGTTATTACAACTTTATAAGTAGTACGATTTTAGAATCAGAAAGAACAGTGAGACGAATACTTCTTTATTTCATTCCAAAAGTTTTCTTTCAGGATTAGATCAAAATTCTTGCTAGACATTTCTTTTGATGAAATTATGATCTTAGTTAGATAGTTCTCGCTCTATGCGGTTTCGACGTCGCGTTTTACTTATTACCTGGTCATAATTTATATAGGAAAGTACGATTCTTGCTTCCAAGAGATCCACATAATATACTTGAAGCATAACCAGTGCATATACAGTTTCACTTATGCAATACCATAGGCAAGTTGCTTTACCAGGTCGCTGGTAAACTTGTTGGTCAACATCGTTACTTTAGACATATGCAAGTCTCTCCAGAAAATAAAATCAAAATTCATTTGTTCATTGTCGAGATCTGTCGACATTGTTGGAGGTTTCCCTGTTTCCAATCTCCCTAATAAATATCCGGGAAAGTGCACAAGTAAACATTTAATTAACGTTTCAATGGCTAATCTCATCACTAATCAAACAGCACGACTGTAGCACAACTGTAATTTCCTGTGAAAAATCTGTTTCTTTGTTTTCGAATGTAAACAGGTTAGGGCAGTTGGCATATGCCAAATATGCTAAAAAAATATTACTTAAAAAGTACACATTTAAAACAATGTGAAATAAGTGGTTTGGTTAAAAGTATTTCCGGTTGGCTTATGGCAATCAGAAACCATATGAAAAACAGGTTGATTTTATAGCAACAAGTTTCGTTTTGTATTTATTTGTTAACTTACAACTTTTTTTTTTAGTAAAAATTGTAATATATTTTGGGGTTAGGGCTGTTTTTTTCAGAACTGAATATTTCAGGTGTAAAATTCCAAATCCAAAATTCTGAAGTACAAATTTCAAAAATTTCATTTATTTTGCTGAAAAATAGAAGAAATCGTGATAGTGAAAAAAAAAAATAACTTGGCATCAACCCAGTTTAAAACATTACATATTGCTCTCAGTGAATTTTTAAAAGAGGGTTGTCGATTTTAAATCATTCCGTTACGCCTCAAATTGTACTCCTTGATCACTCGTTATGATTAGAGGGCAACCAACGTGACACAAACTGTGATATAACGTTTTTTGCTACCGTTATCGCTGTACTATCTTTCATTGGATATACCTGAGGCCATCGGGTAAAACGTTCGATAACTGTAAAAAAGTAGTTATAACATCGATGTAGTGGGTCCTACAAGATCCATATGGATACGATTGAACGTGGACTGTAAGATATCAAATAAACCTAAATAAGATTTGGCCCAGTTACTGACATTTGAATTCTTTAGGCTATAAATAAAGCGTTGTTATTAATTTTCGTGTGTCCCGTATACCTGGATGTGTCCATGAAGTTTTTCAAAAATCTTGCGTCTCATTTCCAGAGCGTATTTTGCATTTTGGTCCATTAACCGATGTCAGACGTAATTTTACCTTTGATATATCAATAACTTGCATTGTTCTTCTTTCGTTTGAGACTATTCGCTTTTTCAGTTAGTCGCATTTCAATTCGTAATATAAATAATCGGCAACAACGTTATTGCGTCCAGAATTATAGCGTATATCTGTTGAAAACTGAGCGAAGGACTCGAGGTGTCTGCGGTTTGACAAAAACCTCTCTGATTTAGAGGTAATGGGAGTAATCAACGGTTTATAATATGTAAATCCAAAAAACTGCCTTCCATCGACATAATGCCGAAAGTATTTAATTGTTACATAAATTGCAGGCACCTCCTTGTCAAACGCTGAATATCGGGTTTCAGCCGGTTGAAGTTTCTTTGAAAAGAAATCAGGGACTTTTATTTTAACTGTCGGTAGTGAGACAGAGTCGTGAATTGTTTTTAGGATGTGCTAGCATAGTAGCTGCTGCTAAACACTGTTAAGCTTCTTCGAAAGCTTCATTGAATTTCGTGGGCCAATAAAAATTCTTGTTCGGATTTTTAATTTTGAACATATTTGCGAGATGCTCGTACATTGGTACCAAAATTCTAGTAAAACCCTATTATAATAGTTTAGCATGCCTAAAAACTTTTGTATTTGCTTTATTAATTTTGGTGCTTCTAGCAAGATAATTTCTTGAACCCGTTCAGCGGTAGAAGATGTTTCATCTCCTCAAATTCGATGTGAGAGAAAATGAAGCATTGTTTCGGTTTTCCTCAACCATCCGTTTAAATATAGGATTCAAAATAACTATGTTCTTCTTCTGATCTGCTGAAAACCAATATGTCGTCAATATATGGATAAACAAATTCTAAGCCCTTCAAAACGTTGCTGATGGACCTTTGAAACGTCTGGAATTCAATTTTCAAACCAAAGAGCATCCATAGACGGGTAAAGTCCAAATGGGATAGCCAAGGATGCTTAATGATCATGTCGGGCGCACCAATATAGTATGATGTGCCGTGCTAAATCGACTTAAATATGTATGAATATGTGGGACAGGTTAGCGATTAGGAGCGACATCTATGGACAATGGACGACATTATTATTCGCTGTGGTTGGAAAAATATTGAAATTGGTATTATGTTAAGATTGACGAACCTCAGATCCTGTATCTACTAAGAATATCAGTTCTGTGTTTCCACAATTTATGAACCGGATATATTTGCTTCGTAGGTATCCACAGACATTCTTGAGATAGATTCGGTTAGTTTATGAAGTTGATCCAGCATATTCCAGCATTATCCAGCATATTTGAGCAACTTGGTTCATTTTGAATAGCTGAAATAGAACAGGTGACTTCAAAAACTTTGTCGGCGGTGGTTTCCATTTTTAAAATATGATTTACTCTAGTGGCAACCAAACCCGTTCTTGTCTAGTGGGTAAACCATTTAGCCAAAGAGTTTTAAAATCAGTTTTAGGAGAGCAATACTTTATGTAATACATCGCTAAACAACCTTCTTGAGGTGCTGAAATCATAGCCTTGGTACGCGGAATTGAATAAGCGCGACATGTTCAAAACTGGCTCTGAAACACCGTTGTTGACTCTTGGTACGGCGATAGAGAATATTGATATGCACGTCTTTCGGCAATCGTCGTAGTGCATATAAGACAAACTGCCCCTGGGCACTCGTAACTCTGTTCGAATGACACTTATAAAAGGGAGTGCAAACTGGAGAGGCATACTCTAAGACAGACCAGACGAACGACAAATACAGCTTTTTTTTAGAGTAATTGAGTCACAGAAATCATAACAATTTCTTTAAAAGAAACCCAACATAATTTCGGTTATTTAGCGATTAGAGCACTCTCAAAGCATTTAACATCATTCACAAATATGTATGATAAATAACAGGGGACCGATGTGACTGTCCTAATAAACATCAGTCAACATTTAGTACGAACTAGAGGCATCATAGACCTATACGAAATATCTTGGATTTACCTCGGATACTAGAAGCATTGTAATAGTATAATAAGATGTTCCCGGTGTTTCGATTGTGAAGAGAAGTAAATATGGCAGACGAAAGTGATGAATAGATGATACTTGACGGATTTAAAAATACAAACTTAGAAGACGTAAGTTTCCATGGTTTTTGATCATTTTTTGAATCCTTTATTTTAATGCAGGGCATGATCAAATAACTACTAGTGCGAGAAGCTCCTGGTGCGAGAAGCTCCTGAAATGTATCGTCATTCATAGCGACTTTGAATGAGATAAACTGTTGAATGTTAATATCACGTAGCATAGGCCAGCAATCGATATCCATTACAGGAATATTCAAATTCTGGGTCAAATGTGACTTGACATCAGAGGCAGTACTCGGGTTTTGTATATTTAAAGTTTACAGAGATCAATCGGGACCGCCGTTGCCATTTATGTGATCTTGAAGACTAGCAGAATTAGTGATTACATATTGAGGGGCGATATTTGAATTACGATTTATCAATGAACTTCGAGTGATTGGCGTCATCAGAGTAATATGACAAACCTCACCGGTTTGTATTATGGAATGTAAATCGGCTAAAAACTCAAAAATATTTATCGTATTTAATTTTGAGTTTATAGGCCCTCAAGGGACGCATTACTACAGATTCGCTTTATCTATCTATCTGCTTATGTACTCATTGGACACCAGTCCTCCCGAATCCAAATACTACAGCTTTAACTACTTCTCTATTTACCCGATAAATAAACATTGTGAGTTAAAAATTTAGAAATATGTTACATAATCAAAATGAGTTATGTTTGTTGGTTTTAGTTCTGACCGTATCGTTTCGTCTCTGGTTTTATGTGTTGTTATTTATTTTACAAAAAATTATAGGTTCATCTAATCTTCACTGCTGTGTTATTAAATTTTTTTTTAATGAGTTTAGATTTTTATGTTTATGTCGTAATTTATATAGAAACTTTGTTTTTAATAGCAACACTAATTTATTTTATTAGCATCTATGTTAGATAGTTTTTTAAAATACTACTCGTAAGTAACGGGTGTGCCATTTAAAAGTTTATATTTCTATATTTTTTATAAATTCAAACCCAAGTTTTTCACATTTCAATCGACATTGTAAAGTCTCTAGAGCGGGTTTGGCAAATGTATATATAAAGGTAGTTTCCGTAAGGTTACAGTATTCAACAACCGAAAAAATTAAAATTTTAATGTAGGTAGCTTTTTTTATTTATTAAAATATACTTTTGTATAATATATTTAAGTTAAACCTCCTTCAGGCAATCTTTATTTAAATAAATGCGGATTTAGGTAAATATGGGATAAATTACAGCAGGTTGATGAAAAAAAAATGATGGCACGTGCGGAAATCTCAAACAATAAAAATCATTTTGCCCATGTTATTGAAAATATTATGTTAATATCAATAAAAGGTGACATGTTAAATCAAAAAGTAAAACCATAAAATTTAATGTGCCATAGTCCTTCATTCTTGTAAATTTAATGTTTGTATTCAATAGTTTTTATAATACGGTTTTTCAACACTAGAGGACTTACCAACATAATATATGTTTCAATACGTAATACATAAAATGATACCATCCTTAATGTATGTCGAGAATAATTTAAAATCCTTATCGTTGAATTTTAAAATAATCATAGAAACGTGATATTTATTGAATATAAATTATACAATTTATTTATTCTTATAGCGCGCACTCAAATCCTCTCAAAGTTTATTTTTTGTTATGGAAATTAAAAGGCGACAACGAAATGTCACTGACACAATAATAAAGAAAAATGAAATATGGGTGTCTGATTTGTATAAAATTTTATTTAAAAAAAATGTATACACCCGCGATCTTGATCTACATAATTATTTTTATAGATTTTGAATCATTTTTCTTTATTTACGCAGAGAAAACGCTCCAAATTGTTTAATAATCCAGGGTTGGAATATTTATTTTGTAAATATATTTTTCAATATGGGCTATGAGTTTTTTCTTGTATAAAGTAAAAACATTTTCATTTTCATCGCACGTAGCAACAATAATAATTATAATATTAAAATTATAAGATGGATATGACAGCAGAACATGAAATAAGATGAAAGAAGTAATGACCAATAGGCATGCTCCATAATGTATAAAGCGTGTAGAATTGTATAGATAGATAATTATGTGTTGAGGATATTAATTTTATGGTATTAGCACATTGGGATGAATATATGCAATAATAATAATAAACACTTTTTACAGGCGATTGCTGGCCCATATTGTGTATATCAATAATCCGGATTCATTGGATTTGAACTTGAGTTTTTCTTCGTATTTATCTAGAGATATATAAAAAGCAGAACCTATGCCGTTTTATATCTTTAGGAGCCATTGCTGCACTATCTATTTAGGATTAGCTCGCAGAATATCACTGAGCCAGCGTACTAGCTCTTCTTTTACTTTATGAACAACACCAGGGATTTTTTCTTATGTCAGGACAACGAAGATCCTTAACATTTTCCTAACATATCAGTCAGATATAGTCAGAGTCCAACTAACACAACCATACATAGCTTGTCGCCATTTGCAAACTATTTTAACTTTGGCCGCGGGCGTAATTGTAGCCAAAAACAAGACGCGCTTTAATATCCCATCGCACACAATTATCACGAGTGACAAAATCTTAGTGATAATATATTTTGTTTTGAACTCACTGATTTTAAGACCAACAAAAGCTGAGAATCATACAAGTGGATCCAGTGGTTCTATGATACTGATGTCATACAATCCAATTACACAGATATTATCTTTATATACCAGAACCTGGTTGGACTGACGGTACAAAAAAGTTATCATGAAGTGTTTCACTTTTACGATAAATTCTATAACATGAGATTAAAGAGTATCGGGGACAGAACATCTTCTAGCCGTATTCTAGAGCTAATTGCAAAAATTCCTGATAGCTTGTTCTTTTTTTTTCAATTAACATATTTCCTAGGGAGAACCCTTAATGGTCGACAACAAAGCAATTGGACGGTAATTTTAAGGAGAAGTTTAAATATTTTAACCGGTTAAATATTTGCTGTTTTCCAAATAGAGGGGAAAATGCCAGAGTTCATTGACAATTTAAACAATTTGGCAAGAGGTTTAGCTAAAGATAAATGACAGTTTTTTTTGGACAATTGATAATAATCCATCAGGCCCAGTTGCTTTATATGGGCTCTGTGTTCTAAGAGCTTTAGAAACAATCTTGAGATCGAAAATAAGTTTGGGCATAGAAGAAGTTGTAACAGTAGTGCATGCTAGTAGATTGGTTAGGGAGAAAAGAGAGAGTCGATGCGGAAGCAAAATGAGACGCTAATAAATTTAACTTTGAATGGTGGTTTTATAATAGTTATCATTACCGAGCAATTGGCGCAGTGGTTAAAGCTGCGATGTTTGGGTCGAGAGGTACCGGGTTCGAATCCCAACAGAGGAGGGTTGATAAAGGGATGATTTTGATCTGTGATGACGATCAAACACAGGTGGATTTAAAAATCAACCTGTATTCGTGCGTCCTCGATTTTCCTTATGAAAGCATAAGGTGTAGGACGTTAAAAATTAACCGCGAAAGAATTGGGAGAGCTTCGGCCTCAGAACAGATCGCGGGGTTCAAACAAAAATAAAATAAAAATAGTTATTATTATAAAACAGGATAGATGAAGTCTTACTGCTAAAATTCTTTTTTACCAAGCTTAGCAAACGGCCAAAAAGTTCGATCATTTCGTATTTGGTTCGAATTTTGACGTCATGGTTTAATGTAGACCTGATTATGATTTCA
This sequence comes from Tipula confusa, assembly GCA_963556175.1. NCBI lineage: Eukaryota > Metazoa > Arthropoda > Insecta > Diptera > Tipulidae > Tipula > Tipula confusa. Next base: position 14,946,056 of record OY744477.1, on the reverse strand, counting down.
TTAGATTTATTACGGCCTATTCTAAATTTGATAAGATTTTCATTAGAAGGATTACTGAGATAATTTAAATGAGCAAATTTTGTTTCGGAGATAGTGGACATATAATTTGAATTAAACCATTGAGTTTTGTGTGGCCTATTCCTTTTATAAGAGCTAGGAATGAATAACTCCTTTCCTTGTAAAATCACCGAAGTTATTTCTTTGGATACAACATCAGCATTATTAATAGATTGAGACTTTGCCAATCAAAATCTTTAAAATGCCAGATTAGTCTAGGTGTACGTGTAATGAACCCCGAAGTAGCTGGAACAATCGGAAATTTTAATGAGACCAACGCATGATCAGAAAGACCTAGTGAAGCATTAACATCAATAGAATATTTGTCAGACATAGTAGTCAAAAATAAGTACAACAAATGAGATAAATGACCTAATATGTGAAGGTACCGAGTTAGTTTGTCTACAAGTTGGTCAAGACTATTCGTCTTCGCAAACAATTCAACATATTCAAGGAAACTTGAACTTCACCTAAACTAAGAATGGCAGGTTTGGTTAACTCCAGATGAATTAAAATGGAATTAAAATTAACCCCGAATATTTCTATAATGAATATCAAAATGAAAATTCATTTTACAAACGAAAAATAAATCAAAATAGAATGACGTACACAACGAGAACAATGAAAACAATGAAAACAATTTGAGGACTGATTAAATATGGAGCCCTTCCGCAGTCGAATCAAGGCTAACTATTTGACCCAAAAAAAATATACATTTACTCACGACATATAAAAAAAAATATATGTCGAAATCCGAAATTATCGAAATCGATATATCGAACACTTAATCTGTTTCAAAACATGTTACAATCCTCTTGATGTATAATTATTGTTACGACCATCAAATACACTGTATAACCATCGATATAGAAATACGCAATTTCATTACAATTTATCCAAACTCCTGTGAGAACTATAATGTGTGGTTTTAGCGTTAACCGATTTATTTCTGTACAAAACACATCATAATGAGGTCTTGCAGCACAAAGTACATCATTCTCTCCCCATTATCGGTCACTAGATCGTGATCGGAGTACGGACCTATGTTTTTACATAATGAGTCTTTATCTTTGGGTTGGCTTACATCAGTGAGCGCAAGAACACAAATGATTGATAGGTTGGTTATAGTCACATACATAAACGTAGCTTACACATACGATTATCAACTACTTTGAAATCCAAAACAGCCTTTTTCACCTGGGCCCCAAGAAAAAAACCAACATCAAGATTTCCGAGGTCCTCTCCATTGTACAGCAATGCATAGCCTTGGGACACACGGTCTCACTTTTTGGCTATCGAGTTTCGAAACGCGCCAGGTTTTCTTAGCGACTGCACGTTCCACGTACCGATCCTAAACTGTGTGTCTGTTAACATAAGCTGAGGTCGGAAATTTCTTTTTGATATTTTTAACAGTGTGGATTTTTACGGATGGGGAGCCAGCCAGCCCAGCGATCCAACCTTTATTTAGTCGCCTCCTACGACAAGCCAAAGATGCAGTGGTGGAATTCTTAAGATAACATGCTCATTAAAAAGTCTTTCTCAAGACATGGGAGTGCTCCCCAACCACAGGGAAATATCCAATATTACTTCCTAATTTATTTCCTTCTAATATTTTTAATCAATCAAAAATTATTTTCGACACTTGTGTTCAACGCATTTAATCACTAAACTTGTCCAGAACTAAACAAAATGTAATCTAAATATTATGTGAATACCGAATGTCAATCATAATTATAGGAAAATGTAACTATCCAATCAAATCGGATTATTGTAAAATTACGTTACTATCATATGAATAATACCTTCGTCTATTTTCGATATTGTAGACACATGTCTACATAATTAACTTAATTTTTTGTTACTAAATTTGGCCAATACATAATAAATTTTACTATGGCATTTACGTAGCTATATAATGAACCAACCTCTTTTTTATGTTGTATTAACTGTCGTAAAATAATTTGACAAGTTCACCCACGGTAAAAAAAAAATCTACGAATTTTTTCTATGAATATTTACGGAATACAGCGTCATATTGTTTTATTGGCAAAAATTGATTGGAAATGACATCCCAAACTAATATTTTGAATTTTGTAACATTAAACGAATGAAAGAATATAGATTTTGTATATACTTTGCATAATCAGTATTTCGTTTTAATTCGAACTCATAAATTCCATAAGGATTTATGTTTCTGTTCAGTGATTCTATATATTTTGTTTACATCATAACAATGTAATTTAATATTTATGGTTGATAGTTGAAGAAATCGGGCATTTTTATTCTGTTCGAAACGAGTCTATAAAGAAAATATTATCAAGATGCGAGGAGAGTCTGAGATCATATTTCCATTTTGTTTAGTTATTTATGATACGTATCGTGTTTGAGGCATTGCGATTTATTAGAATCAACAAATCATACCCGACCAACCACCTAAAGGTAATAAAACTCAATAGCAAAATATTTTTTAATCCTGCCAAAAGGATGTGTTAGATTTCTATTTATTTCATAATCTAAATGATTTATTTATCGAAACCTTTCGCAACCTTTTTACATATTAAGTATGTAATCAGGTCTACGACCAAAGACACACGAAAACAAATAAATTCTATAGCATTAGGCAAAAAAATCGAATAGAATATATTCAAATAGCTTTCTTCCACAAGGAAAAAGTATGAAGGAAAAATAAAATCATGACTCATGCGTTTGAGGGCATTCGTAACAAATTGCTATTGATTCTCTTTCCAGACTATTATTTGCTTTTTGATATATTATATCGTTGTTGTTGTTTTGTTCGTGCTATCCAAGTCCTAAGATAATAGAAAAATTCGATTTAATCTAGTGTAAGATTATTGTGATTAGAATAAAATTCAATTGTGTGGATTTGGAAAATGTGATTTTTCATCTTCATTTTTTCAATTTTTTTTTATATTGCTCTGTTTTTTTTAATGGCAAAAATATAAACAATAAAAAATGGAATGCGCGACGTGAAATGAATTCTTGGTAGTTGAATTAATAAATCTGCGGAGCCTGGTTCTTTACCATTTAACGTTGTTTAACATTTTTTAGGCGTGAGACATTTAATTGGTTTTATTTAGATATATATTCAAATCGCTATTTCTGCCGTTTTGTGAAGGCTGGTATATATTTACTTTGCTTTTGTTGGCGCTTCTATTTGATTTTATATTCTTGTTGATTTACAAATTTTTCAAATTACTTTTCCAAGATTTTTATTCGATGGGTGAAGGGGTTCTTGTTTTGTGTTTTGTTTACCTAAAATAAATTTAAATATTAAGTAAATGTATCTTTGTTTTTTGTTTGATGGTACTGGCTAATGTTCCGAGTGGAAGAACGAATTTCCCCATTCTAAGTAGTAGTATATAAAGTGGAATTTATTCCGACCAATTTTGGGAAAACTCGTTGCATAATTTTATATACGTTAGTAAGTCAAATCCTAATTAAACTGGAATTGATGTTTTAAATTTAAAGTTATTTAAAGCTAACGGACAATTAACCAATGATCGGTGATGACGATAAACCCAATTACAAGTGTGACTATATGTTGAAATGTAGAATTTAATAAATTAAATAGTTGTAATAAGTAACTACATAACTACATAAATTTACTAGCAGTTAAATAACCCTTTCGCAGTAATCAGCCTTAGCAGTTAAATAACCCTTTTGCAGTAATCAGCCTTTACCGTGTATTTTTGACCATCTTGTTTTAAATATTTTTAGTTCGTCAAATGTTGTTTTACAAATCGTTTAGTGCAAGATGTAATTTTAAAAGGTAGAGGAAGATCCAATTTACACGAAGAACAATATTTGGCTAAGATAATGCTCGTTATACAATTTTGCATTAGTTAAACTGAAAAAGACTATACCTATTACTTTTTCGGTTTTAATTAGTGTTTGCATCTCAAAAAATGTCGTGATAAGAAAAAACGACTTAACTACATTTTTCAAATGTACAAATTATACATAATAAAGCCAATCGATAGCTAAAACTAATGTTTATCATTAAAAAAATAAAGCCAAAAACGCGTAGTTATGAAAAGTGTGTTTCGTTCTAACCAAAAAGTAATTCCTGTTCTAAGCAAGAAGCACTCAACTACCCTAATTCAATCAAAAACAGTTTTAGTAGAACACGTTACCTAAGTCACAATTGGTTAGTTTTCATTTGCATTTCTAAATCGATCGGTTGAGGCAAGAATACATTATGAACTATAAAAAAACCTTAACTCATAAAAATGTAATATTGTTTTAGAAAAAAACATAAGAGTTAGATAAGTTATTTTTGCTTTGTGTAAAGTATAAGTTAATTTTTTTAGTTTAATGTATTAAGCAAAAAACCTTTCAAAACTTTCTAAATTACGATTGCGTTTTTCTAATTTTCTAAAAAACGTAGTTTTTGTAGATAAGTCAAATATATTTAGTGCGGCAGTATATAACTTTAACTTATTATGCGGTGCTATAAATTTTGTAAAAAAAAATTAATAGTTAAATAATCTGAAGTTTGTGATTAGCTGCATATCGGTATAATAGAATTGTTTATGTGGTATTTTTTTTAACTTGTCTGTGTCTATATATTTTGAAGCTTCCTTCACACATGCTAAAAATAGACCACTATTTGTTTGCAAACAACATATTTGCTAACAAATTGTTTTTGAACAGCGATATAAGAAAACCCGCAATATCGCACGAATTTTAAAATCAAAATAAAACCTAAGTCATTCTAAATTTGTGCCGGTTATTCATTGGTCTCTTTTTCTTGTCATCATTAAATTGAATTAAGTTTTATATTTGTTTAACATTAGTGCGAGTATTATAGAGATTTGCATAAACCCCAAAAATTCATTAGTTTCGATATTATTTCGATAATATCGTTTGTATACGACTGGTCTGAACGTAACGGTCATCATATTAAACAATATAATAAAATAAACTGATGTTAAAAAAATATAGAATTTATGCTTTTTTAGGGTAGGTACTCAAACTAAGTAAGAACTGATTTTAAACAATAAATAAATATTAATATGAATATTATCGGAAAAACACTATCGAAAATTTCATAATAGCTCCTTTCGACGATATCGAATCTTTTGATATTATCGGATAAAAACACTATCAAAAAAATCATAATAGTCCCCTGTTCCATTAACGTCGGCATATTATGCCGAAAATAATAAATTATTACACTTTTCGGACAGCGTAACAAAAAAATTCGAAATTTAGGGCAATATTTTTCAAATAAATGTCAAACATTTTATTCGCAAATATTTATCATTGGTTTCGGACACAGTCTTAAATAAAACATACAAGTTCAGTCCTTTCTTTATTTACTTTATTTATTTATTAAAATTAAAAATACATAAATTCTATATTTTTAACTTAACTTCACTTGAGGCCCTCTGGTTTTCGGTATTTTATGTTGTCAATAAATATTGGGCTAAATGATCGATGCTCTGTTAAACAGAAAAGCAAAAGAAACCGTAGACTAAATAATTCGAGCAAGTAGATAAGCACATATAAAACGCTGCGGTTGTCAAACTTGACTTGATTGCAAACTTGACACTACCATTCCTCGGCAATTGTATCAACTCATGGAGTTATTTTGCTGGAGAGTTTAGAACTTAGAAGTTTCTAATACAAGGCTAGTTGATGTGCCATAATTTAATAATTTGTGTGAGGGTTAGCATCAATAGGGCAAACGTCTGATCTTCTATGGTCATGAACCATATTCCAGAACTATCTGAATCTACCAAGTTTTTAGTATATCTCCACGTGGGGAACCGCTCAGAACTGGATATTTTAAAACTGGATATTTCAAAATAGAATTTGACAAAACGAGATAAGGTACAAAACTGGATATTCCAAAATTGGATAATTCAAAACGAGATAAGGTACAAAACGAGATATGGTACGTTTATCTTGTTTTAAAATTCCAGTTTTGAATTATCCAGTTTTGTATCATATCTCGTTTTGTACCTTATCTCGTTTTGAATTATCCAGCTTTGTCCCATATCTCGTTTTGTACCTTATCTCGTTTTAAAATATCCAATTTTGAATTATCCTGTTTCGTCAAATCCTGTTGTAAAATATCCAGTTTCGACCGGTACCTCTCCACCCCCCGGACAACGAAATATTAGCGATATATTCGTCTGAACTACGAAATGCTGAAAATCAAATAGCAATGAATAAAACAATAAATAATATAACTACCCCAGGTAGTAAACCTGAAATTCCTGGGAAAATCCGCCCTCTTCGGAGCTCGGTTGCATGGATTCTGGGATGTACCAACTATTGCTAGATATACCGGTGGGCCATTTAAAAGTTTAAATTTAAAAATGCAACAAATCAAAAACGGTTTGAAATTTTGCCAAATTTATTTTTTTTGTTGTGAAGTACAATTGTTCCGGTTAGAGATGGAATATTATTACATTCATATAGCTGCCGCGGCTGGCCTTACAGTACTCCATTCGAACGGACCAATTTTCGAGCACTTTTTCGAGTGTATGGGGTTGTATCTCGGCGATTGCATCACGAATGTTTGCCTTCAAATTCTCAATTGTCTCTGGTTTATCGGCATAACACTTGTCTTTAACGGCGCCCCACAGAAAATTTTCCAATGGTGTTAAATCGCAGTTTCTTGCCGGCCAATTGACATTGCCATTTCGGCTAATTAAACGGCCATCAAACGTTTGACGTAATAAATCGATTGTGGCATGAGATGTGTGGCAAGTTGCACCATCCTCTTGAACAAACATCGCTCACATCAATACCATAGAGAGCGGGCGCAAAAAAAATCGGTTATCATCGTGCGATAGATGTCTCCATTGACCATAATGGTTGCGCCGTCCTCATTTTCAAAGAAATATGGGCCAATGATGCCTCCGCTCCACAAACCGCATCAAACAGTCACTCGTAATGGGTGCATTTGCTTCTGTAAGACCACGTGTGGGTTTTCTGAGCCCCAAATACAGTAATTTTGCTTATTAACGTACCAAGATGAAAATGAGCTTCATCCAAAAAGATGATTTTTTTGGCAAAATCGACATCATCGTGCACTTTCTCGTTGGTCCGAAGTGAAAACGAAGCGGATGGTCATGCGGTTCAACTCTTGAGCCAATTGAACTTTGTAAGGCGTCATATCGAGATCTTTTCGCAAAATTCGACGTAAACTGGTGCGTGACATGTTCAATTCTTGAGAACGATGACAAGTTGATGTTGATGGATTCTCACGCATACTCTCAGCCACAGCTTCGATATTTTCGGGTGTACTCACTGTACGAGCATCAGTTTCACGAACTTTAACAATAAACTTGCGTATACCGCGTACTGTTGGCCCTTCTCTGCGACCAAATTTTGCACGGTACATTTTCGTGCAATTTCCGACCAATTGTCTTTGTTTTGGAAATAAATTTCCAATAAATCTCAACGTTGCTCAAGCGTAAATCTCTTAATTTCGTTCAGTGGAGATAATATACTAAATTTTGTGACAGAATAGAATGACATAAGTATTGCCAGATTCGAAATAACCGGTGGTTCAAATTTAAACCGATAGATGGCCCACCCCTTAGATAATAACGAAATGAGTCAAAGTTGGCCAAACTTGATACATTTTTAATATGTAAGGCGATGACCTTCAATATTATTTTATTAACATTAAAATGCATATATCTGTGCGTAATATGTATATCTTTTGCATTTAAATTAATGTGTCCGAGTAGGATACAAAAACAAGAAAATTAAACAAAATTTGTTTATCGCACGTGCTTTTATATTACAAACATTTAGGCTATTAAAACAAAGTTTATGTTCTATTCAGAGCATATGGAACTTCAATGGGTAAACTTTTGTATCTTATGGTGGTATTACTATTCGTATTTATACTATGATCACATCTACCCTGAAAAATTAATGAACATATACTGTGCATAGTCTGATTAAAGGTATCTAGATATCTTATATGATATCTTAAAGTCTAAAAAATAATCTTAAAAGTCTTTTCATCGCATAAATAAACGGGATCAAAACTCTAAACTATATAATCTAATCCCACTCTACGAATAAACGAAACTATTAATTTAAATCAAAATTAAAGTTAGACATTTTTTTTAGGTATGTATTTTCTAACATAGCACCGTATCATTCATAAATTATTTGTAGCCTTTTTTGCTCCAGTACATAAAATGAGAACGATACGATGTTTTATGTAACACTTGCAAGATTTTTTTAAATTTCCTTTTGCTACATAAAAATAATATTACATAATACTAAAATAAAATTGTTGATAAATGAAAATTCCAATGGAAAATCTACTCCAATTTAAAAATAGTAGAAGAGTTTATAACATTGGTACAAGTTATACTGTATGTTAGGTTCATACTACTGATAAGGGAATATCATCGTAATATATTCAATGTTAAAAAATTGAATCGAAACTCTTGCGTATTATACATACTTAAAGATTACAATCTTAACATAGGCATGAAATATTTCATGCATGTACTACTTGTATGTACATGTATGTAAGTTTATAGGGTTAATGCCTATATTTATATGCAGTACTTCATTCTCTCGGTATAAATATAGTATTAAATAAATAAAGTGTTGAAATTATAATTTATATGGCATCATATTTCGATGATACACATTTTTGCGTCATTTAACCAAACACTAATGTTACGAGCGAAATAAAAAATAAAATTCAATCATTATTAGGATTTGTGGTTTTGGTCAGGGTGGAAATTTTTATTTATAGGGTTACTAATATTATGTTAGGAGAAATTGGGTTGTATTATTTTTATGTTTTTTTAATGAGATTATCATTTGTTTTCTATTTTGGTTGGTTGGGTGTTCTGTCGCTTATTGCTATGTACATATACATGATTTAAAACTACACAGTATATGGAAGGGTAATCGAACAAATGTTTATTTATATTTAAAAATAAAGAAAAGTATTATTAGAATCAATTTTCAAACGTGCTTTGTAGGGTTTCAAACTAGAAAAAGTTTTGTACGGTTTAATTATAGCTAACTGGAAAGAAATTGCAAATAATTATTTTAATTAAGAATACAAATTTTTACATCTCCTTTCTATTTATTTCCAAGTGTTATTATAGCAAGACAACAAAAACAATTTCCTACAATATTATACAAATTTAAACCAAATAAGTTTAAAAGTTTTCTAGTTAAATTTGATTAAACACAACATTAATCATGCCAAAGTGTCATCTACGCCCTCATTTCTCAACATTATCCACTTCAAAACCTACTTAAAAATAAAAGAAGAAATGTATCTCATAAATCATTTAATAATAAAAAATCCTCCGGTATATAATAAATGTTAGACGTAATTTGTGTATTTTGAATTATAGGCCAAAACTTAATATCAATAAATCACTAAAGATATTCCAGTGGTATAGGGTCACTATAGTGTTTCGTAAGGAATTTATAAAAGACCATGCAATCCTAATAATTTCTCTTCGGTATGCTTTGCTGGCACTTTGATGTTGGTTTTCTTTTATGAGCCTAACGAAACTGATTAAATTAGTACAGTAATTGCAGTGATTTTCATTGCAAAAATTAGACCGATAAACGTCCACAGTGACATTGTGGCTAGCGCATTCATTTCTCATAAATATATGTACTTTGAAACATTGACATTTTCAATCTAAATTGACAACAACAAAATATATAATATTCAAATATTGACAACAAATACGAAGAAAAAATGCAATATATAGAATGCGTTACCGGAAAAGAAAGAAAGTGGGTCTTATTGTGTGTCTACACATATAAACAGGTATACAGGTAACCCTCCTTCATCGTGGTATCTTGCAACACGGTGTTATTATAATAAAAACAAACGAATTTTAGAGGCCATTGCTGGCCCATATCGTATCATCAATCTAGCGCCATTGATTTCGATTCCGAGTCGACTCTTTGTTTTGTTCTAGACAACGAGTTTTTTCACTTCGTACTGGAATTGTTAAAATGCCCGTTTTTTTTTTGCGTCCTCATAAATTTCATGAGTTCTTGGAACATTTTAACTTTCCGAAAAAAATCCACAATTTTGACAGGCTCTAACCATCATTAATTTCATTAATTTTTAAAACATTTTAATTTTCCAAAATATTCCCCAAGTTTGACAGGCTAACCATCATGAATTTCATGAATTCCATAATTTTTTTTAAATACAATGATATAGGCTACCTATAATTATTTATAATTATTCTAATGGCCATACGCATAAATGGAATGCGATAGTGTACATGCTAAGATAGAGAAAAACTTAAAAAAAATTAAATCCCAAATAATTACCATCATGTACCGTCAAAGCGAGGCAGAGACCATTCCCATCAAAGTTGTGACTCATTTGTGCCAACTGCAATACAGTCCACATAAGACGTCCTGAAGCCAAATTAACCAAGTGTTAATTTCTAAGGAACGGATGTGTAATTATATCGGTCGGCTACCAAATTCATAGGCAGTGATCATCAATAAGTCAGGAATCACAGAAAAAAGTACTATATGTTTTCACTTTATTAGATCTGTTAAACGAAGTTGAGAAAACCCACTACCAAAATCTTGTTGCCGTCCTCGGATGTCAAAATTATTGGTTTGAAGTCTCATCTTGCTTTAATTCTAAAATGTAAGCTTCCGAATGTTGTAGCTTATCAAGTTTGTAAAAAGTTAGTAATAGGGATTCATTAAATTTAAGCTTAAATTAAAAAATTTTAATTCTAAAAAGCCTGATTTCAAAATTCTCAAAAATCAAAATTAACTTAAATGTTTTAGAGGAAATTTAAGCATTTTGCTATTCATAAAACAAGCCATTAAGCCTAACATATTTGGTGATTTTATTGATTTATTCTCTAACACAGTCAAAAGAAGGCTGGGTACAGACCAACTGGCAAAAAATAAATTCCTTAGACACTATTACAACGACCAAATATGACGGTAAAATTTTCATATGAATAGATCTAGGAATTGCAATTTCGAAATGCTGGAATTCGGGTACCATCGTCTTTTCCAAATTAAAAAATTCAGAATTCAAAATTTAGTGTTCCGGAATTTTCGGAAAAAAAAACGAAATTAAGTAGAAAATTTAAGATTTTAAGACTGGAATTCAGAATTCACAGAAACCAAAGTGAAACCATTGGATAATACATGTCTTTGTTCCAATTAAATATTGAAAAAAGTTATTTCCTCCTGCCAAATCTCTGACGGAGGCAGCAAGTGGTTGCTAATAATAATAGTGACTGCTGAATTATTTGGATTATCTACTGTCAAGAATAGGCTGTTTTGTTTGTTTACTTGTCACTCATTACTTGTCACTCATAGTCATAATTACTCTTTCAAAAAATCCGTATAAACTGAAAGTATGAACTGTCAATATTAATATACGCCTAAATGGCGGCAACAAAATTGAAAAACTTTCAGATTGACACCCTGTAGCAGAAACTGATGAGTACAATAATTATGTTTATGAAGCAGATAAGAAATCTAATGATGATATTAGGAGTCCGGATTAAAAATGAAGATGTAACATAAACTACATTTATTGAAGTAACGGAGAATTTTAAAATACAATCGATTCTTTGACAAAGCGAAATTATCCCTGATGAATGGAAAGTGGCCGCGTAGTACTCTTTTCTTAAAAAAAGAAATCACTTAAAATAAGAAAAATATCGCGGCATAGATCTCCTTTCCACAGCATACAAATTATTGTCTTATATAATATTGGAGAAAATCATTCCTCTGGCGGAGGAAATTGTAGGTGGTTTTAATGAAAATTACTTATCTCGTTCGTAAACGGATAGTTTGGTGATCTCTGAGTGCAGTGTCGCCATTTGAAAGATGCAGAGGTCGCTGTCAGCGACGTTTGTTCTGCGGGAGTAGAGAACGACCTTTAATCTTCGGGAATAAGCTTGGGATCGAATCCGATAGAGCCAGATTGTTGATGAAACCGTTTTATTGTTATTATTAGATGCATTACTGTCTTCTGAGCTATTGCCTGAATCATTAATGTGGTGTAGCCTTTGTAACATTTAAGTTTCAAAAATCGAATTACCTGTTTCAAATGACACTCTACCACATGAACTGGGTCCTGCCAATTCAGTTGCACTTCACAATTGCAATCGTACATTTCGCGGAGCCGTTGGAAAGCAGATTCACAGATTTAAATAACACAATTCGGAAAAGAGATACACTGACTCAAATGCAAGCTCGACGCGCCACCATTTTTCGTTATAAAGTCAGTCATCGGCAACGGTAGGGAGATGAATAAACTATGGCTTAGCTTGTGGGAACTTCTAGATTTCAGACAAATTTAAAACTTCCAAGTGAAATCTTTCGTCAGGATACATTCGATTTTGACGAAACTTAAGTGATTGAACATAAAATTGCTGAGCGATGAAGGTCGTTTGCAAGTTTGTGCATCATCAAATTTTGTGAATTTGTTGAATTAATTCGAACGAAAAATGTCATCAAGTATTCTCAATTCTCCAGAGAACTTTAATCAAATCCCAAGCATCACGACTATAAACAATTTGTGAAAATATTTTTGTCATAGAACAAGCCATCTGTAACTGGTAAACAGACATTCTATTCAATATGCTCAACTTTACTTTGTTGCCAACACACAAACTTTAAATGCAACATCTTCCCAATATAACAACTATTGTTCTTCTCATTCTCAAACGGCTCTCAAATATTTACTGCAATTAACCCCGATATTTAACCCTGACATACAATTTTACAAGAAACAATTCACTGGGTTAACCCTTTGACCATGGAAGAATACAACTTTAATCGACCGTATTCTCACATTAACAGCTCTATATCGCTCTTTTTTGCTCAAGAAATTCTCGGAACGCTTTTTAATGACGTGATTTTCCCAATTAAAATTGGGAAATTAAATAGTATATATCATATTCGTATTCTTTCGGGTCAAAACCTAGGATAATCAGTAGCTTCAGGGCCAGGCCGCTTGGCGACCAACGGTTCCCTTAGTTTAAAAAAAACCGGATGTTTGATGAATAATTATTATTAATTTTAATTAATGCAACATTTTTTTGGCAAAATTCTTCTTTATTCGCCAAAATAATTTCCAACTGCTATATACTCATTCCAACGCTTTTCTAACTTTTCTATACCATGTGTGTAGAACGATTTATCTTTGGCTTAAAAAAAACTTCATTTTTAGCGATGACTTCATCATTAAATCCAAATCTCTTTTCCTGGAGCATTTTTTTGAGGCCAGATCTGGAAAATTCGGTGGATAGGGAAGCAATTCAAAGCTTAATTGACTTTTTCATTTATCGGTGTTTTTCCGTTTTTGAGTCCCGAGCGTCCAGCAATATTTGGGGCTGTACGACCACGTTTGAAATCAGTATACCTCCGACAATAGTTGGTTTTGGTAATAAAGATTTTTGTAAAATGCGCCATCTCTGGGTTAGTATCAGTACTTATGGAACGATCGTTATTATGCAAACAATTTTAAATGCAATTATTGTAAGTGAACATTTCTTAAATTTCGTAATTTGAACATTTTACTGGAAATTTTTTGAGAAGTTATTTAACTACCGCGAGGAGTTATTCAATGCAATTGTTGTTGTATTTTTTCAACAAAAAAAATTCTAATTAACTATGTTGGTCTTCTGGGGTGATGGTTAAATTGTGTCAACTGTTCGGATTTCAATATAGATTATGTCTTAAAGTGATAAATATTAAGACACATCAAAAGATTAAAAATAAAATCTATTATATATTGAAACCTTCCACATCTGTTTTTTGAATTCAACTCATTAAGTTATATCTATTTGAAATTTAGTTATTTGAAAGGCCCAAAATATTCTTCCAATTTTGTGCGATCTGAATACATAATTCTAATTCCATAATTCATATATTTATTTATTTTTTTTAAATTTCTAATCGTAAATTTATTTTTTATTTATCAGGTGAGTACACACTATTAAAAAATATGATAAACATATTTTTTCGAATGAGGGTAAGCCATTTTATGTTGCTGTTGGCAAATATTATTCATACATTTTTTTACACAATTTATTATACGTTGAAATTTTTCACCAAATCAATCAATCGAATCGAAAATATCATTAAAAATGTAAATTACTGATGATTGTTCTGCAATATTTTCTGTTTCAGTAAAAAGGTAGCATATACATCTTTATTTTTGCTTCTTCATCAAGTAATTAAAATAAAGCTCTTATTAATTTTTGGGATGTGCTATAATTTCCTTAAGTAATTACTTTTTTTTTTTTATATATTTTCTTCAATTTAATTAAATATTTAAACTTATTTTATTTTCTGTGTACGCCGCCATAAAATATGTCTATAAATAATTTATAAACGCGCGATTAGTTGTAATTATTTTGCGTTTTACGTTGGTAAATGATGGCATAAATACAAGATGATTTATACTAGCATATGTAACATCAAGGTATCTTCTAAAGAACGTACAAAATTTTTGTTATTTTTGGCTGTTTTATGTACATATTTTGTGCCGAAATGTAATTGGAATATTTATGAACGATATTGGAATGTTCGGTTTAAGCGCATGATTTAACGATACATATATGTGTTTTATTTTATTGCGTGTGTACCTGATAACATTAATAAATTCTACTGTATAATGGTTATGTTGGTAAAAGGCACGACAGTAACGATTACATGGTGATTTACGAGAAAACATTTTTTTGCAATTAGTTGGTTTCGTCAAAAGTAGCATACATGGATGAACATTTATATTCTGTACAGTTGTATATAATCCTTTCATTTAATAAGTAAATCGTTTTTTGCTCTTCTAAAACCCGCATATCTGGTTAATTGTTAGCAACTCAATTTTTGAAACTATCCCTGCTTATTTTGGTAATTTTTGATATATCGAACAAGTCATCGATAATTTTACATCTATGTATTTCTCGGTCTTCGCGCCGTACAAAAATCGTTTAACATTGGCTATATGTGATTTAAAATTTAGTCTATTGTCAGTTATTAACCCCAAATATTTATAACTCTCCGTAAAGGTTAAGTTTAATCAGGTAACACATTTGCTAAACTTTGTACAGTAAGCATCATAGTTAAAAATATTAAAGCCTTTAATCCTTTATTCATATTTCCTCTTGATTTATCACTTAACTGCATTCATTTGACATTCAAGTTCCTCAATCGTATTAACCTTGTTAAAGTGAGGTCATCAGCAAAGGCAATAGTTTGCCCACATAATTTAAGCACTGAAGCTCACTAGAGGTTATATTTGCCGACCTCAATTACTACTTGCTGAAAATGATTTTTTACATGCTCATTTTGTATTTTCAAGATTAAGTCGTATTCAGCAGTTCATCGGGAGTGAAATCTCTAAACTTAAAAGATTGAGAAACCCATTCAGTTTCACCGAACAGGATGAAAAATTATGAATTCATAAGCTTGTATTAATGAAGTGATTTGGTTGAAACGATTACATATCTCCATTTTATCCGTTACCAGCTCATTACGAAGATTTAGTATAGACACAATATCTCTTGTATCAACTTTCTCCTCAATTAATAAATTAACGAGTCTTCATTGCTCTGGTCATTTTTTTTTAAAGTTTCCGATAGTATTTATCTTTGATGTCACTAATTTATTAATATGTTCAAAACGCCTTTTTTGACAGATTATTTTTTAAATTAACCAGGTTAAGACTTTTGGAACTGTTAATATAGTTCTGTAAAGTAGAGTCACAAAACCATTAAAGACAGAGTTTACAGAAGCAGATTTAAACACTTCATTCCAACTCAGATTTCAATTTTTTATTCCACCATAGGCAATAATTGCCACCATAGGCAATAATTGTTAATATTTGAATATCACTGTCCATACATGGTCGAAGATAGCTTGTTAGGAATAGTGGAATGTGGTCCGGCACACTTAGATCTAGAGTTTCACCAGAAACCGACATAATTTTTAAACAAATACTACAAAACGCATGGTCGATACAAGATGATGTTCTAATTTTTAACAAAAGCTGCTACTCCCCAGCTCGAAAGTTGTAATTACTGCGAATGTAAAAGTTGTAGTTTGGTAATTTACACAGAGAAGCTTCATCTTTATTTCTCTATAATTACGTTAGAAAAATTATGTCTTTATATCTGGAACAAAGTTGCAGCCCGCTAAATTTGCTAAAAGTAGATTAAAGTTTACCCGCGTACTTCTTATATTAAAATGAAAATCATGAAAGTTTGAATTAATTACACATAGACCACCAAAATTGGTAAACATATCACATGACCATCTTGTTCTAACCTAATTGACATTTTGTAAAAACAAAAAATAATTTTGTTAATGTTGTCCAAGCCAACATTACTATTTATCTCACATCGCGTAATTGATCAAATGTTGCTGTTATGAAAATTTAGGATGATTACGCTAAACCCAAGCATTTCGTGACGTTAATTTTTAATTTTAAGCTACCAAAATGGAATTCCTCAAATTTTCATTTTTAAATTTAATTAACATTTTGCTCAGGCGAGAAGAAGTTTTCCGATTTTTCACTATAGAACACCAAAATCAAATGCAATAACAATTAAACTGACAAAATACGTCATTGTAATACCGGCTTTCCACAGTGAAACATTTACTGGCATTTAATTGTTTTATTGTGAAACCAGAAAGAGAAAAAAAAATCAAATTACTCTAGAGTGACTAAGACAATCGATTTGACAATTGTCAAAGACAATGGAAAAAAA
This sequence comes from Tipula confusa, assembly GCA_963556175.1. Taxonomy (NCBI): domain Eukaryota; kingdom Metazoa; phylum Arthropoda; class Insecta; order Diptera; family Tipulidae; genus Tipula; species Tipula confusa. Next base: position 14,929,242 of record OY744477.1, on the reverse strand, counting down.
TCAAGTTTTTGATCAGGAATTTTATAAAAATTCCTGATCTCGTTAGATAGTGCATGCGATATCAGAGAGAAAAGTTGACATTTGGCAGGAGAAGAGGTCGCTGTCGACGAAGATGGCTCTTTGGGATAGAGAGTTGTCTTCTTGTGGATGTCTAAAACAACACGAAGAATAAGCTCGGCATCGAATCCGATGGAGCGAGACTGTTGACTTGGTTCGGGCCAGTAATGGCCTGTAAAAGCCATTTATTATTATTATTCTTAATATTGATCTTTTGAAACCACTTGTTATAAATTATGTATTCACGTGTTGGGTGGTCTTAAACTCCCAACACACTTTTTTACACATTTCTTTAAAAAAAATCGAACTCGGCACCACGAGGTTATAAGCAAGATTCATTTTGTAAATAAAATTTAAAAATAATTTAAAAATGTACGTCAAAAATTTCATAAATTTAAATCATCACACTCCAGACGAGTGAAATATTGTTCATTAGGAAAATAAAGAAAACACATTTTGAAAGATGAATACGAATTAAGTGTTAATCGAAAGTGCTTTTGTATAAAAAAATAAATTCTTGTGTGAGGATGTATGTCGAAAAATTTATGACACAGTTAAAAAAACATCGAATTTTTCATTCTTCTGTTTGATCTAGATTTTCATCTTACACATAATTATTATTTATACATATTTTTATAGTTCTTAATTTTCCAGACCATTTTATAATAATAATTTCTATGTGTTTATTTTTAAAGATACGAATTTATCATCTTTAAGACATTGCACGCAAGTAGAAAGAGACTTACACAATGTGTAGACAACAGATCGGTTTATAAATAATTTTGCTAATTTATTTTTGAAAAATACACACTTTAATAACTATACAATTTTAAGAGACTATAAATGTTTATGTTTTGTAACACTCGACGTCGACCCAATTGGGGCTTTCTGGTATGTGTAGGTGGTTTTTTCCAGAAATGATTGATTGATTGATTAGAGTGTACGGACAAGGATTAATTAGGATCTTCCGGAATGTTCCATATAACAAAGCCGAAGACTCGACTCGGTTACTGACACCTAAGCGATCAAAGGTTAGTGTTTTTCAAGGGGAAGGGTAGAAAAGGCATACGTCAGTAATGAAATTTTTGTTGTTTATTATCAAGTAGTCCGTTTCATTTAAAAAAAAGCAAATAAACAAGACGTGGCAAAAATATCAAAAATTATTTGTATGTGTTGAGTGTAACCGTTATGAGAAAGATAAAATTAAACATAGAATTCAAAATACTCGTTTCTGATTGGCTAAAAGCACACGCCACACGTTGCATATGTAAATCAACCTTGAAAAACCTGTGAATAAACCTCACTTAATTATTTTTTCTAAAATATATACTCTCCTCTCCTTCGCTTTATATATCAAAATCAAAAAAGTTAAAAAAAAAATCAAAAATTCTTTGTCTTGTATTAACCAACGCACATACTAATGTAAATTAAGATTTGTAGTGAAACAATTGCATTTAAATTTCAATTATGGTCATGACGGTTATTGCAGTCGTGATTGTAGTACATTGTAAAATATTTTTTCCCTTTGCCTTATCCAAACTAATTATATTTTCATAAATATTATCAAAAAAAATCGAAATTAAATTTTTTATTCGGTTATTCATTATATAGTTCATAAAACAACATAACTACATAATTTAAAAAAATACATAATTCAAATAAAATTCAGTTTATAAGATGGGCTGCGATTGCCGTTGATGGCCCTAATGTTGATGGCCTTGATGTTGTTGGTCTTGATGTTGATGTTGATGGTCCCGATGTTGACCGGCTTAATGGTGACTTCAAATTTAAGGTAGTTGTTTACAACTTATTTATTGTCTTCGAATTAAAGATTTGGATACTAAATCTTGTCCAACTAACATATTCTCAGGCATTTGTATCATTGATTTAATCAAATGTTCCCTGAAGTTTAAAAATTCTGTTTTTTTATAAATTTGTTGTACAAAAAATATGAGTTCCACCCCGATTTATCTAACAAATTAAACATTACTTTTTTATACCATCTTATGGTTTTTCTTGGTGATTATTATTATAAGAGTCCATCTGGTCTGCTCTATCGACAACAGACATAAATTGGTTGTAGAAAACTATTTAATTTGGTTTTCTCATAAATTTGCCAAATCTATTGGAAAGTTCCAGATTATATTTTCACTTAGAAATGTAAATATCCATTTCGCCGCTAAAATATGTGTTCACCTTTTTCTAATTTTTTATTTATTACATCTGTCGGATTTCTTTTGCGATTTGATCGTAATGTTCCAGTGGAATGAGTCTTATAATTTAAAAGAGTTTTGCTTAGTGCTATACTATTGATTGATTGATTAGAGTGTACGGCCAAGGACGAACCAGGAACTCCCGGAATGCCGGGCACCACCGTACACCCGTGTTACATATAACAAAACCGAAGGAATGGAAGGAATGTTAGTTGTGACAGACTCGACCCGGTTGCAGACACCTAAGCGATCGATAGTTAGTGTTTTTTTTTGTGGTGTAAGGAAAGGAAGGGCATGTTAGTAATGACAGATTTGACCCGGTTTTCCGGAAGCCAATTTTCAACTAATGTTAGCACAAGACAATCACAATTTTGACGAGCTGCTCTGCATTATTTCATTTTTTATCATCAACTGCAGTGTGCCCCCATTCGGGTGTATCAGCAAATGTTTCCTAAAAGCAAAATCTATTAATGAAATAACCACTCTTAGCCTAGGCTATTAGATAAATTGAATTAGTTTTCATCTGAAATGATAAATTAATTAATTTATAATATAATAAACTAATAATATCATAATATAATTTCTGCAAGCCGTAAACTGTAATAAACTGGATTAGTTTTCCCTGAAAATACAAATATATTAATTTGTCTCATACTAATAATATATTAATGTAATATAAATATATAAATACCTAAATACATAAATATTAAAATATATAAATGCATAAATATATAAATACAAAAAAGCAATTACACAAAGCACTTGCATTAAAATCCTATTTATATTTACTTTAAAACCAAAAACACTACAAATCGAATTTTATTAAAATAATTAAACAACTGAATTCGATCGAATCCACCGTTTTTTAGCAATTACACCATTTCCGGTTTGTATACTAATTGTGAATAAATTCACAATATTCAACAGTTTCTTCAATCACTGTTTCCTTTCTACCACAATTTGTTCTTTATTAATACAGTAAATAATTCTTTATTTAAATCACCATAATCCACTTCTTAACACTTTTAATTTCGCAATATTAGCATTTTGCCACTTTTTGCGCCTATGACATTTATGTTTCTTTGCTTCTTCGTGTTTAAAATACGACTCACTCCATGCACAAAAAATACGCAACTTATCAGTTTTGCTTAGTGCTATACTATTGTAAAAATAGTCCATAATAAGACGGTGGCCTTTATTAGTATAATGATCCATCAACCGTAGTACTAAATCGTCTAATTTAGAGCTTTTGTTGTCGTCTTTTTCCTGATAAATTTCTACATTTAATACATAGCCACCAGGAGATGTTAATTCATTCCTCTGAAAAGAAGGAGAGACTCGTCTAGTGAAAGCTGCTCTTCAGGGCTGTATGCTTCTTGAAAATTATTGATCAGCATTTTTAATAATCGGCTCACTTTTTTCAGCTTTCCGTCATCTATTTCATTTGAGTTGCAACTAAAACAACGCAGTAATTTTTCGAACCGACGTCCCGACATAGTGGCTGGAAACACGGGATGGTAATATAATGGATTATTCGAAAACAATTGTCTTATTTTCGATGTTTTTATCTACCTCATCAAATAACTTTCCAAGTCTTCCTTGTTCCTCTTCATTTTTATTTACTAAGAATTTACTAACTACACAATGTGTGTGTGTGCTACTACACTCACACTTACACTGATTTTAAAAGCAAAAGGACTTACTGCACTTACAATAAATTAAAAATATTCCTTCTATGTCCACCGTTCATGCTCTACTGGCACATCAATTATTTCTCGAATTTATCTTCTATAAAAAGTAATAGCTAACTGTACAAAACCAACACTAATTTATGTCCGTTTCACAATACCGACTAAAACAGAATAAAAAACAGTAGAGAGAATTTTTGTCTATTTTCCCGTTATATGATCATTTATTTGTTCAATTATTTACAAAAACCAATAATAAATCAACGCAGTGTTGTTATTTATTTATCTAACAAAATATAAAACAGATGAACATATAGGCGTAATTACTCATATAAAAAACCGTTGCTAAAATGACACAAAATTCAAATTAATATGAAGACCCATACAAAATTTGACGTCTTATGACTTTCTGTGAACAATTTTATCAAAAAAAAAAACTTTGAATACAATAAAATACCAATTTTAGGTATTTACGTGGGTATTCTGAAAATCCAGTAACGTTTCGTTTTTTTGCTCTGTAATGCTCCATTTTTTATTTTTTTACTAACCCCAAACTCGCAACTGTCAAATTGTTTGTATTTCAGGTTGTTGGCCAACGTTAAATTAATGAATTTCTATTGAGATGTGGTCAATGCGGTAACTCATCACTTAAATTAATCAATTAATTTAAAAAAATATATGAAAATTATCTAAATTGTGCTTCTACCATTGTATATTTTTTATGTATTAGGATGGCTCAATTTTTATTTGTACGCCCGCGCCATATTATATCCGCATATTCTATAAACAGGACAACCAATGTGTATACACATTTTAAGTATAATAGGAATTATTTTGATTTATTATTGTAATATAGAAATATTTAATTATGTTGCATCTGGTTTGCCATTTTCTTACAAACATCTTTCATCGGTTTTATATAGATATAATTTATGATGACGTTAGCAAAATTTTATATTTGTTTAAGTATTTAACTAAGTGCCGTCTTTTGTTTAGCAAATAATTAACATGGTGGAAATTTGATTTTTACCATGAAAGTCGGTCGTATAGAGCGATACGAGAAAATGTCCAGAAGATAATGATAGTTATTGTTGATATTTTTCGAAATTTATGGTATAGAAACTATGAAAGGAATTTACCCAAATGTAAGTCTCCATCTTTGGCAATTTCGTATTTTTTACTTTAAACCCGAAGTTATACCCGATTTCGATTATGCTGCCTATATATCAAAAATTATGTTTCCTAGTCTTTGTAGTATCCACATTTATAATGATTCATAAATGTGGATACTACAAAGACTATAAAACGATTTAAGGAAAGCGCATAAAATATTGCCAAACTTTTTATTAAAGTTGTCTAACGTGTTTATTGTCAATTATAAGTATTTGCGGCACAGTTTCCTTTTCGATCTAGATATCCAAGTAGAAATTGTTTCCAAAATATTGAAAAATTCGATTCTAATTCCTCTGGCATTGTTTACTAACATGTTATATAAAGTAGAAACGTCATCTTCATTAACATAAGCCGGAGCTGCTAGCATATGTATTTTAATAGCAAAGCTGCTATCCGTATCGTAGCACTTCTTCATGTCCTTTTGTGCAATATTGCGATATAATGCTTGTTTAAAATGGATGAAGCACGTTCGTATATATGCTTCATTTATTGAAGCCCGGATGGTCATTTTTGTGGTGCTATATCACATTTCGTGATAAAAACTGTGATAAAATAAAATAGGCTTTACTTAATACGTGCGCTTTGTAGATGAATTATTGCGTGTCGGTTATTGATGTGAATGAAAAAGACAACAATATTTGCTGTCTTACTTACACTAGCACAAAAAATGAAAAAACCGATTGTGTTGTCAACAATATTTGCTATCTTATTTATTCTAGTACAAAAAACCGATTGTGTTGTCAACTTTTGACTTTTTCATAGATATGACTATTCACACCAAACACGAATTTTGAATATAAGTAAACTTATGCGTACTCAAATTAAAGCTTAGAAATAACTAAAAACACTAAAATGACATATTTATTTAGATTGACTTTGACTATTTATTTCCACATAAATTTGTTCTGTGTTTACTTTGTCAATATAATTGTGTTAATTGTCAATATTCCCGTTTATCCAAGACCATTTTATATACGACCACGCGACATTTGTAATTCGTCTTGTTTCAAACTGAATTAAAATATTTCCAAATGAATAAAAATTGATTCTACATAACCTTAAAATTATTCATATGAAAGTTTTATATGAATTGCTTTTCTTACCGAGTGATACATTTTTCATACTATTGTTTAAATTTAAATTTTTGTATGTTATTTTTTGTCCATATTTTGAATTAAATAAAATATTCAAAATAACGAAAAAAGTAATAAACAAAAGAAATTAAATTTCAACAGAATTAAAAATCATTATATCACTAGGTAAGATAGCACTTTATAAAAAACCTTCATATAATTAATTTTGAGGTTATGTAGAAACGTCAACATATCATTTTTTATTCATCCCGTTCTCCACAAAATTCATTGTGCTGGGTTCGATTTGTAGACTTTTTTTGTTTATATTTTATCAACAAAAAATTCTACAAATGTGATATAAAAGTGTGATATAGCACCACAAAATGGTCACCCAGTTCTATATCGAGAAAGACTGATGGTAGTTTCAACTTATTTTCTAAATTTTAAAAGTTACATAAAAAATTGTTTATAAGTCGTATTGGCTTTTTTCCATTAGAAAAGCAAAAACAAGAATTGACTTATTACTTTGTATACGATCCACTGTATAAATTGTTTCAAAAAGGGGAGGGCATGTTTTAAACGTCCCATCATACCATTCCTTTGACCGCGCAAGCTTTATTAAATTGAAAATATCAACATGCAACATCTTATACCAATTACACTGTCAAATAGAAGAAATTATTTTCCTTTGGCTATCGTTTGTACATTTTTGGGAATAGCCAGTTCTTTAATGGTCCTTTCTTTAGCGTATCATTTAAAAAAAGCGCTCGTCTTCTCCATAGGAGTACGCTACAGTGTTTTTAACAACTCCACATTCGCTGATTAGCTTTGTACTTCGAACGATTATTTTGCGAGCGTTTCCAGTAAATGGCATAGTTATGCGATCCAATCTTATAAAATACTTAGGCTTATGAGTGTTAAAAACTAAATCTGATCCAATTTACTACGAATATTTTCATTTTACACCAACCAGGAAATGCGGAAAATTCCTACTCGGAACATTCCCCGAAAAATGATAACTTACAAAAACTGCAATTCGAAGAATCGTTAACACGTTTTTCTTTGCAGCATGTTTTTTCAAAAAAGCAACGTAAGAAAAATAAGATGGAAAACAGTTGTTCCAGAGTCGTAAATGGTCTTGTGATATTACCCTTAAGGTACACAATTTCTCATAAAGCTATATTATCCTTTTTGTTAAATAACGTCTCGAATTAAGGTTAATGGATTGTTTAGAAAAAAATCTGGGACACCGGTAATGTTTTCAGCTAATCATCTTGCACGCCGTGGCTTACAGTTTTATTTATCTGATAGCAAAATTTTCATTTAACTTTTTCACATTTCGTCCCACCACGATTAAGTCACGTGAGGTATGAAAACGAATTAAATTTCAAGAACATATTTCGAAATAATTATACAGATGGTACCAATTTTGAGAAGCACAATAAACCTATTATACGAGAATATTATCATTAAACCGCACACCACGACGCTTCATGTGGTTACTAAAATTCGATAAAATATAAATTCACCGCGCATCTGGTTTCGGCATATTCAACACTTTTTGCGATTGCTATAAATTATGCGTACCCCACTCTCGTCTTATAAATAAACAAATAAACATAAATCGGAATACAGCAATAAAAATAAATTTGATACTCTTCCAGCTCAGTATTTCTGACTTATTAAAATTAATAACTTCGTTTGTATGAAAAAGAAAAAAAAACCCGGGCGAAGAAAATCGAAAATTCATATTTATGTTTACATTTCAATGATTTTTCTACTCGAGCGCCAAAAATATACTTCCGCGCTATTAGCTAATTAAATTGTATGTATGGAAATTTTCTTTTGATATATTTTAGATGTTTAGGAATTTTTTCCGATTGCCTTGCACATATACACACACGCACATAATATACAAATTGGTTAATTAGCCTTACACCGTCTCTTACTCTCTTCTTATTAGGTTTATCATAGTCTAAAAATAAAATTTTTCCAATTTTCTTATCATCATCGTTGGATTCATGTTGTTTTAGGTTTTTAGGTTTAGTTGTTACTTGTTCGTCTAATATTCGTCTAATTAAATAACAATAGAGTAATAAAATGTGGCCATGACTTGTGTACATTTATAATAGTTTTGTATACATAAAAATAATGTAAAAATTACATAGTTTTTTCTACTATTTTTATACAGTTAAGTCAATATTAGCTTAGACTTGGGCGTGTGGTAATTTAATTGAGTTTTTGCTTCATAATGGCATATTTATTGTCACCGTCTCGTATTTTTGTGTAACAGAACCACGATTGGGTTTACCCGTATACTGTTTAAATTCATATACTAAACTGTAAACTTTTCGGTGCTTTATGACTGAAACTTATTAGTGCAAAAAATGCATTTCCACATCTCGGTTGGAAGAATATGTCCCTGCCTAAAATCTTAAGGAAGCACAACTATTAGAATTAAGACCTGCTTGCATCATCAAGATAACGATCTTCTTTCCAAGCAAACATTTTTCCGAATTTGATGAAAATTTAGCACTAAAGGAACTAGTTTTCGTTTACCACTAGTTTTTCCTCATGTCAATATCTGGCAGCCTTAATATAATAAATGACGCGCAAAATAAACACAAGTTTACATTTAAAATATTCATTTTGTAGATGTCACTACAGTTCTTACTATAATCTTGTTTGCACGTATTATGGTATCCTTGTACTTCTTTGAAATATGAAAATTTGACCGAAAAATAACAATAATATATCACTTTATGACGTCAGCTATACAGTTAACTTTGAAACTTCCAAATAATTTTGAGCAATAATTTGAGCTATTTTCATACAAAGTTAGAGATGTGTAAATTAATAATTTTTAAAAAGCGAAAAAGTTGGAGAAATGGCAAAGGCTCACGTGAGAAAGAGGCCTTGGAGAAAGAGACGTTATATTTGCCAAATATCAACAGTACTCGTTTTTCTCTTTTTAAGATAACTCTTTTGAATTATGTCACGTGATACCAAATTTTGACTTACTTGGTCATTAAGACCAAGTATTTCGATCATAAATGTTTGTCGCAATGAAACAAATATTAAGTCCTACAATATTATCATGCAAAGTTTTGCACACTTTTTGCCATTATTTTTTAGAAAATGTTACAAAAACAAAGATGTTACTGTGAATATACTAGAATATTTCATGGTAATATTTTTAGTCTATGGTAACATTTTCTCAAAAAAGAGCAAAATCATGAAAATATTGCATATGTAGCCAACTAGCGGATAGTCGTCAAATTATGATCAAGATATTTATATTGCTGTATTTTAACTAATGCAAAATACTAACGCATACAAATATTATGTTTGGCAAACAGTTTTATTTGTCTAAATCGGACTTTATTTTGAAACTTATTCAAACATCCCTAGATTCAAAAACGTTGTGCTTGTTGGCTAACTTGCTGACATCGAGATAGTCGGGATAAAACTTCGTCCAGATTATGCTCCTGATCCCATTAAAAAATGAGCTGTTAACGCTTCGAAAGAATCATCAACTTCCGACATTGGACATAGTGGTCCTGAGTATTCCTCCGATTTGGCATAGTAGGGTAGTCATTTCTACGAATGTCAGGTGGCAGTTTCCAGTTACTTGATTAAGTTGCGTATTTACGGAATATACGGCGAGTTCCCACAATCTGCCAAAATGTAATGCAGTCGGAGGTATATATGATGCCAAGTTGATATACCTCTTTTAGTTCTCTGTTTGCACCAATAAAATTTGTGCCATTAACTGTATATTCTCGCTGGAAACCTTTTGGGTGCTGAAAGGAAGGCATCATTTGTTAACTCTGTGACTGCTTCTATATGTATAGTATTGGTCACCAGACATACAAAAACCGCAATATATCCCTTAATCGATTAGGCCCTGCATAATCGATACAGCAGCTCGAAAAAGGTTCCGCAGGTGTTACTCGAACGGATGGTATTCTAACCATTGGTAATGTTGCAGTATTCTTTCTATCTTTTAAGCACTGTGCTAAAGCTTTCTAACCTCATTTCTGATTGTTGCTCTGTCTCTTACGATCCAATAAACTTGCTACATAAGATAAGATGTATGGGACTTAGATGGAGATATTTTTTATGAAAAAAGGAGATTATCATTCTACTTAGGACATTGGATTTTAGTAGAATGATAGGGTATTTAAAATCGTATGAATATAACAAATTGCTCAATCTGCCACCAACACGTAATAAACCATTTTCGTCAAGAAATGGTATGAGTGAAAAAAGTTTGTCGTTTTTTGCTAAATTTTACCCTCTTTCTAAAATGTTTATTTCAGTTAGGTATTTATACTGTACCAATTTTTATAGTTGTTGAGTAGCTTTATTGATCTTTTTCAAATTTAACGTAGTAGCTTGAAATAATAATGTATTCGCGTATGATTTGTGTGTATTCGAATTTTAAGGAAGCATCGTGGTTTAACTTTTATTCCACGTTCAGAAATTTTTTTGGTCGATGTTTAACGAATTCCCTAGAGATGAAAGGTGTTTTTGTTGAAGGGCAGTTTTACTATATACTGTCCATTATTGTGCCGTTGAAAATTTGTTTTGTAAAACTTCGCAATCTGACTCGTCTTGCGAAAATGGATTGCTCGTTTGAATATCTTCAATTTACCAAAAAAATTGGAAAATTTGGCTAGTTCAGGCCAATTTTAAAATTGAGACTAACTGGATCCGATCCCTTTTCATGTTTAGTAGCTTCGCCAGGTCACAATTCCTCAAGTAATGATTTTCTTTACATTTTAAGCAGTTTGTGGACTGCGTATCTACATGCATCACTTTAACATTTAAATGTGGCGTCTGTTAACTAATCAATGGTTTGAATATTGAGAAATTCGAAAAAATTGTTGATGGTCGGGCGTTCAATTCCGTAACTGTGCTGAGCCCAATCGTGTTTAGAAGATTAATATAACGGTAACGAGGATTTGAATCAATCGCCGATCACGAGTTTCGGCATGTTCACCCAAAACCTTTAACCCTCGTAATACGCCATTGGAGACATCACGCATATTGTGTTGAGATTTGGCAGAAGGATGTATTATTGTAGATTGGTCCATAAAATGTTTCAATAGCGATAACGTGTTTTACCTCTCATTTATAATTTCCCAATCCTCATCGTAGTTGGCATCCATAATAGATAAATGTCGCTTTAGAGCAGCAACTTTGCCTCTCAGAAGCCCCTTCAAATATTGATGCACCTTTGGTATCTCAGAGTTGCTATTGATTGATGCATCAAATAAATCTCTGGATGAAGCAAATTCAGCATACACTCCAGAAAACGTTGGAACGTTAATTCGTCGCAAGCAAACTAGACTAAAAATGTCCTTTAATTGGCTATGAGTTCTTGTAAACTATCGATATCATCGTTGTTATCATTTTTTCTGCTGCCAGTTTACCTTCCACTAACGGTGGTGAAATATTTCGATTCGATAACGTCTTGCAACTCGATATTTTCAGAAGTTTCCTCTATAAGGAGTTCAATTTAAGCCCTTATTCGTTCGATAAGTTCATGTGACAGATTGTCCTTTGTGAAGTTTAAGGCTTCGCGTATTTGATTTATTGATTAAGAATATACGGCCAAGCATTAAGCCGGCTATCGCGGAATACTCCAAACCCACCATACACCCGTTTTTACATATACTTGGAAGGATATGGTAGGACATTAGTTAAATTATTGAGATAGACCCGGTTACAGACACTTTGGCGGCCAATAGTTAGTAAATTTCAACTCCAAAATGCCACCACTGAAGTGCAATTAGCAAAGGTTCCATGAAAACAAAATCTATTGAACTAATTGCTCTTAGCCGTAGACTATAATAAATAGCATTAGTTTTGAAAATCCTATTTATATTCAGTTTACTCGACACAAAATCACCGAAATTATAAATAAAATTTTATTAAAATAATTAAACATTCAAATTTGATCGAATTCACCGTTTTATACCAAATACACAATGTACTTGAATGGAAATCCTATTTATATTCACTTTACTCAACACAAAATCTCCGAAATTATTATAAATAAAATTTTATTAAAGAAATAAACGTTCGAATTCGATTGAATTCACCGTTTTATACCAAATACACAATGTACTTGCATGAAAATCCGATTTATATTCACTTTACTCAACACGAAATAACCGAAATCATTATAAATAAAATTTTATTAAAATAGGTAAACGTTCAAATTCGATCGAATTCACCGTTTTATACCAAATACATCAACAAAGAGTTATTTAACAAGTCGGGTTCTTAACACTTAAGTATAGACCGGCGAAATTATTTTATCTTTCTATCTTAGAAAGATCAAAGATCTAAAATGCTGGAATTTATCTTTCTTAAAAGTGAGAAACATCAGGACAAATCTAATTCTGCCAATTGACCCACAATGTCTTAACATTTGCAGATGATATCTGTCTGATTGGACTGAATGGCTACGGTTTAAAAGCTACAATACTTGATCCGTTTGCATGATTATCAGCTTCGAGATGATATTCAGTAACCTGACGAAATATGAGAGAAAACCCGAACCTTTGATAAAAATTCGTAATGTCGAGGTAAAGAAAGCTAAAGATTGTGTTTTTTAAAGTTAATTCGGGATCGAACCTGATTGAGCCGGATTGTTGATACAGTACGGCCCAGCAATACCAGCAAAAACCAATTTTTATTATTTTCATTACAAACAAATTTTTAAAAAATTCAAAATAAATTATTACCTTATTCTAAAAATTAATTTACGAAGTCAAGGTCACCAGCCAGACCATATTCTTTACGCATAGCACGAAAATATAATTTTAGAACAATAAAAAAATATAAAAAAATTGTGTAACAGTAATGAAAATCCAGAAATTAAATTTTCATGTCGCGGATTCTTGAAATATTTATGATTTATTTACAAATGTAATTAAATTAAACCGAAATATGTTCATAGCGTGCCGTTATTGTGTCTGTCGCGTTGTAACAACTTTAAATGACCCTCACCTTTGGCCGCACTATATATAGTGTATTTTTACTAAATACTACAACAATAGTCACGATATTCCTATAAGTTTTTCAAAATAGTTTTTTACTATACAAGTGTTTACTTTGACATTGTGGGAAATACGGATGAAGTATTACAGTATATTAACTAACTTAAGATCGTGCACATTTACAAAAATGTTTGTTTATAGTTTTTTTAGCAACAAAAAAATTTGTATGTTGGCATTATGCCGCATAGCCATATGAATGAAATTAAAAAAGGGTTTTGTTTAAATTTCAAAATTTAAGCTTTACATAAAATTACGATGGCACCTTGCCAACATTGAAATTGTAATGTTTCTATCTTCTTATAGTTTTGTTTACGTAGACGGATGTCGACAGATTGTCTCTTCATCAAAAAATAAAAATGTTACGTTGTTAAAAGTATATTTCGTGAACATGGCCAATATTTAAGCTGAGACTTATATAATATGCAAACGAATCGGTAGTTTTAATAATAACTGACACTCGACCACTCTATATATGATTTCTATAGTTCTCGTGGGACTAATTAAATTGCTATACAGCTCAAGGATTCAATTTGCAATATACCAATTTTTCGTTTTTGTTTAACAAACATTTCGATTAATTACTATGTTGGCAAATTGCCCATTCGGTTTGAATGGTATAATTGTTGCGGTTGTGTGCACTAGCTAATTTAAACCATATTGTGTTATTTTTGCGGCATTTTGATTATATCAATCGCAAAATTTATTTTAATTTTGATGTACGAAAGAAATTAGGAAAATTTAATCACTTTGTTTTGATTGATAGGTGGGCTGTATTATGGGATAATTAAATTTGAGGTTAAATATTTTATACAACAATAATGTGCAAATACTTCGCAAATATTCTAGGTTGATACAGTTTTACGAATTTGTTCCATAGAAGTATTCCGATTCTTATGATTGAAATATTGATCAAAAGCAAGGTTCACATGATTGGTAACTTTACCTAAAAGCTCTCAAGTTTAGAATGAATCCTTTGAGTTGTTTCAGGAGCCTTCAGAACAGGTGAAACATCCACGGGTGTATTATCTGTCGGCTCGGAAATTGTTAAAAGTTTTTAATCATCTTCTTCGTTGTTGCAGTTGGCAATGGCCTGATTTTAGTGATGGACTCTCTTTTTCGAGTTCAGTGCTGAGTTTTTAAAGTAACAAATCTAATACTATCTTACGCCCTGGATGTGTTTCTACCACTCTTATACCCTTATCCATTTAGTGGGTGGTATTTTTTCATCCCTTATAAGAACTGGTTCTTTTTGGTATTTCGATGTCGTTTTGTCCATTTCGCGCTATGTTACATATTCTGTAGATTTTACCTTGCTCCAGATTTTTCAAAAATCATTGTGCATCCTGTCAACTAGTTGCCATCTAGTTAATAGTTGAGGTTTTAAAAGTTGAAGTGGCTGGTCGTTAGATGGGGCAACCAATAGAGATGTCTTTTAGAAAATGTGCTGGTCAAGCATTCAAGCTTGTTAGGATCATCTATTCATCGGGCACAGAGGACTAGAGTTGTGTTAGTAACGTTCGACTCCCATATGAAATGATCCTAACATACATAAAAAATTATTAATATTTCGATTATAGTAATCTACTCCGCACCTTATTTCGAAAATTATTCATGCGTCCACCTGATTGGTGGTTATAAATTCATATATTTCCTTGTATACATTTCCACCTGCTTTCATGCAATCAGCCAGACTGGTGGCATTTCTGAAGATACTGAATTTTGTACCACTCCTGCTGTATTTAGTACAGTACAGCAAGATGTGTTCAAATCCACAGTTACACCACACGTTTCACCGTTATTTCTTTCAACCAAATTAAGTTTAAATAAGCACTCTTTCTAGTTTCCATGGTTCAATCTCACTCGCTAAATGGTCCTTGTCATTCTGGTACTATCTCGAAGTTCTTTATAAAAAGGAGTTTTTTTTGGTGTACTACATACTTCATGGCACTTTTTACCTTTTATTGTGCTCTCACTTTTATATTCCGTCCGTTTCATATACGTCCATCGCATCCAGCTTGTCATACCTTTTTATATTATTGCATTCAAGCATTCCTTTCGCTAGCATATTGGCCCTTTCATTCCCTTCGATATTTTTATGTGATGGGATCCATCGAATTGTCACATTTTCATAAAAATATCGTATCCATTCAAAAATTGTGTCCTTGTTTACGTTCCCGTCTCTGCCGCTACCTTTACATAACAGTAGTATACTACTTTGGGAGTCGGAAAATATAACTATTTTCCTCCTCCCCTCAGTCGTAACCAACTTAATACCTTAATACATCACAATTAGTTCAGCGTTCATCATACAGATACCTTCATCTATTTGAAAAGATCTCATGCTCTCCGTACCGACTTTTAACTCCCTCAAATACTCTTTTAATCATAGTTTCATTCATTTCCTTGGTATATTCCTCAAATTTCGTTGACAGAGTAAGATTATGGGGTAAGGGTTTTGGACCAGTGTTTCCGATGTTCAAAATTATATCAATATTTTCCGATATAACATATTTTCCTCCCTTCATTCAAAAAATCATTCATCGTAATCGCCATTCGTACACTTTCTTTCACAGTGATCCACTCTCTCTTAAAATTAAGAGGCAATTCGCCCATCTCAGAATAGAGGGTGTGTACTGGAGTAGAATTTATCGCACCCAATACCACCCTCGCACATGCGTTCTCAATTTTTAACATATTCGCTTAGATGAAAATCTAAAAATTGGATGATTGCCGCATAGTCAATTAAATCAGCGATTTGTTCGTTTTTAAAATTTTGGCTTGTTCATACTCACAGGCAACATGCCATAAAGATAACATAGAGATGTTAATAACCCTAAAGTGTCTATACTATCGACTTAAGAACTTAACAAATTTGAAGAATTCTGGATTTGACACTGCTGAATGTTTGGTCCATAAGGTTTTAGAATTATCATCCAATTTTTGCAAAAGGATACAAATTAGCCAGAGGTTACGTGACTTTCCTACCTCACAAAGAGCTTGCAGTCGTCGTATGACTCAACAGAAGTGTCAATCAGACCTTTAATATTAGTTGCAGTACAGTTGTGAATTACCGGTTGTTCCATGAATGCGCGAATGAAATAATTGATCGTTTAGTTTGTTGAGTGCGCTAGTAAAGTTACTCTCCATTACGGAACAATAAAGCTTCTTCTTCTAGAAGAAGTCCCTTGAGATATTAAAAGTTCTTAACTGCACTCAACCCTTGCGAATGGTGTGTGGTAATGGTCTACAACGGATCCGGCCTTATAGAAACCACGTAAACAACATGCATCACTATAGTGTTAGATTGAACATTTTTTTGAAAGAAAATGGTTTGCCTTATACAGAGTGCCGACGATATTTACTATATATTCCCAGATGATGAAGTTCAAAAACAGAATACTGGGGATTCACTTTATCATAATAGATGTAGCAAGTTTTATCGGCTCCGGAAATATGATTTAACCACGGTTCCAGCAACAAGCATTCGTTAAAATTCGAAACATATCATAAGTGTTTAAATGTGTGTACCGTCACGGATTGTTATCAGCTACCTAAAATCTTCCTAAAGCTCTACCTAGACCTTTTGCGCATTTAGCCAGGGAATTCTTATTTATGTCAATGATTGATCTACGTTCTGGCTTTTGCTTTTGCGTTCAGGCTTTTGGTTTATACCGGTTCTAAAGAATGCCACATTACGCGACCTTGTGATAGTTTTTAAACGATTACAAATATTTTACTTACGAGGCAAACTTTCTTTCTTTCGCCATAATGTCCAGTTCCTTGGACATGTTTTAACTCATGAGGCAATAAAGACCCAAACAAGGTATCAGCAATTTTGAAGATGATCCCGGCAATGAACGTGTCACAGGTTTGCACCTTTTTGCAAACCTGTTCGTGGTATCGGAAATTGATTAGTCATTTTTCACCATGGACCTGGAGTGAATCTATGAAAGCTCTGCTTTCAAAACTTTAAAGTGGTATACTTTGGACATTAAACATGTTTCGAGGCTACCTAGATAGTGCAGAAATTGTAATCCGGCCTGACCACCAACCATTGAAAGTTTAGACACGATCATTTATGTTAAAAATTGTTTTTTCCGCTGGAAAGTGGAATGTGATGGCTGACATACTGTCTCGTCTACCTACCCCACCAAACCGATCTTCAAATCAATTGCCTTTGCTTTCCTCCGAATGGCCGAAATACCACTCAGTTTGAGGCCACCAATCAAATTTTGGCCTTTTTAACTTTGGTATGGGAATTGCGAATGCTTGAAGTTGACAGTTGTGGAATTATTTAATCGAAAAATTTCGTTTCACAAATCTCACCTTATTTGTTAAAGTAATAAAAGATGTTCGTGAAATAAATGAATAAGAGCAAACTTGACATCGACTATTTGAAGTCGGTGACCTGGTATTGAGTAATTCCCACGTTTAAAGCAATGCAGTCATAGGATTTAGTCGGAAATTGACTCCGAAGCGTGACGTACCGTATCGGATCTATAAAGTTCTCAGCTGAATTACAAATGAAATGAACAGTACCGTATTACCTGCAAAACCAATTAATCAGCGTACTATCGCGGAACCTCTTAATCGTTTGCATGATAAAAAATCGAATTTAAAAATTATGCTCAAATTGGGACAAATTGAAATTTATATTGATATTCTTTACCGCGTACAACTACGAAAATATTTCCGCAACGAAATATCAAATCTGCGAGGTTGTTTATTTTGAGCCATTCAGACGATAACTCCGCCTTCTGGACAAAACACCATCCTCAACAGATTACATTCTAGAAATCAAAGGATCGTTCGGATGAATGCATTGGCCAATTTTTGGGTCATAATATATTCTTTATCGTAGTGGACACAAACAAAACGGCTTAAAATGTTCACCGTGGAAACAACATTCATCACCGAATACAAACAAAACAAATGGTTCACAACTATCTACATCATCTGCATTTTAACGTTCTTCACGTTCAAAACAAGCTCCAGGTTCTTTTTTCCACGCTGGGCTTGTATGAGCAAACGAGGAATACACAAACAAACGAAGTATATAAAAAAATCTGTTGACGCCTGCATTGCACAGTTATGCTCGTTCTAAACTCACTAGCCACTATATATATAGCATTTGTCACTATATAGAACGTTAGTAGTGCCGGTACGATGGTTTTCTTCATATGCTGTTTTACTAGTTTTACTCCTGCTTCCCGTAGACCGCCAAAACGTGGAGATCCTGGTAGAAGGAAATGCCACTGTATCGACTTGGCCCTACAACTTGTTCGAAATATCTTCCGAATGATGATAGATGGGCCGCAGATATTTATTTGTTGCGTTATCGCTATATAAATTTGCAACATTTTCCAAAGTGTATTTCTTATAAAAGCAAGAGTTAAATCCACACCTCCGTGCGGAGTGATTTTACGCGCCCAATCAAGGATGAAGCTCGTGATATGACATTTAGATGGTAGTATCATTGGGCGATTTTCGTTATACTGTACATTTGAATTCTCCAGCGACCTCCAATTCGTATATCTCCATTATTGACCAGAAATGGACGTAAGGTCCTGTTTATTTTAATTTTATAATATCTGCGAAAGCAAGTTCTTATTCTAATTCTTGAACTGTTCAAGCATCTATCATCTGATTATCCTTATGATGACTGTTCCAATAGAAGCGCCAACAATATGCGAATACTCTTTTTGTTTTTGTGAAAGCTTAATAGGGTCTAAATCACGCGTTGCGCAGCCCGCTGGGTTTTCTTTAGATTCTACATGTTTTCATTGTGCGAGGCTGATAATAGCGAGGCTGCGTACGCTAATTTGGATATATCGCAAAATCTATGAAGCTCCAAATCCTGATCTTTATATGTTCTGTGTTTACTCAGCGTGGAATTTTTATATTTTGCAGCTGGTATAGACTGTTTATTTTTATTTGACCCAGCTTCTTGTTGTTTCTTCAGGTAGCTCTTCATCCTACGATACTCCTGTAATCCATAATTCCTCAATCATAAGCTTACCCAGAATTATAGTAGCCGAAAACCAAATGGATCGAAAATGTTGTCTATTTCGGATATAACGTATCGTTTTGTTGGTGGTCTCATATCATTACCTATATTGGTAATGATATGAGGGATTTCACATAAGGCCTAACGTTTTTATAGATTAATGTTCCTTACATATGATTATGGTTGGTTTGGTTTCCATCTTTAATTTGCGATTGTGGATCAGTTCTAGAAACTATTTTTTGCAGGTTTTTGTTGTCTTTTGGTGACAAGGGTCTGTCTGTTCATATTTTCGATGTCTGCAATAAACACATATTTGTATTTCTGCCAATGGATTGCTTAACCCCTGCATGATGTGGTAGATAGCATATGTTGTTCTTTACATCGTCTGGATGATTGGAACCATATTTCTTAGATGATTGTATTCATTTAGAAAGTGGTATCGTTGCCGGATTATCCTGCTCTCTCATAAACTAAAATCGTCCTTAATTGGTATGATGACTTCATACCTTCCATCTGCTAATCGACTACAGGTGTCTTCAGAAGATCTTTTGCACAATTCTCCGTCTTGTGAATGTCGTTTAATTTGAATGAGGTTTTAATTATTCCTTCCTTTAAAATGTTTGCATAAATATCTGCACCTAGAATCATGTCGATAGATGCACGTGTCTCATAGTTTGGATCTGTCAATATTAGATCCTTCCACGTGTTGTTGTTGACACTTTTTATTGGTTTAGCTGGCAGACGCTCAGTCAATTTTGGTAAAATAAAAGCTTCTACCACTTGCTTGAAATTTGATGAGTAATGTGGAGCAGTGTCATCACTCCACTGATGAGTGTGATCACAGTGTGATCCACTCTCACCTTACAAACAATGCATACATTTCTAATTCCAGAAAAAGTTATTCTTGGTTCTTGTGAAATAACACGCATTTTGCGAGTGATAGTGACTTTATTTTGTTAAAAACCCCTTATCTAGGATGTTGGTTGCTTCTACCGATTAGAAGCAACTTTCTATAGGAACTTAAGAAATATACATAGAGGTTCAATATCCCGAGGGTTTTTAAGATTAAATTGCTACAAGCGATGAGTCTCGTTCTCCAATTTCTGGTTTAAGATTTGGTTGACCAATTTTATTATTGATGATGCAGCTTCCTTCTGCTGATTGTTGATATATTGCCTCTTGAAGTCTGGCCGTCATCTCAACTACTTCTACGCTAATTATGTCATATCGTTGTTGAAAGAAATACGGGATATTACATTGTTGCTCCTCTGGGGATTTCCTGAAGTAGTTCCTCGTGCAGTTGATCCATAATGTTTCTGTTGTGGATTGAAGGTTTTAATTCAGAGTTTTGAAATAATTGAGTAATCTACTTTTGTCCATAGAAAAATTCGATATTCAATCAAAAATGTTCGAATCACAATCTTTACCTGGGCAAATGCCGATTATTTTAGGCTTTAAGAGACTGTTCACACCGAACGCGAATCGCGAATTGCAAATATATTCCATACGCGAATTCGCAAATTCGATGCACACTAAACTCGAGCGAATTTTTATGCCAACATCTATTTATTTTGGACATTTAATAAACAAATGAAGTTATATTTGCAATGGTCATAATCAAAAATAAAGATATAATATTTAGGTAAAATATTTTTTTACGATATCACGAATAGAATTTGAATTGTGATTTGAAAAATTAGTACGAATGCCAAAATTTGTGCTAGTGAAATTGTGTGGAACGCGAGTGGAAAGTAATTTTTACACCAACGAATTTTTGGTTTATGACATATTAAATACGAATTTCCTTTTTTTCATTATTTTGAACTTTTTTTTGAAGAAATTTAGTTTAAAATTAATTATTTTTATGTAAGAGTATCATAAATAGAAAAACATTTTGTATTTAATTATTTTTTATGTCATAATATTCTAAAAATAGCTTATTCGCATTTCGCAATTCGCGGTTGGTGTGAACACTCCCTTAAAGCCTTAGGTGACTTGAAAAATTAGCCATTGTCGAAAAAGTAACCTCAAACGCAAAAAAAAAAAATTACAAAGGTGAATTCCAGAAAGAATTTCTAGTTCTGTTACGACTTTCTGTAATCTCCCAGAAAAGGTCACTTGAAATCTTTAATCAATACATTTTTTAAACAGAACGCGGTTTATGATAGGCGGAAATTAATTTTTTATCTTTTTCTGTGAAAACGAACAAGCTTAAAATTTTTGTGGATCGAATTTTTCTACCCTTTTTAGAATTTTTAATTTCCTCATATTTTGGTAATGCCAGTTTGAATAGAATCATATTCAAATCACATACAGTATCCCATCGTTTAAATTTGTGAGGGTAAAATGTTATGGATCTGTAGTTGTATAAGACAGTACAACATTTGACAGTACTTAATCAGGCTTTGTTGCTTTATTTGGGTTTACAATTTTAAGAAGTTGAGAGACCACTCGAAAACAAAAATTTTAGACATTGGTTTAATGGATAAAACAACGGGTTACCATTAAAATTTCTGTACGACCAAAAGCCTAAATTAGCAAATTGATGGACTGATATAACTTGACGCTCTCCCAATAATTATCTAAGTAAGTAGATTCCAGTGGCTTGCAATCTTGCTTATACTCCCCAAGCCCACTACTAAAAAACTAAATAATTTTCAAATGCCGCCAATGCTGTAGCTGTACAAAATATGTAAACCATTTCCATTCGATTAAAAATAATATCAAATTATTTGGATAAACGAAATTTATTAATTTCGTTACAAAATATGTGAACAGATGAAAATTATCGTATACAGATTGGATTGATGGCCAAGAATAATAATATTTTGTTATGTCTACTGTATGATGTATCAAATATGTATGTGGGATAGACGATTATGATTTATGAATTCTTTTAATGTTACGCTCTGATAATTTAGTTTATTCATTATAATGTTATTTTTTGGCTTTCACTCTGACATGGTTGGCGTGGTGTCATTGTCCACAGTAAAAAATATAGGATGATTTATTGGTCATTGCTAGGCATAGAACCTATGATTTAAAAAAAAAGTATAAATTACTTTAGCATAAAAGTAAATTTGAAAGGCTCTAGACACCGTGAAATTGGAGCAGAGGGTAAGGTTGTTTGTGTGCAGAGTTCATGAGCTAAACCAACGGGCACGAATATTATAGTATCAATCAAAACGGAGCAAAGAGTACTTTTATGAGTTCCATGATCAGTAGTATTAGTTGAACCCGTGTGCAAAGCTCATTCTTGTCCTGGTGTAATGTCGTGCGACCTTATTTGTTTTACTTCTCGACGAGTTATACGTTGGACTTGATCTGGTTTGACATATTCTTCCTCTGAATCTATGGGTGGTGCAAATACAATTTGTGAGCCAAGGTCTATTAGTATTCGTAGCAGTTTTGATTGTTATTTTCCACATTGTACGTGGATCATTGACGGGCTAATAAGGCACATAACGCTTATGCCTTTTTATTTGCGTGTGACATGCGTGGTTCCTCGTTGTCTACGGGTTTTGCTTTAGTTGCTTTTAAGACTTATAATCGATATTCTAGAAAACTGAGAAAGTTCAATTGTTAGCATCTCGTTTGGATCATCAAAAGGTATCTCAAATATTCGTGATGGCTAATTGTCAAGTTTTTTTCATGATAATTGGAATTATGATATAATTCCATGATAATGTTGTGATACCTAGTTTTTTGATGACATGCATGCTTTCGGTGAGTAAGTCATGTAACGATTTTATTGCAAATGCTGATTCGCGATCTGCATTTTATTTCATTAGCGGTTCAGCTTCCACGCGTCATGATAAGTATCACCGGATGCCTCCAAGTGGCTTATTATTTTTCCCGCACCTCCGAGTACCGTGGTTTTTAATTTATGCATCTTGACGATTTCACTTATATCATCGTTTTCATGAATATTCTTTCTGAATAAATCGTGAAAGGGTGCCCATTTGTGTCATCGTGTAGCTTATCTCGCAGTTGGTTTAAGCTGTCATCATCTTCTTGTAAAAGTTTCGTCAATCATCCTATAACACAAAGCAATTTTCACGTCTTGTGTTTTTTATTTTCGTGCTTGCACAGTCGAATTGCCCACATTGAATGTAGCTTTGCTCGTATTCGCCTGGCTTGTAGCTTGTTTGTTGGTAATTGGTATAACAGAATGACTGTTGGTTCCCAGCTTATTGGTTTTGGTCGATAGGAACTCATCGTGATGGTACTGCTACTCATTGTTTTTAACGTAGAGCATCTTACTCCGTTCAATAGTTATCGTAGAATTTGTTAACAGAAAGAATCTCATTTTTTTCAGTAAGAATAAAATTGGTTATCCTCCAACAATTTTCATCTGTCTGTCGGTATCGATGAATTCCTCCTAAATGATTTCGATATGTGCCAGTCTCTTCGTCAGGTACTCTTTTGTCTTCCTGTCCTCGCCATCCTTGTGGTGATAATTAGTTTTGCTCTTTTGAATTTGATCAAAAAGAGCAGGTTGATTTGGTAACGGCAATTCTGTTTATTTAATAAAACGGATGTATGTGGCATTCCAAGAGCAGATATCACTGACAAAACTTGAAAAAGTTAACCCAACTTAAAAGATAGCTATGTTATCCAGCCTAATAAAATATAGAGTGTAAGTGAAACTATTTCACATTATAAAATATCTCAAAAGTTAATCTCAACATATTGGATCAAAATATCTTACTGTTAGTAGAAGTTATTAGATAGACTGTTAAGTCATATCGTTGCTGACTAGTTTTCTATAGTAAAATTTATTGTTATTCCTCTCGTTTAGTGCTTTAAAAATATTAAATTCTTTTCATCTTGGTTTTGATAAGCTTTACTATAAAATTGAAAAATTCTAAAGTTTTTCTGTTTTGGATCAAAAGTCTTACGAATCTACGGATAAACTTTTTTCTTGTCATC
Source organism: Tipula confusa (assembly GCA_963556175.1). Classification (NCBI taxonomy): domain Eukaryota; kingdom Metazoa; phylum Arthropoda; class Insecta; order Diptera; family Tipulidae; genus Tipula; species Tipula confusa. Next base: position 14,905,026 of record OY744477.1, on the reverse strand, counting down.
TCGTGTTGAATTATAAATAAAAGTTGTTATTCAAGCCGTAACAGATATATGTCCTTTTTTGACATCATCATAATAATAAACAAGGTTGCTATGCATAAACAGAAGCTACATATGTTAAAGTTGATTAATTTGTGCTACAGCCACGTAATATAGTGTCTTTAACCTCGTTGGTGAACAAATAGAATTTGATTACATTTTTTTTGACGTCCCCAAATTGATCATACCGAAATTATTATGTAATTTAATTAAATTGGTCTCGGTTGCGAACTAAAAAAATTTCATAAAAGTAAAGCACTTTTGCTTTTCATTACACTCGCAACCAATAATCATAAAATATGTTTACGTAAAAAAAAATCATAAAAAATTATTTCCGCTGCACAATACACATTCAGGTTAATTCCCAATTCATTTTAGTAAATTATCTAGCCATAAATTTTGCATATACGAGTATGTACATAGAAACTTGTATAATGTTTCAATTTATGAGACAATCAACCGGTGTCAATCTTAATCATTGAACCGTTGTTCTTTCAAGTATGTATATCAACATATCTATCGTCAGTAATTTATTAAAAGGAAAACCAATATTGACTCGATATAAAGCTATCACCTCATCAATATCTAACCCATCAATCTATTCATCTGTTTGTTCATTCGACAAAATAAATATTTAGAATTGAGGTTGGCCAACAATAGCAAAACATATATATTTTTTTTTAAATTATCAACAAATTAATTAATTTTTCGTTTTTTTTTTAAATTTTTCAGAGCGGTTGCGGCATACTTACGAGCTCTCAACCTATCGCCAAATAATGCTGTTGTTCATGGAAATCTAGCCTGTGTTTACTATGAACAAGGTCTGATAGATTTGGCTATCGATACGTATCGTCGAGCTATCGAACTGCAACCTAACTTCCCAGATGCGTATTGTAATTTAGCAAATGCCCTAAAAGAAAAGGGTCAAGTGCAAGAGGCTGAAGATTGTTATAACACGGCACTACGTTTATGTCCAAGTCATGCTGATTCGTTAAATAATTTGGCGAATATAAAACGCGAACAAGGTTTTATCGAAGAAGCAACGCGTCTATATTTAAAAGCATTGGACGTATTTCCCGAATTTGCAGCCGCCCATTCCAATCTCGCGTCAGTACTTCAACAACAGGGTAAACTAAATGAAGCACTTATGCACTATAAAGAGGCCATACGTATTCAACCTACGTTCGCCGATGCATATTCGAATATGGGCAACACATTAAAAGAGATGCAAGATGTTTCGGGTGCTCTCCAATGTTATACCCGTGCCATACAAATTAATCCTGCTTTTGCTGATGCTCATAGTAATTTAGCTAGCATACATAAAGATTCTGGAAATATTCCCGAAGCAATACAATCGTATCGTACCGCACTCAAATTAAAACCCGATTTTCCCGATGCATACTGTAATTTAGCTCATTGTCTTCAAATTGTTTGCGACTGGACTGATTATGAGGCGCGTATGAAAAAATTGGTTAGTATTGTGGCGGAACAACTTGACAAAAATCGATTACCTTCCGTACATCCACATCATTCAATGTTGTATCCATTGTCGCATGATTTTCGTAAGGCGATTGCCGCGCGTCATGCCAATTTGTGTATAGAAAAAATTCATGTGCTTCACAAGCCACCATATAATCATGCGCGTGAATTGCACGGTCGCTTGAAAATTGGATTTGTAAGCAGTGATTTTGGTAATCATCCAACATCGCATTTGATGCAATCGATTCCGGGACTTCACGATCGATCAAATGTTGAAATATTTTGCTATGCGCTAAGCCCCGACGACGGTACCACTTTCCGTAGCAAAATCGCCAAAGAATCCGAACATTTTATCGATTTGTCGCAAATTCCGTGCAATGGTAAAGCGGCCGATCGAATTTATAACGATGGAGTTCATATTTTGCTTAATATGAACGGATATACTAAGGGAGCTCGCAATGAAATATTTGCATTAAGACCGGCCGCCGTACAGGTTATGTGGCTCGGATATCCTGGCACCAGCGGTGCTAGTTTCATGGACTATATCATAACAGACGTGGTGACTTCACCAATGGAATTAGCATCACAATATAGCGAAAAATTAGCATATATGCCATACACATTTTTCATTGGCGATCACAAACAAATGTTCCCACATTTGAAAGAGCGCCTAATTGTTAGTGATAAAACGCATGGAGGCGCCCTTGCCGATAATGTCGCTGTGATCAATGCTGCTGATTTATCACCAATTGTTGAGAATACTGATGTAAAAGAAATTCGTGAAGTATTGATTGGCAATAAACCAGTCGAAGTTTCAATGAAAGTGGCCGAGCTTCCAACGACAACCCAGATCGAAGCAATGATTGCAACGGGACAAGTACAAACTTCGTTGAATGGTATTGTGGTACAAAATGGGCTTGCTACCACACAAACAAATAATAAAGCGGCCACAGGCGAGGAAGTACCGCAAACAATTGTAATCACAACACGGCAACAGTATGGCTTGCCTGATGACGCTATTATCTACTGTAATTTCAATCAATTGTATAAAATTGATCCGCTTACATTACAGTCGTGGGTTTATATTTTGAAAAATGTTCCAAATGCAGTTATTTGGTTGTTAAGATTTCCCGCGGTTGGAGAACCGAATATAAATCAGACAGCACAACAAATGGGTATACCACCAGGTCGATTTATTTTCTCGAACGTTGCGGCCAAAGAAGAACATGTACGACGTGGTCAATTAGCTGATGTTTGTCTTGATACACCATTGTGTAACGGACATACAACATCGATGGATGTGTTGTGGACGGGCACGCCGGTTGTTACATTACCGGGCGAAACGTTAGCATCAAGGTGAGTAAAAAATTTTAATTGGTTTTATTGTACAACAAATTTTAAATTTATTAATAATTTTTTTTAGAGTGGCCGCATCACAATTAGCAACACTAGGATGCCCAGAACTGATTGCACGAACTCGTCAAGAATATCAAGAGATCGCAGTCAAATTAGGTACGGATCGTGAATATCTAAAAGCAATACGTGCCAAAGTATGGAAAGCTCGTGTCGATAGTCCACTATTCGATTGTCAACAATATGCGCACGGATTAGAAATGCTTTTTGCTAAAATGTGGGAAAAACACTCAAAAGGCGAACAACCCGATCACATATCCGCGATTGTCAAATAAATCGTGCGATCGTGTGAATGTGTTTAGATTTTTAAAGAAACTAACAAAAAAAACTATATTTGTAAATTTGTTAATTTTAATAATTACAATTATTAATTAATCTTTTATTATTTACATTAAATTTTTGAAAACTGTTCCCTATACGCTATTTACAACAACAAAACAATAGTTTTTTTTTTTATTTTTTATTGATTATTATTATTAAAATCCGCTATCTGTTTCGTATAAATAAGTACCCACAAACAAGGAAAATGTGAAAATATCGATAGATTAAAAATGTTGCTGACGGCCGCGGAACCAGAACGAACGTCTTAACTTCTTGTTTTATTTGCAAAATACATACATATTTGAATTAAATTAAATAATAATCTTGTTAATAATTTTATTGTAAAATTTATTCATTACGACGACAAATTAGTAAATTGATATAATATAATTAATTTTTTTGATGCAAATGATTATAAATAAATTATCTTTATAATATGAACTATGTATATCATGATTTATTTTTATTTTTAAGATTTATACATGCATAAATACATTATACTTATGATCGTTTAGTTTAGTTTTTATTATTATTATTATTATTCTTAATACAATTATAACTATTATTATTATTTTTTTGTTGAGGAAATGTGAGGAAAAAATAAAAAATGATATGTAAAATAGAACATTAATTTGTGGTATTTCGTTGTTCTTGAGAAATTATCTTTTCTTGCAATGGGTCAATTCTAATCTTGAGTACAATCAACGCAGAAGCGTAACTACTGCCGCTCAACACTGCATCATTGATACAACCCCAAGTTCAGTAAATAAATGAAGCACTGACGGTTATGAAGGTTTGAAACAAATTTCTATTTATAAATTGTACCGAAGAAATTGGATTCTAAGTCGAAGGAATCTGCAGGCCTGCTCGAAAGCTATATGTGACTGGCATGTGTTGCTCAAATTAACTCTATCGTCTGTCGATGTATAATAATAGTCATTGACACAACCCCTAAGCGACATTATTGTTTTACTTGTGTTTCTGAGAACTGGCTTTGGGATGATGTACCAAAATGTCCAAATCCATGGATATTTTTAAATTACGAATGATAGAGCAATTCGGGGTAAGGTTGGGTTACATTTGAGAGACCATTTCTAAGTTTAGGTAAAAGATAAATCATGGGTGACTTTAATTTAATATTTAACTGTGGCGAACCTAACAACAATTAAGTGCACATCATTTTGTTGATTTCGAGAGTAATGAGATCACTTTTTCTCAAAATTCTACCATTTTCCAATACTAGGTTAACATTTGGACTTGATTCCAGACGTAAACTCTGACAAAATAAGTTTTGCCTTTGGATCACAGAGTTGTAGATTTCAATACTGGATTTCACTTTACAGCGTTTACTGAAGCTGAAGTTGCTTTGGAGTTTATGCATGTCGAATGCTGTTGGCCATGGCAATATGATACCTAAGCTTGTCAAAATATTGCTACCTGAATCGTACCTTATTGTTCTCACATTTTTTATTTCATAGTAACAACCAGCACTTTTCCTGATTTGGAAAACTACTTCGGTACCAAAAGTCTCATCACCATCCGTTTTATCTAATTTTCGACGGGCCTTTCCGCAACGCGAGGTTTGCTTCCTTATAGTTATGCTACTGAATCAACGTGTTGAGTTTTGAATGCTCGTGCTACATCGCAAATGTTACCCGCCTTTGTTCCAATCGAAAATACTCTATTGAATCTACAAGAGAACTATTGAACTGCGTTGAACTGGATGATCGAAAAAGAAAGCGTTCATGTGGGTAAACGGTTGTGGTAGTTCAATATTATGTCATTTACATCCTGTAATGTGCCTGCAATACTCCAACGATTTATAGAGCGGCGTGTTTGACTAAAGTCAAAGGATCGAAAGAACAAAGATTCGAAGAAATATAAGCTATTTCGGTAACAAAAAATTAAATTCACGCCATTGAGAGGACAATTAAAGCAATTATAGAATGGTCAAGAACTAAAAACCCGTATAAATTACGGAGATCCCTTAGATAGTACACTAAAATAACTAAAGACTAAAAGAAGCGTTCATGCAGCAAGGAGGGCGATTATGTGTAGCACCAATGTTGCCCTACCTTAAACCCAACATTAAATTTATTTTGGACATTCGTTGGTCCAGTTTCATGTAGAAATCGACAAGACATTAGTAAAAAATCAACATCGATTCTACTGGACAGGACACCGAATTTGAAGTTGTGTTATAAATGTGGCCAGCACTGTGCGGCAATAAAGAGACTTTTACGGAGAGACAGTACTTCGCCTGTCTGTACAAGTTCGTTGCACTTCCGTTGGTTGGACCAGGTTACATTTCCGTGAACCTCGGTATAACCGGAAGCTGGTTAACATCGAGAAACGCTGCAATAAGCTTAACAAGATTTACACTTTATACTGATTTTGCTCACGCCTGCAACGAGTTCAACAATCTTGAATTGCTTTTTGTGCAACAATTACATGTTGTAGATAGAAGATGATTTGTTTTCTACAAATAGCTGCTGTATTAACCAAGCATGTTCTTTTGGAGTCAGCTTTGAGGATATCGTATATCGTACATTTCATTTACATATTTAGAAGAATCTGTTTAGAAAATAGAAAGATGATATTTAAAAATTTGTTGCTTTGATTTTGTATTTAATGTATTATACGCAATAATGGGTGATCCACCCAATTTACACTTGGTCTCATGATACCGGACTCATTCGTCGAAACCGGTTTTATAGGTAAAGGGGAAAAGAATGAGTCCGGTATCAAAACACCAAGTGTAAACACACTGATTCGATAACACGCAGTACATAAAAAGGAGTATCGATTTAGATGTTGACCGATCAACATCAAAAGTGCAAATGAAAAACGCGGAATAAAAAAAATAAAATTATTAGTGTAATTTTCGATTATATTATGAACATAATTTATTTTGTTTTGTGTAATTAAAATTATTTATTATTGGAATTAATATTTCAAAAGTTGAAAAACAAGTAAAATGAAATATGACAATAATGTGTGACGTGTCTACTTAAATATTGTGGTGAACCGTAAAAATAACGGTGTGCGTATTTTGTAAAAATGCAATGTACCAATATTACGGTATGGATAACGGTAAAGATTGGTTTGCTAAATTAATTTTTATAAGAATTAATTTGTAAGTAATAAACTCTGTCGCATATCCACAGGATACAGGTATGAAATTGTACCATAAAAATGTTGTATTTATAATTTAAATCAATTGCTAGAGGTTTGTCGACTGGGTAGCAATTAATAACTTCGAAACCAAAAAGGCCTAAGTAGACTTGTTAACGATACTTTAATTCTTTAAAATTTCGAAATGGACATGGTTGGAAAATATGCTATTTAAATAGCTTAAACAAGCAGTGGTGGCTTCGTTATATTTACCAATTTATCAAATTTATATACATAATCAAAATTATAAATGGGGCACGAACATGGTGTACATTTCCTTCCGTTTGTCTAACTTTCAACGTCCTTCTTAGAGTCGTCTTAGAAAACTTTTGGTTATTTTTTAATATTGCGAAAAATATGTCTTCATGGTGACCAAAAAAACCATAACCTCTAAATTGTTGAGCAAATAGCGTGACAGTCAGTATGATCAGTAAAGTGTAGGAAATGTTAGTCTTACAATTTCGTTTGCATTGTATTTGTGAGCCACCTAGCATTAATCATTTGCTCAATCTTTCTGATCTGACACCTGTTGATAGTGTACAGCTAACGGAATTACATTTGCCATCAGGATATTTTTCAGATATATTAGGAATTCGGTTTTTTACTTTAACTGTTGTGTTCCTCGATTATCATTTTTCTTCGGTTTTCCTCTAATGCTAGAGTTGCTTCTTTACGTCCATCAAAATATATGCCAAAGTAACTATTATTATTTTTTTATTTACAATTCTTTTCAATTCTAATATTTCCGAATCAATTGGTGCTTGATTCGGAATAAACCAACAGATTGTTATGTGTTACCTAGTGATGATACCAAAGGATTGTCGAATAGGGAACTTGCTGTGCAGAATCTTGATGTGGGTTTAGTGATACATTGGGATATGGTAGGAATATTTGCTACTTCTTGAAGTTCATGGATAGGAGTAGATTTAGTTGATAGAGCTAATCTGATACAATAATTTTGTACTAGAATTTTTTTAATATGGGTCTCGGCTGCGCTAGCTCATAGTGCGCATACATATGTTAGTATAGGTCTAATGCTACTTTGTAAAGTAATAATTGTTAACTTTAGAATTTATATGGAGTTGGAATGTCAGACGGGAAACCAAACACAGGTGTCCTGTGGAACACCCGATGGAATATCGAGTGTTCCAGAGGATTCTCCATGTGTATGAAAACGAAAGGAGCGATTTTGCACAAATGATTGGATTATTTTAAGTATGCTGGAAACTTCATCCAGTGGAGTTTGAAAAGGACCAGACTGAATTAAAAGACTTACTCATGTTTGATATGAAGGCAACATGCATACTATGCTCAAGTCAAACGAGTTGATGTTAAGCAGAATGATCCGACCGAAAAGGCTGATTGGCCTTTACCTGAAAACATCTGGATTATTTTAAGTATGCTGGAAACTTCATCCAGTGGAGTTTGAAAAGGACCAGACTGAATCAAAGGCTTTCTTAATATCAAACATGATAAGTCCAGTAGACTTACTCATGTTTGATATGAAGGCAACATGCACACTATGCTCAAGTCAAACGAGTTGATGTTAAGTAGAATGATCCGACCGAAAAGGCTGATTGGCCTATACCTGAAAACATCTGAAGATGACTTAAAGATCTGAAGATGGTTTGTGGATTGGAATAACTTTCGCATGTTTCTATACTAACGGAAATTAAGAAAGCCGAATGCATGCGCAAACTTAGTTTTTTCTATAGTTCAACTTTCATTAATTTGTTAAGTTGATTAATAGGGTGTCTAAAAAATCGATCTAGTTTTTGTGCTGGAAATCGCCTAAGCCTATGTTGCGCTGTGAAACTAGATATTTAACTACACTACAAAAAAGGATGTCTAGTTGTGAAACTATTTGTGTTAGAGATTATTGATATAGAGGAAATTATTACTAATTGAATATGGTTTGTTAGTCCCACCTATGTTAGTGTCTATGGATTTCGATCTGTATTCCGATCCGTAATTTTAATTACGATGCTTTGCATTAAAGTCTCTAGCTATACAAACCTGTCGAATAATAGTCTCTGAAGAAAATAATCAAACTGATGTTCTCGTAATCCTCAAAATAATTAACGAGCCAGACTCTAAAATTGTAAAACCTTAAAAGTAGCCTCCGTATCATGTATCTTTTCACCAATATCTTCATGGTGTTATTAAAGGACATGGAAACAAAAACAACAAACCCCGATTTTGTTTAGTTTCGTTCTCCGATGAATTGACTTTTAAACGAATAACCGATACAATATGCATTACTACTGGAGTATTCAAAATTTGCACTGAATTTGCCAAGTTTGAAATCAGCGATCTTGGACTGTGAACGTGTGTTGTGGAATAATTTGCATGTTGTCTTGAGATGTTTCGCTTTTAATAATAATATAACGGCTTTTACATGCCATTACTGGCCCGTACCGAGTCAACAGTCTGGCTCCATCGGATTCGATCCCGACTTGTACTTCTTATTGTTCTAGACAACCCGAAGAAGATAAGTCATTCTCCACCTCCGAGAAGTCATCGTCACCGACAACGACCTCCAAATGGCGGTACTCCTCTCAGTGATAAGGGACACAAGGTATCGGAAACTTGTCAGTCCTTTAAAAATCCATTGCGTAACGGAAGCTGAGAATCGTACAGGTGGTTTCAGTAGTTCTCTTATACCGTTGCCATTTAATCCAATTACACAGATATCATCTGAATATGCCAGAACCTGGTTGGACTGATGGTACAAGATGTTGTCCTGAGATATTTCACTTTTACGAAAGATGTATTCTAACATGAGATTAAAGAGTATCGGAGACAAAGCATATCGTTGATTGATCAGTCGGCTAGTTGAATACGATTACACATACGATGAGCGACTGCGTTAAAACCTAAAACAGCCTTTTTCCCCTTGGACCTAAGAAGAAATCAAACAACAATATCCCCAAGGTCATCTCCACAAACAAACTTTTGTATTTTTCGAATGCAGTGCTCTAGCCGATTTATTCTTAGCTGTTTTTTACGAGGTAAGGCAGAATTTTTTTCTTCTGATTAACATCCTATTATCCAACTCAGGTGTATAAAGTGCCACGTTGTTTCATCACTGGACAACATAGCTGCTATGTCCTCAGATAGTGTGGTCGCATATCTTTGGTGATCTAAATTCAGCTAAGTTGATGTCTATCGAAGAAACGAGACAAATTATATTTAAGCTCTTTGTTTTTTTCCTTACTTTCGGTGTTTTGGTAACTTATGTATAATTTAACGTTTAAATTTTAATAAAAACTAACAATGTATTTGATAATTGAGACTGTTACAATAAAAAACTGTAGTAAATTATATAGTAGTATATTTTGAGTTACCGACGTACTACTTCTGTAGTGCATTCAATAGCGCTGCCCGGTACGCCTCTTATCAATATCATACATAATAAATATCAAAACACAAAGTGCATAAAAACTCTAACCAAACAAGAGTATCATTTTATTTGATTTTACGAACGTTATAAAGTTATAATTTTAACTTTTTATTCGCCATGATTTTAATCATATTTTCCTTTGTCGTTTTAAGCATCATATAACCTTAGATAAAAAATTTACTACTAAATTATATTACCTATTTTTATTTCTACCAAAAAGTTTAAAGCCACAATGTAGTTTCCACTGTCCTCTTTACTTCTCTTCGATAAACTGTTGCTTACTCTAATTAGAGCTAAATCGCAGCGACCCATTAGTTTCGACCTGGAAACAAAAGAACGAATAGATGACATGTTTCGATGAGATGTTTCTCATGTTGACATGTTTCTCATGTTCCGATAATTTCTGCATATGATTTTCCAATCGCAAGTTCCTTGTGTTTGTGTAAATCCACTTTTTTTTTTAGATTTCGTTAGATTTCGGATATACAATTTACGTCGGTTACATTTTCATTTAAACAAGCTTGATCTTTATCTAATATTTGCAATGATGTAAACCAAAGATTTTAATGACATGTACCGATAACGGATTTTTCATTTTTTTCTCTAGTTGATCGCGGTTTTCCTTTATTTTTCATTGACCTACTAAATTCTATTTTTTATTTTACTTCGAACAATCAAAAATTATACCCAATAAACAAGAAAACTTTTTAGTTTTACTTATTCCCCAACTAACCAAAAATTGTGATGACAAAATTTATAATCACTATATGAAATGTGGAAAACATGCAAATTATTAGTATTATGTAAATAATATTTGAAATTGAAGAGCACTAAATATTAATATTATAACGACATTTGGACCCCTTAAATTTACGGGTCCTAGGCACATGCCTAGTGTGCCTTTCTGTAAACGCGGCCCTGTCTTCAATACAGTTGAGTCTCAGAAATGAAAAAGCCTCGAGTATTTATTTAATGAAAAATGTTTTCTTTTAATATTTTTATATATAATTTAAATATAATATAATTATATAATAAGAGTATAAATTCACAATTAATATTTTAATAATTAATAATAATAGAATAGTTAAAAATAGTTCATATGAATTATTTATAACAATTAACGAAATAAAATATATTCGTTTTAGTAGTTGTATCGGGTCTTGGGTGTGTTTTGTTTCGGTTGAAGATTGTTGGTAGGCTACATTTGGTAGTAAATTGCAGGGTTGTTTCAAACTGTTTTATATATATATTTTTTTAAATTTAATAGGAGTGATTTACAAATTTTTAAATTGATTAAGCTTATTTTTATATCATTTTTAATTTGTGTAATTCCATAAAGAAAATAGTAATTCGGGTTGTGATAAACGCATTACAGTTTTAGAAAACAATTAGATAACTAAATATTTCGTGATTGTCTTTCATAGGCTTTAGTGAGTGTGTTTTTGTGTGTGTGTAACCGTCGAATAATTGAAATATTGCTTAAATGGCAGTGATGAACACGTGACGTTTTCGTTATGGAATGTCTGTGCAAAGTAGTCACAAAACGGGGAGCGAAAAATAACATATAGAAAAAATAGTAACGACCAACCGAAATCTAGTTTTCTTTATAAAATCACATAGTACTCGTTTATTTATAGTGTTTGGCCAATTTAAAAACTTTTGGCCGATTCGTATCAATTTGGTTTTTTAACAATTTTTTTAAAATTTAATCACAGAATTACCACAAAAACAATTAATTGATAAAATAAAAAGCGAAAATTCATTTTGTTTTGTCAAAATAAGCGATTATGTTGTAATGGCACAAATTTAACTTCGTTACATTTTTTTTTGATTTTTTAAATTAAAAATTTGAGAAGTAAAATTACAAAGAAATAACGATTAATAAACCTGCGCGCTCCCACGTGAACTTAGTTCTGTGAAAGTACCAGGCCAATATATAGTAATAATATATATAACTTTTTTTAAATGTACAGTAAAATTAATTTTTTGGTTTTGTTCGGTTGTTGTTGTTGTTTGTGTAATGCATGGTTATCTGATTTTTTTAAGGTCACTTTAGAGCTTTTGAAAATCGTGCATTATTGCACAGATCAAGCGCTCACATTCACTTTATTTAATATCATCGTTGCCATTGTTTTTTGGCAATGGAATCGTGAATAATTATTGCATTGATTGCTAATTACGATGCGATCACTTTGATTCGTCGTTCAATTTTGCCGCGACACATTGGACATTCGTGTAAACTTAAATGGCACTCGAGACATGAGCATAAATGGCCGCATGGCAAAAATATCATTTGACATTCACGATCTAGACATACGACACATTCGGTTAATGCTCGGACGGAATTTTTGTCACGATCACCGTTACTATTGTTGAGCGAACCGGATTCCGATGAGCCGGGTACCGGTTCAGTCATTTCTTGTGCTAGTTCTGGCTCTTCACCACCCGTATTGTATTGATCGTTTATAAAGTCTTGTATCGATTTTAGAATATTGCGTCGATCAACATCGTGCTTAATTCCTGCATTTAGTAGATCGTCGTCACTAATATCGTTTAGCGATTTAGTTTTATGCTGCCAAAATTTCGATAGATACGGCAGACAGTGAATAACACCGTTCACCAAAAAATTGTAACCCAGTAGTGGATCAATACTTTGGGAATACATTGTTATATCATCGGGTCGTGTATCAATCAATTTTTGATACTGAATCAACCAGTAATCCTTTCGATTTTCTTCATTCTGCTCCTCGATATAATTTAACGTGTCTCTTAATTGTAACCGCCGTTTTTCCTGTTGATCGAGCAGATCGATTAAAATAAGAGTTAAATTTAATCGTGCGTCTGATAACTCATCGACCGCGCCTTCATTCGAAATTTTACGTCGTTCAATTTCGAAATAGGTCATTTTGGCTAGTTGCGCTTCGACAATTCGCACCTGTTGTACAAGACCCCATGATCGGGCATCGTTTTGTGCTATCAATGCAGCGACAGCCGTCTTCTGCAATTCTTCGTTCTGTTTAATTTCGTTAATCACGTCTGTGCGATTTTTATCATAGTTATCGAACAAATCTTCAAGATATTTGTTCGTTTCATACTCTTTTTCAAGAATGTTACGTGACTCGGTGTCACGCTGTTCTTGATACACGGTTATAAGGGCCATCTCGTTTTCAATGAAATTTGTCATCTCAGTCAAAATTTCCTGTTTCCTTAGGTCGCATTGATATTGGTGTAGCTAAATGAAAATAAAAATGTATGCTTGTATTATGCTTTTCGTAACGAAATAAGTAAGTATTTACCTTATCGAGTAGATCTTCCTGTTCTTGCATTTCTCGTTCGATGAAGTGCGGATCAGGGCCATTTTTAAGGCAAAGTAAATTTTCAACAAGCATATTCGCATATTCTTCGTCGTGCAGAATATGCGTTATGAGTCGATCACGTTCTAGTTGTTTTGCTTTCTGTAAATTGTTAACTTTTGCGTCGGTTTCACATTGATCCTGAAGCAGTTGCTCTAGAAGCTGTAGATGAAAACCAAATATTAGTTCATTCAATTTAATGATCTTACGAATTTAAGTGCATAATAAAATTGAACTTAAATCGTCAATCGATTATCGGCCCCATTTATAATCTGTTTTACATTCGTTCACGCCAACCAATCAATATAATTAAACAATAAACCAAAGCCATTGTTTATGAGAAGTAAGATAGAACGAAATTGATTTACAATCTAAAAATATAAACACAGATCGAGATGAATACAAAGATCATGGGGGTTAATTGCATTGAACGATTGTGCGAAATTTAAAATGTACTATGAATACTCACACGAGTGGCAATTAGAGTTAATTTAATTAATGTCTATCAATATTACTCACCAACTGTTTCTTCTTCTGTTGTTCACTGTGTAGTTGAGCTTCTAAGTAATAATCCTTTTCCTGCGTTAATTTTTCGTGTTCTATCAGTGCCATCGCCTTACTAGCCGAATACGATATATTATTATCCCTTCGTTCTACATGATGTCGTTCTGTTTTTTCATTATCTAAAAATCTTTCGGTAATCCCTCGCACTTCAGAACCAGGATCAACCAACTCATTACTATTCACTACTAAAAATTGTAACAACTCCATGGTACCCATTTTAACGACTTCACTTGGTGGATACAAACAATTATCTGCATCTATTTCTATTCGAACCAATGATTTACACGTTGCCAATCCATTTGGTAATCTCGCTAATTTTTTATTATCGCGCACATTAAGTACACGTAATGAAGGCATCATTCGTATTGCATCGATTGCATGTAGCTTATTATCAGCCAGATTTAGTAATTCTAAATTTTTTAAATCGCATATTGATACAGGTAATATTTCTAATTGATTGCTATTTAAATGTAATTCTTTGAGGCTAACCAAATGGCCAATTTCGTTTGGTAATTTACGTATTTTATTATTGGCCAAATTTAATATTTTCAGTAAATTTAAATCTCTAATTTGTTGTCCATGACTGGTTAAATTTATTAGTTTATTATTGCTTAGATTTAGTTCATCTTTTAATAGAATGCGGCACATGATATAGACACCAGATGGTACTTCTTTTAAATTACATTCCGATAGATCGTAATATGGTTCAGGAGTTTCTTTGGCCTAAAAATAAAAAAAAAGGAATCATTTAATAAATATACAATTCACAATTATCAAACATCTAAAATGTATTTGATTCGAGCAGATAACAAATGAGAGCTTCCCATAATCTAAAATTACTTTTCAAACATGTAATAGTAATTTTTACAAATCTGTTCTTGTGGTGCATAAGCATTGCCAAATGTAATCTTCGTTTGTGGTTTGTTGGGTACTATATACCTATTTGTCAAATGAATGAAATAATAAAATTATTCAGTTCATCGTGTGCCTTTATATTTGAAAGTAATCTGTTTTATTTACCCAGGAGAGAACTCCTGTTCTTTTATAGGTTATGGGTAAAACACGTTTAAAAATAAAAATGTTGTGTAACAGGTCGTGAAAATTATTCAACGAGGAAATGCGTTTTTGGCCGATTTAGATGAGGGAAAGGATAGAAAAGCGGAACAAATTGAAATTCTTTACACATCCAGCATGTTGTTCTCATGTACAATATGCTAGAATCTCGCTGATGCATATGAAGATGCTGGTTTTTGAAAATTATAAATTCTTTGAATTAATTAGTCGTATACTCAGTTCTGTTATCTGATCGTAGCATTTTTAACTTTCTATCTGTTTAACGCTCAGTTAACTGAAAAATTCGGCTATGTTGATTTGCCGGAACATTTTCTCGACATCGGCAGTAAAAATATACCGATACTTCCTCCATCTAAGTAGTATCGTTGTTAAGTCAAGAACACTATATTGACACAATTTTGGCAAAGCTTCAAATGAATCAAAGAAACCAGAACAAGTCAAAGATATGGAATGTGCTCCATATAAGGAAGCCGGAGAATGTCTTGTATATCTGTCTCAACGTATACGTGTAGGTAGTATACATAACGTATGCAGTAAAAAAATTAAACTGCGACTCAATATAAATCCAGGTCAGGAGCATTTCAGTTCAGTGAAGCACTTTTATGGTAAGTCCTGTAAGCCAGTGGAATCAGAACTAGTTGGCTATGCAGATGCAGATTGGACTAAAAACAAAGACAGAGTATGAGTTCATTGCCCAAAGTGATGCTGTTAAACACATAAATTTTCGCCACAAATTTATACATCAGGCGGTTGCAAATGGGATGGTAATGTTAATTATATTAGCACTAGTTAACAGATCACAGTCAGATTAAGAAGGAGTGGTGTGTTTATGCGTGTTCATATGTAATCTTCGTTTGAAGTTTTTTGGGTAATATACCCACCTGTCAAATGAATAAAATAATAGGATTCAGTTGTGCATTCATAGTTGAAACTAATCTGATAACTTAGTTAATCTTTCTGCACTCTACAGAAAAAATATTGAGATTTTGTTCCACTCAGTTTAACAAAAAAATTTGATAGACCCATTAAAACTGTAAAATTTGAGCAGCAATCGGCAATTTTCACAATCCTGAAAAAAACATGAAGTAAATGGGAATTGTTCGAATTACAGCATCCGCAAGATGGTTAGCCCAGTAAAACTGGGAAATTTGGGCATAAAATGGCAATTTTTCAAAAACCACAAAACGGTTAGTCCTTTAAATCTTGGAAGTTTATGTCAATTGTTTAAAATTCAGAAAGTAAATATTTTAGACAGTAAATAGACATTTTTCAAAATCTAGAGAATGCAAGATGCCAAGCCCATTAAACAGAATAATTGTCCATTTAAATCAAAAAATTTATTTTTTTACTTTGGAACCTACAAAAAATGCAACCCTAACCAACAACGAACAACCTTGAGACACGTGATATTCACTTTTTGGCCATCAAGTTTTTTAAAGACTTTGCTAAATCGTTTTTATCATTCCAAAGGCATGTGAAGGCCACAACCTCATAGTCTAAGTAACAGATCAAAAGATAAGCCTATGTAACAGATCAAAATTTTGCACAGTAAATTAGGCAACAATGAAAAATCTAAGTTTGTTAATTGGCTGGTTGAATAATTTCCAACAAATTTAAAATATTTAACTATTTGTTTACAACTGGAATTAATCAAAACCAACATAAACTATTTATGATTTGCACAGACAGATTGGATGAGATCGCGAAGTACGGCTGCTGTAAAATATATCTAAAAATATTCACCACGATCGAAACCGAAAGTCGAATCGAAATGCTTCAATTTAACACACATAGTGAGTAATCAAAATAGAGTATGGTACGTTTGCCTATCTCCATCATATCAATAAAAAGTTCGGTATGTATGTACAAGTACGTAACATAATCGTCATACTAATAGAATATATGTAGTTAATGTTGCTATACAAGGATTTTAATTTTAATTTTATGTTATTCAAAACCGCCTACATAAAATATTTTTAACCAACTCATTGACGTCCATCTCGCCACAAACATGTTGACTGTGTACATAGTAGGTATAACCGATTTACACGTTAATCAGCTGTTGATGGTGATTCATTTAATATAACGCCTAAATATTTAATTGTAAATATTTTTTTTTTCAAAATATTTTACGATTTTCATCATTTTCCTTTAAAAAATCGTCA
This sequence comes from Tipula confusa, assembly GCA_963556175.1. Taxonomy (NCBI): domain Eukaryota; kingdom Metazoa; phylum Arthropoda; class Insecta; order Diptera; family Tipulidae; genus Tipula; species Tipula confusa. The sequence goes on along the minus strand of OY744477.1, from coordinate 14,888,044 downwards.
TCACATGAAATTGACGTCACAACTTTATTTTAGAATGGAAAATTCAAAGTTTTTTCGTACACACACATAGAGATCATGTTTGGCAATAACTTTTAAACATGGGCATGTGACTTTTAAAACTAATTAACTTTATTCCTTAAAAGTTTATTCAATAACGTACTAATGCTATATATCATACAACTATATATATATATATATATATATATATATATATATATATATATATATATATATATATATATATATATATATATATATATATATATTTATGTATCGAAAAAGCGAGAGTGTGCGACACTATATCTAATAGCGCAACAATATAATTGGCCTCTTAATCACGCAAGAATCGTTAATTAATTAGTGATAGTCCTAGTTAATATCGCTTGTATATAGCGATTAGATTAGTCTATGTTAAAATGTACCAATCGATTATCGTACTACGCATTGGACAACATTTGACACACTGTACTGTACTCATTTCATTTAAATAGAGTTAAGTATTTTTGTGTTGACACACGAGTTGTTTAAGCTCAATGATACACAACAATTATAGCAATTTGATAATTAAACATCATTGCTCGTTGAATCGGTTTATTTGTTGTGCTGATAAGAATGCAAAATATATGCGTACTTAACATTTTATTAATTAATGATACGCGCGACTGTGGTTCCAGCGTATAGTCACATTACTGTGATAATGTTATTGAGGTAAATAGCCCTTCTGTGTTGGTCTTGTGAAGAAACGCAAAAGAAAAAAGCTGATTTGCTTGTATTAAATATTAGAGATACAGGACAAATAGTTAAAACACTACCCAAAAAAGGATTACGAAAGCTGCTTCAAATAATTAATGCAATGTTCAGACTTAACTCTGTTCCACATCAATGAAAAGTGGCAAAAGTGATAATGACACTTCAATCTTGTCAATTGGTAAGAATTTAGAAGAAGCAACGAGCAAAGTGCAAAGAGCCGCTAACATATTGAGTAACTGGAACTAAAAGTTGGCAAATATAGTTGGATAGCAGTGGAAATCAACTCACAAATCAAGCTTAAGTGGAAAGAGCATGTCAAAAAAGAAGAACTTAACATCAAATACAGAAAAATGTACTGGCTTACAATTAGGAATTCCGAGCTATTACTACATTACCACCTGCTGCTATATAGGCAAATTCTAAAACATATTCGGATCACAGTATTGAGCTTTGGGGATGCACCAAGAAGACCAATGTGAAAATAAAACTACAATCATTCTAAAACAAAGTTGGAAGATGGAATACGTCAGCCAATAAGTCAGGAAGCACGCGAGGAAACACATGCCGACTTTATCAACATGAAAATGTCAAGATTCGCCGTATGATAGATAAAACAAATTTAGTTAGAAGTCTCCTAAGAATGAGATCTCTAGAACTAGGACAGCCAGAATACGATAAAACTAAATCGGGACTAACCAATGGGGTATATCCCACAAAAGAATTGTAATTTAGTTGTAAATAAAACTATAATGTAAAAAAATCTTATAGTTCAATAGGTTATCAAAGTGATCACCAAAATCTTGTTAGCAATAGCATTATGAAAACCAATCACTATTTTGCAAATGGTGATCAAAACTTATTTAGACTTACACTTAGACTTACAGTAAGGGTTTTGCAATTGAAACTTTTTTTTTTTTAAATAACACAAACGAAGATGAATTGGTTAATTTTTTATTTTGAAAACCAGAAGATCTCACTAAAATGAAAAATTTGACATTACTAAATTTCGAAAGTTATGTTCCGAAATTTCCGAATTTCAAAAGTTATGCGGAAAGGTAACGAGGGATTACTTTTAACACTCGAGAGATGATATATGTAGCCAATTTAAGGAAGGTAGCTAGGAAAAAGACATGATTGTTGGATACGCAAGGGCCAGCAGTGGCGTTTAAATTCATTTATTATTAATTAATTATACGTATCTTGCAACTGAGATGGTTAATTTAATTTAAAATGATATTAGGTCAACGAAAATCGTGACTGTTTCGCAAAATCATACGTAGATTTAACCGGTTAATGGATTCTGCACTCCAAAGGGGCCTTGTACGTTAATACCAATAGTAATCAAATAATGTGAATCCCTTTTCTATTGAGATTCGAATCCGGTGCTACACGACGAAGCGCCTCTGCAAGCGCCTCTGTTTTAGATACAACTTTATAGTATTTGTGACCGCAAACGACATTCGTTATCTTATCTTTGAATTATATGTTGTAATCTTTTCGGGATTAATTTTGCTATAAATACATTGTCGAACTACATACTATATATCTATTTATACATGTGAGGAAAACCAGCATAATCGACTGATACTAGAGTATAGAGTGATACTATACTTAAAGAGTGAGTACATAGTAAATTTTGAGCAATGAGAAACAATCACATAAATATAGCTATTTCCATATTCAGTTTTCTATATGTATAACTCTTATTAATCGAAAACTTCATCCTGTTTCCATGAAATCTACCCGAAGTTTAAATTGATTTAAACTCTTCAGGAAAATAAGATTATTATTTACACTTTCGAACTTGTACTAATTCGATATTCAAATTGCTTATAGCTTATTTAACGGGCTAAAGCTAGCGTGTTACAAATATCCTAGCAAAACTGATATAAAATCTGATATACTAACAGAAATTTCAGATTCAGAAATTTTCACCCACGAAGTAACCTGTACGATGTACATTATGAATAAAGTTTTGTTTTGTTAAGTTGGTCATATGTTTGCTTTAGTTGCGAATATTTCAACTCATATGGCTAACTTCGTGGTGAACATTTTTTAACCAGAAAATTATTTTACCATGTTTGAATGCAGCTTTAAGGGTAGCTATATCTAAAACAAAGAAGAGTAGGCACAATTCGGTTACGACTTTTCAAGTATTTGCATTAATTTTGTTAATTAAGTAGCCTAGAGTCTAGATGGAATCTATAAATTGTATACTTTACTGGAAATGACATTTGCAAATAAGATAAGATACAAATTAGTATACAAAATTTAAAGCAAGTACTCAAAATCGCTTATCTTTATGAATAATCCTTTAGGAATTTGTGATAGTACTGTTACTTCTTAGGTTAAAACGAGTGATCTCAATACATTATCAGATACAGAGAGCAAATACAAATACATGATCAGTTGACTTATTTTTCAGTTTCAGTCTGTTTTGAAACTGAAACTATTTGGCTGTTATCTTTAACACTCAACTCATTCGCAGTTTGCTTTTAATGTTCTATTTTGCATTTTCGCTAACAATATCAAAGAAGCTTGACTACAGGTTAACTTTAACTATCTATCAGCACATTGTGATACTTCAGCTAAACTGGTCATACACTTGCATAAAAGATGTCATAAAAGATGCTAAATGGCTTTCAAAACACTTTACCGACCTTTTATAACCAGAATAAGTCTTTTTGAACCAATATACAAGCTTACAAACTAAAAGGCCTTTGTTCCTCTCATCGTTGCGTTTCTGATTATAACCCTTAAAGGTTTGACCACCTTCAAATAAGTGATCATCACTACGAAAACCTATTGCGTCTCTTGAACTCAAAATCATATAAATATTTATAGTAATACTCTTTTACAAATGCTTCTGATCGATTGGATAAAACTACTACTTATACTTATTTACTTATATAGTGGTTAAGATATGCCGGATTTCAAATATGCTCTTTAAAATCTCACTTTTACTAAAGAATATATTTGATGATATCTTTAGAAATGCCAAAATATCATCAGGTTAAGGATGATCCCATATAAAGTATTAATAGCAAATTTATAGCAAATGAAAGAGTAGTATCTATCAGGCAAGTTTTAATAAATCATCATAAAGAGCTTCTTTGGAGCGAAATAATTATTTAGTAAACATTGGAGAGAGTGGGGTTGCGGAAGCCAACGGAGGAGATAAAGGGAACAGAGAATTTATCATTAGACATCCCGATTCTGCGTTTAAGTGAAAAATGAGGAGGTGGGAAGAGTAGAGTTGCGATTTAGTAGCAAGGAGGTCGCCATCGTAGACGATGGCTCATCGTGGTAAAGACCAAATTGAGATCAAAATCAAAGCCGGAATGATGATACGGCACGGGCCAGCCATGGCCTGAAAATCTCGTTCATTATTATTATTCGTGATCTAGATGTTGATCGTACACATCATAAAGTGGAAAATAAAATTAAAAAGTGTGACAAACTAGTTTTGTATTAAAAACAAGTTGAAAAAACAAAAATCTGGATGAGTCATTTTTTCCCCCATTAAAAAGGAAAATACCCATCATACACAATCAACATCAATTTAATCGAGAGTAATTTAGTGACAAGTGCATCTAGACTGGGTAAATTTCAGAATAGCCCAAAAAATTTTGAAATAAATGAAAAAATTGCTTGAATGGCAAATTTAGTTATACTAGACACACACGAACAAAATAATGCTTCAACAGCAAATATAGTGAATAACGTAAAAAATCCAAGTGCAACGATCTCTAGTTATAAAAACAATGAGCGATCAACAAGTGCTCCTAGTTTAATAAAAAGTGCAAGTTCATAAAATATTTTTAGTTTGGATAAAATTAAAACCCAATAATAAAAATGTACAAGGCAATAAAAATATAGAAAGTGAAAATCAAAATACATTAATGCAAACTGCTATTAATAGAACGTAATATTCAGTAACGTGCAAAAGGGGAAAAAATTGAAATCTCCAGAAGTGGCGGCTGAAAAGTAAAAAACAGCCAAGTTAAATTAAGCGAGAATTTGAGCTGTTTAAGGAGACTCACTTAATACAACCCTAAAATAAGACCAACGAATTTATAATATGATAAGTGTTCTCAATCATCACATGAACAAATTTATGCATATGATATGGAGACCAATAAGAACTTAATGCTCCAAAACATAAACTCACTACGCAATTGTAGCTTCAAAAAAAGCTATTTGGAATGCTTATGGACATTCAAAGGGCAACATCGCTAATTTGGAAAATCATTTTACGCATATGAGCTATCTTAAAGTGAAAGAACTAGAATCTGCATTCGAATTTCTACTCAATTAAAAAGCAGCAATTTGCAGACTTTAAAACGTTGAGAAAAGTTCCTCGCAGGATATGACTACAATGATAAACACACCCATTGGAGACCTCGATTAATATCCCCAAAATAGATTTGTGTATAACAAAGAGTATCACTAGACTATAAGTAATGGCAGAAACGAGGCGGTGATCGATCCTCTGATCACTCACCGATATTAATAACATTTAGCAAACAAATTCTAAAAACAGTTATTGATTCCAAAATAATGGTAGTAAGTGATTGACTAATGGATTTAAAAAGATGAAATTAATAACGCATTGCCAAACTTAATGAATGAATTTAAACAAGTGTCTAAAGTTGTCTTCTAATGCTAAAACGTTGAATACGCGGGCAATGGCTACTACAAATATATCTAACCTGAAAATAGGTTAGAGATCACTTTCCTGGCGGCACCTGAGCAAGAAGCTATGCAAATAAACTTACTCTAAACGAGCATATAATTGCTACCTGATGAAGCAAATTTCTCAAAAAAAAAAGCAGCTGGAAATGATTTCAAAAGGCTCTAGACTGTAAAAATTTCGATTGTTCTGTAAATATCGGTAATTGTTTTAACGCAACTTAAGCTTTTTAGAACGGCTTAAACGTGTCTATAATCTATTAACATTAATTAAAAAAGCCTATTATAAATCGAGTCACAGCCATTGGCATTCAAAATAAAATCGAAAATGATTACAAAAAATTTTTGGAAATCACAAGGCTATAGACTGTAAAAATGGACCATCAGTTAACATACTTAGTGAACTCAAGCTGCTATTATTTTTAATTACAAACGTTCATGCGTAATTCTCTCGTAAGTGTCGTAATTTCTTACGTATATTTCTTACTTATGTAATTGCTTACTTATGGTTTTCGCGGGCATACTTTATACCGTTCTCGACATTTGTTCGGACTCCAGCTTACAGTCTAGGCTAACTCTTATAGATCTAAATAGCACAGATCTTTCATTGCCAAAGTACGGGCCTCCAAAAAAACCCATGATCTACATTCTTGGAAAAACACAAACCTTGCCCAGTTAGGAAATGACTCACGAAGAAATCTGCCTATATATCTCCTATGATTAGTCGATGATTTCAAGATCCTTTCGGCGAATTGTTTTTCGCACCGGCCACTTGTTCACAATTTCCACATGAAACATAATACGATTTTCCTTATTGTTCCCATCCCCAAGGTAGGAATACATATAGTTAGACCTTCCTTAGCTAATAAATGCACTTGTGGAATACCCGCCATAACACCCAGAGCCAGATCTGTTACTGTTCTAAACTAGGCACAATCTGTTGTCCTCTCACTTTAACCTTTATGTTTTCTATCATTTTTCTGCTGGAGATCAGAACTATTTCCGTTTTCTGTTCCGCCAACTATAAAGTTGCAAACCCATATGTGATAACTAATCCTGAATGACTCTTACATTCTAGTCTAGATACAGATCTCTGCCAAAAGCTTTCTGTTTTGTAACAGTGACAACTGCCACATCAATTTATTCCAATTGTCTTTTCGATATTTGGATTATGTCCTATTTGGATATTACAATTATTGAGTTTTTTTAAAAGTTTGGATTTTACCCGTTTTGTATTATTTTTATGGATTTTGTGACTTAGCCCAGTTTTGGACATCGCTGAGCGTACGATAAAGTTAATAATCGAAGAGTTTTTACGCAATTATTGAAAATTATTTGATTGATCGAAAATTTTTGGAAAAATATAACAGGAAACTACTGATTTATACAACCTCCATGTAGGCATACAGTACACCTAACAACAATTAATTATGTAAAAATTAGGCCTACATTTACATAAAAAGTTGACATTGAAACGCATCTAGACTGTAAAGTACTTCTGAATAAAATGGTACTAATGGTTGCCTTGGCATACGGCATTCGATTATGGGTCTCCATATTTCAGAGTGGCACATTTTTTCTGCCGTTGAAAATAGTAATCGAACGAATTTTATGCTTTATCTTTGAACATTTGGAAAAATTAACCAGCTAAAGGTCAATTTGGAAGTACTAACTTGTTATAACCAGATAAAACCGTTTGATAAACCACCGACCATCAATAATAAACAAACAAAGATTTTGAGCTTTTTACGTGATATGTATCGTAAACACTAATGCGTAAAACAAAATTATTTACATAAATATATGGATACACATATGTACATAACAAGCCACTTCTTGTTCAACCCAAAAAAAAAAAACACCCCAAACCTCTGCGGTATTATTTAAAATATACAAGAAACGTACAATATCCAAGTCCATCGGATTACATAGTATACGCGAGTTTTGAGTACGCAATAAACAATAAATTTTTAATAATCGCCACTAAAACAAAACTCTCTTATAACGTACAATACATAATAAATACATATAATGGCCATACACTTACCAAACATAATTTTCTTTCTAATCTTGATTTATAATCAACATCATCATTGTGCCGAGGCATTGTAGTATTTGTTGGAATATTCTGCAATGATTCATGACTTGATACACGACAACCCATATAAAAAAATTTCGATATTTGGTGTGTCTGTATATATGTATATATTGGATGTTTATTTACAACAACAAAAAAAAACTATAACTTAAGAAAATTAAAAATTTTGAAAACAAAAAAAAAATGTTTACAACAACAATATACGAGATTAATTAAATTATGTTTTTTGTTTTTTTTTTTATATTTTTAATCAACAACTTGCTTATTTTTTTTTTTATTATTATCTTGAATATTTTTTTCGTTTTAAACACAAAAAGCTCAAAAAACTAAAAAAAAAAAAATTAATTAAACGAAAATAAATAAACATAAAAAATAATAATATATTTTTAGATAAATATAATTTGTAATGTCACCAACAACTATTTATATAGTAAATGTTACTTTTTAAAGTTTAATTAAAATTATATTTGTCCGTTTTAAATTATTTAAGAATTTTAGCTTTTATCAACTTTTTTTATTATTTTGATTATGACAGATTATTTTTTAGTATGACGTCATGAAAATAAATAATTAAAATACAAGAAAATAAAGATTTGTTCGAATTTTTTATACATTTTTGAGATCAACAACAAGAAAAAATATATCGTCGAAACGCACAGCTATTTAAGTACAGTTATTTGTATATCAAATTAACACTATTATAGTTATTATAACGCAACACACAGAACTAATTTTAAAATAGATGATAATTAATTATATGGCGTTTTATGACTTTAATTTTTAGAATTTTTTCTATACAAAAACTATTTTTCACTGTACAACTACTACTATTACTACTTTGTATTGGATTACGAGTGTGGTTTTACTGAAAAAATATTTGTGAACAAAAAAAAATGTTATGACGAAATGGTTGCTCATTCTCAACCGAATTAATGTCAATTTGAATCGAAAATGGGCTCAGTTTTTCGGTATTTTTTTCGGAGTTGTCGGTACAATTTATTTAAATATTGTAGTAATGTTTCTGGTTAAATATTTGTTTACCACGCCAAGTTCAATACTCACCGATGATCACAATTAATAAACAGTTACCTATTAATAAATTACTTCTTATACCTGTAACCGAATTGTGTGTAAACAAACTTTTATTGGGCTGACCACTTACAAGGTAAGTTTTTATCTTTTAAGTCGCTCTAGCTGAAATCTTAAAACAAACACCAAATGCTAGGACTATTGTTTTGGAAGTATGGTCATTGCAAAGCTAGATCGTGCCAAAGATAAGAAAATTCATTTAAAAAAAAACTTTTTAACAATATAATTGATGAAATCAATCACCGCCCTGACATAGTTAAACAAACTATGTTTAAACTATATTTTTATCAAACTAAATGTCTCAACTAGATATAATTGTTTTCAATTAAGAGTGCTGTTTTGCTATGGAGCATCAGAAGAAGATAACCATATAAGCTTGCTTTGATAATCGAGCCAGTGGGTCATTGAGATGTCACCAAATCGCAATACCTTTCTGAAAAAAACGCAGGGAATATATTGGATGGCCTTCGTTGGTTGGTTTTTCGACCATGTTAGAATTTAAAGATGCTTCAAATATTATGCATTTGGGCACATTGTGTTACAGGCGAAGCCTGTAACATCAAAGATCAAATTTACGGACACTGCTCAGAGAATAGACATGACCACAAATCCATAGAAAATGGGAGGGGTTAAGTGCAACTTTATAAAGGCTTACAAAGTCTTCGGCCACTTCTTGACAAGAAGACCATGCACAGTATACAAGCAGGATTTGAATTTAATAATACGGAAAACTGTTTACGATAATTAAAGGCCACATACAACTCAATATGGAAAAGGCTAAAATTTTAGGACATCAATTTAGACAACGTACACAATAAAAGAAGCTCGATATACATTGTATGTAGGAACCTTACACAGTAAAATGTAAAGTGGATGGAATGGTGCCACTTACAAGAGATATGGCTGGTATAATAAGCGTCTTTTATAATGAGCATCTTTTCTCTTGTATTTCTTGCACAAAGACTGCAAGAAATACAAGTAGAAGTAAATCTTATTAGTTCGCTCAATATCAAATGCGAAAAAAACATTTATTGCCCTGTAGCAAGAACGATAGTACAATTCAATGGATGGATGGACGGACAAATTACAGTTTTCTTACAAACAACAAAGAAAGGTTAAAAAAAGGAAATTAAACCTTGAAAATATATATAATCGATTAGGGTTAAGGTTTTTTGTAAGTTCAAATTAAATACAGTTCGTTCTATACTTCCTTATTTAAAAATTGTTGTAACATTTAAATTTAAAGGATTTTGATTTTACGGGCCAATCGCAATTGTGCTACAAGCTGTGATATATCAAAAATTAGAGCTACTAGAATTTAAATTTGACAGTACAAAAACAAAACAAAAACCAAAAAATTCGATTTCGAGCGCGCTGTCATATTTTTGAGCAAAATTCTTATACGAAAACAAAAAAATATTCGCTCAATTTTATTGATATTTTTATTCATGGAAAACTTTCATTTGGATATTTGTTTTTGTGTTGAAAATATTGTGGAAAAATTTGTTAAATAAAAAAAAATAACTATTTGTCATTCAAATCTTTCATTAGGTGTTGTATTGTATGTGAAAAGTGAAATATTTCGTAGTTTTGTATTTTATTTCTAGTATTAAGTTGAAATAAAAAAAATAATTCTATATATCGTGGTCAAGTGAGAAAACAAAACAGAAAAAAATATCGTGAAATATTCAGAAAACTGAGCAGAAAAAAAATTAAAAATGTCTTCGTCGAATAAAAAAATTGAGGAGGCACAGGAACATATTCGGAATGCTGAAAAAAGGTAAAAGGTTTTGTAATTATTGAAATTTAATTTGATTATGGATTAATTTTTTGTAGTTTGAAAACGTCACTTCTAAAATGGAGACCCGATTATGAAATTGCATCAGATGAATACAGCAAAGCTGGTAATTTATCCTTAGACAATTTTGAAGCGCCTTATTTAAAATTAATCCTTGTTTTTTTTTTCAGCGACATGCTATAGAGTCGCCAAATCATTTGAACAATCCAAAGAGTGTTTATTAAAAGCCGCCGACTGTCATAAGCAATGCCGAGCATTGTTCCATGCCGCAAAATGTTTAGATCAAGTAAGAAATTTTATCGCCTGACATATTATAGTGCGGATAATTTTATCCATAAATATTTTATAGGTGATACTATTATCAAAAGAAATGAATAATTTAGCTGATGTACAAGAATATGCAGAGCGAGCCTGTCATTTATATCAACAACATGGATCGCCCGAATCTGGAGCTGCATCGTTAGATAAAGCGGCTAGAATATTAGAAAGTACACAGCCTGAACGTGCTTTACAATTGTATCAACGAGCTTGTGATGTGGTTTTGGTAAGTACAAAATACAAAGTAAATGGTTTCTGTGGGAATAAAGTTGGTTAGCAAAAGTAAAAACCCCAGTTATAAAACTTGGAACTAAAATATAATAATAATCGGTCATTTCCTGATCTCGTGATTGAAGAGAACTCGATACTTGCCACCATCGTCATTTGGGACCAATCTTTCATACTCGCCTGCAAGGATTTCACCCATACTATACAACGGGTCTGATCATAATTTAAGCACTCAAAACATTAACATAGATCTGATTAAACCTGATATTACGATAGTTTTGTCATTTTATCGATTTATTTCAAATATCAGCTCCGAATTTAATGCACTCACCCACCAAATCACGTAAATATTTAAGTTGAATTATATATTTCCTGCATCCCGATTCATTTCTTTGATAAGTTCGATTATTTTTCCGAGATGTCCATCACCAGCGAGGGTATTTTAGATTACATTTAAACAAAAAAAAAACCAATTTGCCTTATCCAGCCAGCAGCACTGGAAACTGGGCCAAACATAGAGATTCAATGGGCCAAACATTCATTAATCTAAATTCAACATGATTACAGAAACGAATACTAACTAACGGGTAAATACTATTCGAATGGAGCCCTGCAGCCGTATAATAACAACAAGATTCCAGTCGAAAGTAAGAAATACTACAATTATTCAGTGTAACGCACCTACGAATGATGCTAATTAAAAAAAATTCTAGAGGTCGGTTCTATTGATCTAATCAATAGGATTGTTCTGAAACCGAACAAGCTTCGTTTTTATAGGCTGATTTACAAGCTTCGTTTTTATAGGTTGATCATCATTGAAGTTCTTCTCTCAGTGAGAGCATAGCCAGTTTCTTACATTTTCTTAGGCCTTTTTGCTTGGAAATTGTAAGTTAAGGTATTCCATACCTTTGCTAGTAGTAGTGTTAAAATTTGTGTTGCTTTAGATGCATAGCCATTAAAAGATTAGCTGGTATATTATCAAATCCGATGGGTTTGTAGTACTTCAGCTGCTGTATGGGAATTTTATCTTTTCGCTCCGTTGGTGGGTGGGTGTTGGTAGTATCTTTATAGTTTCATCATATTCCGTGTCGCTTTATTTCTTTCGAATTTCCTCCGTATTTTGATGGCAAAGCTGTAACTTGCCCTTTTTTATTTTCATCTTCTTATTTAGCAGTGCAGTCGACTTTTCTCTTTGTTCTAATTTTTGATCGATAGTGCTGTGTGTTTTTATTTATGCGATCCAGCTGCCTTAAATGATTTGACAAAACATAAATATTTTGTATTTCAGATTGAAGATTCTAGTCGCCAGGGTGCCGAATACATTAGCAAAGTAGGTCGAATAATGGTAAAATTGGGTATGTATGATCAAGCCGCCGATGCAATTCGTCGTGAAATTGGCTTACATCAGCAATCCGAAGCATATCAAAGTATTGGTCGTCTAGCCGTAGCATTAGTATTAGTACAATTAGCCCGTGGTGATTATGTAGCAGCAGAAAAAGCATTTAAAGAATGGGGCAATTGTTGTGACCAACAAGAGGTCCAAACATTAGAAATGTTATTACAAGCGTACGATGATGAGGATCCTGAAATGGCTGAAAGAGCACTTGCTTCGCCATTTATTCGACATATGGATGTTGAATATGCCCGATTATCACGTGAACTTCAACTCCCGAAAGGTATTTCTTCAGCACCTAAAGTTAATGTTATTGAAAATGCTGCTGCCTCGTATAAATCACCAAATGCAACCGTTGCCAGTAGTAGTAGTGGTGATGGTGGTAGTGGTGGTGGAGGTGGAGCAGAATCAGAACAACCTGCGCCCTCTTCAAGTAAATTTGACGATGACGATTTAGAAGATGGTGGATTATGTTAGCTTATTAAATTTATATAGACATTTTTATATTATTAATTATTTTGTTAAATTTATTAAGTTAGACAATTTTTAATTTTAGAATTGAAATGTTTATATTATATAGATATATATGTATTTATATTCTACAAATATGGTCCTTTTTAATAATTTTATATTATAATATAATTTATGAAACCAAGAAATCGCAATTGCAATTGGGCAGTTTATCGTAAATGCGGTAAAGGCACTTGTAAAAAAAAACAAATACCAGATGAAAAGATAAAAGATTATAGTTTATTTTTATAGGCCTATATTATATAAAATAAAATATTTAATAATTAAAAAAAAAGTTGTTGACCACTTAAAATTTAATTAATATACATACTTGAATAGACTGTGAATACCATAAGTCGTCTGAATTATTCGATTTTTAATTATTTTTGTTATATATTTGTATAATGTAATATTTATAGATGGTTTGATTATGAGTTGTGAAATTTTGAATACTATTCTATTCTAAAATTATATCACTATTATACCATCTAAATTCCGCTAGTTTATTAGATAATAAAATTATTATATAAACATACATATTTACTATAGATAAAAAAAAATGTTATCGTAACTTATTTCAGTATAAAACTCAATTTTCCGTTTATGTTATGGTCCCGAGTTAGATTCTGGGCGAAATTATCTAAATAACAAAAAAAATAAAACGAGCATCGGTGACCGAATAATGTATAAAAAATCAAGGCGCGGTAACAACTTACAAAAATATTTGTTAAAAACAAATCGGGAAGATTATTATAATTATGTAATTAAAATAAAAAATCTGTCTAATATAAATTTCTATTCTATCCTATTCCTTTCTATATATAATTATTATTACGATATATCGGTAATTTAGTTTATATGATCCTAAATTAAATAACCAAATTCGTGATTGGATTTGTGCTAATCGAATCCAAACACAATATATCTAATCTAAAGAAATAATAAAATGTTATTTTAGTAAATGTTGAATTTTAAGACAAACCAATTATATAAAAATGCAAAATGATCTAACAACAATAGTGTCTAGGGTAAGTTGGTAGAAGATTAAAAATTTTGCCAGTTTTTGACATCATTTGTATATTTGAAATAAAACTATATAGATGTTATGAGTGAATTGTAAACTTTTGTACAGTATGTTGCCAGTTAATATAATTAAATGCGAGGCGTTAAGGATTAAGCAACAAGTTTTTTTTGTTAGCAGCATATTTTCAAAAGTTTTATCGGTTTTAAACGAGCGAGTAAAATATTTTTTCTCGACTACCACTTGTTCTATATACCAGTCTTTTAATTAGACCGTAATTTATACGTTCTAAATTAAAATAAATTTTAAAACAAATATCTGCTTTTTATGTAGCAAAAAACTAGCTGTAATATTCTATAACTAAATTAGTAAATAAAAATTAATTTTTGATTATAATAATATAACACCTATTTTATAGATATAATACATTAAAAACTATTATTTAAACAATTAAAATTTTATATAAATTCCATAAAAATTAATTAAATAAAAAATTCCACAAAATAATGAAGGTGCCTATATAATAGAGATGCACAAACTAAAATTTGCATATAATTTAAAAAAAGTTTGCCTAATTGATAAAAAAAAAACAAATTAATTAAATTCATCCTTCAATCTCAGCTTAAATAATTATTATGTTTTATTAATTAATTAAAATAAATATTAAAATTTGTTAATAGTTTTATTATTCAAAAACATTTAGGTATATTATATTAAAATGTGATTTTATAATTATTGTTTTATTATTAATTATTATAATTAAACACAATTATTTTTAATTGTATATTTTAAACAATCAAATTAATAAAAAAACAAAAAAAAAAAATTAACGGGCGATATTTAAAAATTGTATATTTATTAAAAACTATTATGATAAATAAAAAAAAATAAAATTATATATTTAAAAATATTTAGTGGATTTATATGGTCTATATACACTAGCATGATATATTTAAGGGTCGAGTAGATGAGATAGAAGAGATGGCACTTCATTCATTCAAGCAACCATATGTGAGGTAAACACAAAGTTGGATGTCGGCGTGGGTAAATTAATAAGAAAAAGTACAAACATTCGATAGAATGAGAATTTTTGCTGCGATATGCCAGAATACCTTATCTAGCACCTGGAAACTGTCGTGCAGCTTAAACCAGCAATAGCTCGAAAGCACAGGAACAACATCAAAATAATATAAAATTTCAATGCCAGAAATTGGAAAAGACACCACTGACTAACACTCATCACGGGCAGTAGGTTTCCTCACAAAAATACCCATGACATGACCGGGTACAACAAATCAAATAGACCATGTAATGGCCAATAAGAAATTTCTTATACTACTTCAAGATGTCAGAACTATTCAACATTCACAGCCATCATCAACTGGTAAAAGCACGGTTTCAAATCAAGCCTCTGTCGTCAAATCAAGCCAGATTAAGAGATACTGAAACAGACCTATGTGAGCCAATCGTTTCTCATCGTCGTATGCGTCGAAGCTCCGGAATCCATAGTTGTTATGTTCATCGTCAGCACCAATCAAAGTTAAGTTATAAAAAAATCATTTGTGCATCTCCTCAGTCGATCGAGCACATTGCCAGTAGTTGTCCTAAACGACGAGAACAACCTGGTCAAAATTAAAATATATTTTATAATCTGAAATTCCCATTCTCGTCAATCTCCAGACCCAGATCATTTTTTATTTTCCCAAATCGTGTATTTCTAAATTTTCTTGTGGAGAATGGCGTCGTCTACATATGTAAGAACATAAACGCCTATACTTCCTTTATACTTAAAATATGAACATTGATCTGCTTTAATTCGAGCATAACCATCTCTAATTAAAACTGAGCAAAAAGACAAGCTTTACACCTCTTTATTTTTCCTGCATCATCGATTTTGATGTTATAAACCTTCTCGCAACCGATAGGTTCTATATATTGAGGTAGTTTCACGTACTCCCATGAATTGTATTTCCATAATGTTTCTCGTTCTTCTATGGCTTGTAGCCAATTTTCCCTTTCAACACAATAAACTGCTTAGAATGTTGCTCTTCGGAATTATCTAGTTTGTCCAACTTTTCTGACCATAATACTAACTTCATCAGCTGCATTTACATGCTGGATACAATCATCACCTATCTTTAGTTTTTCTTTAATATGATCATTACTGCAGAATGCTTCATTAGCAACATATATTACATGATCATTTTTTCTAAGTTGATCTTGTTGTTTTTTCCGATTTATATAAAAATTATTATTATTTGATAGATTTAGATTAAGTTTCCTTTACAAGTTCCATAAATTTAACATCGCGACTTATAGTGATTTTCTTTGTTAGTTTATCCTACAATCTGCAGGCTTTTAAATATGCTTAAGCTCAATTGCTTTTATCTTACCCATTTTTCAAAGATATAGTTTCACTTAAAATAGCACTTTATGGCTTAACCTAATTACTTAAAACATATAACTGTACATAGTTTTCATCATCCATATTACCGTCTTCAGATAACTTCAAACTGCATATTTCTCTTATTAACTGATAAAACCAATCAATGCTCTTGCTTAACCATCACGTTTTTTCTATTCATTAATAACTGGATTCAGCTCCATTTTATACTTATATAGATGATAATTTCCATTGTTTAATTTGGGAATTAATAATTTTATAAGCTCAGACATAACCTCAAACTTTGTTACTCTTTGGTGATTGTAATATAAATATATACAATTTTTAATACACTCCTCAATATTTTTGAATAGCTCAAGCCTGGTCCCTGTCGAAACACCGTAGAATATACTATTATCTTAAAGGTTTCAATAGATGAGGTAATTAAATTTTATTTAGCTTAAACAAAAAACGCGTTTATTGTTAGCATTCAAATGTTTAGCATACAAATGTTACCATTACATTATTTGTTGTTGATGATCGAAAGCTTGTTAAAAGGGTTACACCAGCCCTGTAATGACGGAGTGGATAGAGGTACCTTATTATTGTGCAACAATCTATTTGCATTAATATATCTTTTATCTAATAATATTCATTTTCTTTCAAGGTTTCCACCTCAATCTTAACCGAAAATGATTAACTGTAATTATAACTCAAGAATACGGGCAGCGAATGTGTTTAAATATGCAGTTATATTTATTACTATTTTACAGTGTAACTTATTTTTCGAAGTAAATGAACTCACCCTAATAATTAAAAACTTTACACAAACACCCCGTCAAATTTGACTTGTTGACGCCTACATATAAACATTCATCGTATTTATACAGACGATAGGAAAAAAATAATTATAGCTTTGATTTTTGAATTGTTTCACCAAATTGACAAAATAAATAAATAAAATCTATAAAAACTAAATAAATATGTGCTAAAGTGTTAATTTAATCGGTTCATTTATATAAAAAGATAATGTCTCGTATCAAATCTCGCGTACAAACCGAAATTTGTGGTGATTGTGGGGCATCAGGTATGTAAATATACTAAATGGGGCGACGACCATCATGTTTGTATTTAATAGAAGTGACCGTAATAATTTGTTGTATTTGTTTTTAAGATCCAGCTTGGGTGTCGGTAAATCGAGGAATTTTATTATGTGCCGAATGTTGTTCCGTACACAGAAGTTTAGGAAGGCATATATCACAAGTGAAGTCACTGCGTCAAGGTGTTTGGCCACCAGCCGTATTAAATTTTGTTAATACGCTAAATTCACATGGGGCCAATAATGTGTGGGAGCACTACTTACATGATGTAAGTACAGTAAAAAATTTAAGGGCTAGAAAACCAACTGCTAAGGATCCAATACATCCGCTTAAATCGGATTTTATACGTGCCAAACATGTTAATCTTGCATTTGTACTCAAACCTAGTGTTCAAGATGAAAATAATACGAATTTAGAGGTTGAACTTAGTAAGCAGTTGCATGCTAGCGTACGTGCTTCGAATCTAGAGACATCACTTCGATTGCTAGTGCAAGGAGCCGATCCGAATTATTATCATGAAGATAAGGGAAATACACCGTTACATGTGGCTGTAAAATCTGGTCAGTCAGCACAAGTCGAATTGCTTATAATTTATGGTGCTGATCTAATGGCACGCGATTCTCAGGGACGTACACCACTCGAATTATCGAAAAACCGCTTAATCTCAGATCGGCTCGTCGAATCAATGTACGAAGTGACCGATAAGTTTTGCTATTTTCTTACGGGCAAACGGCCGGACCATCAAAATGGTCAACATTTTATAATCCCTGATCAAAATAAGCACGAAATAAACGACCAACTAAAATTGGCACGAAATAAATTGCAACTCATTCCGAATAAAATGTTCGAAGAATTAGTTATGGATTTGTACGATGAGGTTGATCGACGTGAAACAGAAGCAAGTATGTCAAGCTATAAATAGATTTAGACCAAAAAAAGATGAAAAAAAAATTTTTAATCGCCACACACTTATTCTCATATATATTTTATTCTATTTTAGTCTGGGCTACAAGTTCGTTAAACCCGGAAACAGGTGCTGTGCTATTTTTACCGACAAATCCGCATTTGAGTGCAACACGAAATCAAGGGCGACAAAAATTGGCACGATTTAATCCAGTCGAGTTTGCCGGTTTGCTAACAGATGTGTTGATTGATGCGCGACGCCGACAAAATTTAGCTAATTTACGGCCAATGAGTAAGTAAACGATCATCACATTGTGAGGCGATTATTAATTGTTCAGCTGTTTACAGACATTTTTGGAAATTCACCCAATAAAATGGGTAATCTTGAGACAGAGGCCAACTCGGTATCAGACGATGAACCTCTGTACGATGCGGTGGCATCTGACGATGATTATGCTGCTCTGGCCCCCGTTGTAAAACAGGTAAAGTGTTAACGAGTTCTTTCGCATTCGTAATTTGTGTCACCATAATCGTATACGTATTTTCCTGTTTTTCCAGTTTTTAATTTAAATTTTTGAGTTGATTTTGTTACGTTTTAAGTTTATTTTTTGGTTTTTCTTTTTTTATGTTTTTTGATTTTATTTTCGACCCGGGATTTCTAAATTTCTTTAGAACTCGAATGCGAATATTCCAACAACAGTTGGTGGAATCCAACAAAAAGATCAAATCGAAGTATTAAAACAGCAATTGGAGCAATCAGAGACGACAATCAATGAACTGAAGAATTTAGTTCAAAAATTGTCGTCCGAAAATTTTCAGCTGAAATCGAAAATTCAGCCAACAACATCACCGGGTTCGAGTCCAGGCGCCAAAAATATCGAGAGTTTGGCCGAATTTCAAAGGTGAGCATACCACCGCGCTTGATTATATTGAAAATAGATTTGTAAAATTTAATCGTCTATTATTCTAGTCGTAACGATGCAACAATAAATCAACCGGATGCCGAAACGGAACCTGTATCGGACAGTCGACAATCATTATTGAAACGACCCGTTAGCATGTATGAGACACGCGAGAGCCCATTTACAAAGCTACAGGTAAGTGTTTTATTTATGAACACAGTTCGGTAAAATGTCAACTCTAAAATAGCCTCTTTTACAACAGCTTCCCGAAAGTCGAACCACAACGAGCATGTATCAAATGGCGAACCAAAAGACGAATCTTCCATTGACCGAGGAAGTAAATCATCGTACTGATTTAGTGACACGGCGAATACAAGAACTATGGACCGCTATGCAAGGGAATGTAAATAAAAATTCATATGTTCCGTGTGCCGAACGAATTCGAGTTGCTGTGGCAGAACTTATAACGATTTTTCCGCAAAACATATCGGACGATACGATCAAGAATGCCCTTAAGCAGCTTAACACGAACACAAATTTATTACAGGCGGAATGTAGTGGTCTTCAACATGCCCTACTCACTGATAATATCGAAATAAGTGATATGTACATGCAAGAGGTGAGAAATTGTGCCTATTATCTGGCCATGGCCACTAAAACACTTGTTACAAAGTTTCAACAAAACGAACAAAATTAGGTTTAAAGTTGCATTTACGTTTTTTAAATTTCTATTAATTTTTTTTTTTATATTTTACTAACTCAACAAATATTATACCAACTGTTTAATTATTATCCAATAAAATATAATTTATATCGATTTATTAAAATTAATTTTTTTTTAAATTTAAATTAGAACGCGGTAATATTCGAATTTAAAAGTTCGAACTAATTTGTGTGAATCGTATAATTAACCATTTTCTATATCGAATTTAATTTCGACCATTTGTTGAAAGCCTTCGCGCAATTATGACATTTCGCTTGAAAAAATTTTAAGTTGTGAGACATGACAGATGAAATCAAAACATAAATTTAGTTGTGTAAATTATTATTCAAATAATTTTAATAAAAATATAACAATGTCCTTAGAGCCTTCGGCATGTGAAGGTAATTTGATTAAAATGTTTTCTAAATAAATTTGTATTGGTGTTAAAAGTGTGGTTATCTTTTTTTTTTATAGATTTAAAAGCGTTCGAGAGACGATTAACCGAAGTAATAACATGCCTTCATCCGACAACATTTCGATGGCGAAGTACGTAATTTTACAAGATTAATTATTAAATTATGAGTAACTATGTTTATTTGGTTTTAGTTATTTTAGTTGTGATGGCCGGACTAACTTTACTCGGGGCATGGTTTTGGTTAACCGATCCACGAACTTCAATGGTTCCACTCACAGAATCACTTATAAATCATGTAATATTTACGATTGCAACGCTAACAATAAGTAAGAATACAATATGAGATCGTATATCCTATAATATACTTTATACACTTTTTAATTGTAGTTCTATTATTTGCGCTGGGAATTCATAAATTGGTGATAGCACCGCAAATTATAACCGCGCGAACTCGTTCAGCATTGAGTGATTTTAATATGTCCTGTGATGATACGGGAAAGTTGATTTTAAAACCGAGACCGACAAATTAGATGACAAGATGTTGGCAGTGATGCTTATGCGGCATTTTTTATTTTATTTATTTTGAAGTGTTTTTTTGAATCAAGTCCCAATTGTTTTGCCATTTATTGTTGAATTCTAATAAAAACTAGCGTGATATAAAATTTATGCATTTAATGTGATTCGCTTATTCGGTTCTAAGTTGTTTCAGAAGATTATCTCAACTTGTATCGATTTCATGTAAAACAGGTTTCTAATGTTATGTAAATTTAGTAAGGGGATTGTACCACTGAGTTTTTGACTCCTAAAATTATAACATTGATCGAAAAAATAATAATAGTTCTCGAATATAGTTTTACAAACCGTAACATTTTTAGATATTCTGAAAAGTTGAAAAAGTTTTAAACGCTTTGACAATGTTATTTCATATTACAAACCGCCATCCACTACCACCACACACAGACAAAAAATTAATTTTGATAGTTATCTCGTTCTAACGTACATTTAAATAAAATAAATTTAACGAAACAAAAACAATTGTATGATTTTGTGCACTCTCCCTCTCTCAATCGACAAAAAATTACTCAATTGAAATTCAGTTTACTAGTTTAGTTAAAATCACATTAGAAGGCAGACCGTCGAATTGTGTTATTTTCTAATGTTTTTCAATTTTTTTTTGTTATCATCAATTAAAACTAGCAAATTTACATAGATTGTGATAAAAAAATAGTTTATTATTGTTTTATTTTGTATAATTTTGTTAATATAGCTCTTGCGAAGTAACATTGCCATCCGATTCGTTCGTGTGTTGTGTTGTGAGTGTTTTTGTTGTGTGTGGAAAAAAGTGATAATGCTGGAGATTTTTACCATTTTTCAATTTATTATCTTGAATTAAAATAAAAATTTGGTTACATAGTTAAATTTGGTTATTAATTTAGTTATACTTGTTACTAGTGTTTTACAAAAAAGTGTTACAACGAAAAATTAATAAAAAAAAAAAGTGAAGTGTTCTTTAGTGAATCACGCGCGAATAGTATTTTGTTTTGTCACGGTATATGTTTTGTGTTTTGTGCGATAAAATGGGAAAATTATTGAGTATACTAGCCCGGGACGATTCCAACTGTTGTACACCAAAAACGTACGATATATTTTTGGATTTTGAAAATGCTGCGCCCACAGAAACCGAGCGTGAAGTATTCGATGAAGTTGAACGTGTTCTAAAGGAATCAGATGCTGTTCTGGAACAAATACAATGCTATAAGGTACAGTTCAATATTATTTTTTGTTTTTGTTTTAGTACGGGACTACGGGTGCGATTGTACAAAGAGAATTTTTTCATTTGATTAAAAAGTACGAAAAAATAAAATCGATAAGAATTTTCCTCTACCCGTATACGTATGTATACACATACATACTTTGTCTCCAGGGAGTTACAGTTGAACCATCAGATAAATGAGTTCGATGGTTTTACGTTTCGAATTACAACATAAATCGAATTGAGGCAATGAATCATTCATTCATGAGTATTTTTTTTTTTTTTTTTTATGACTTAAATCGCGTTTGGAATTTTTTGTGGTTTTTTCTTATCGAAATTCGGGCGAGTGTCAAATGTGATTTTGAATTCGCGTTTTTGGTATCGCTGTACTAGGTAATGATGAGATGCGGCTATCTACTACTAATAATTTTTATTTTATTTTGACATAAACCTAAAAAGTTGTCTGTGGGTATGCTGTGCAAGTTTTAATATAATTTTTGTTAAGATTTGACTTTTAATGGACGTTTTTTATGAATTATCATTTCATGTGCCCATTCGTACCGCAGAACTTGTTGTGTGTGTGTGTGTGTTTCTGAACCCTGCAATCTTTTGTCTGGGCCGCAGTTTTCCCAAGTCTTTCGCGGTTAATTTGAAACGTCCTACCTTACGCCGTCACCAGCCAAATCGAGGACGCACGAATACAGGTTCGCTTTAAATCCATTTGTACATTGGATTGCTCCAGCCAGCCTGTACTGACATGGACGATGGTTCGGCCCATGGATTCTGCACTCCAACAGGAGGCATAGTTATGTTCATCGCCATCACCGATCGTAATCAGGTGATGAAAAATCCCTTTTGCAACCCTCCCCGTTTGGATTCGAACCCGGTACCCGGTAATTCTAAAAAGTTAGAATTACCCCTACTAAAAACTGACAATCGTCACTTCAAGTTACCGATACAGTATCAACAACCAGACGAGGAGGGATTAATCACTGAAAGAAGCTAACACCGAACTAAGATGAAGGAACGTGGTTCTGGGTAATCCATACATGTAAATTCCTGATCTCGTGGTTGAATAGAACTTGGTAAGTGTCGCCACCGCCGCGTTTGAAGCCATAATTCATGCGCATGACCCTTCTCGCAAACGACATTAACCATCTCTCATACTCATCCATCAGGGTCCAAATCCCATGACAACGGATTTGATCAACAACTTCAGCTTGTTGGCATTTGCAAGGTATTTTGACTTTAGTAGTGGACGTAAGGCATACAAACAACTGTTGCCGGCGAGAAAACGTGCTTTTGGAAAAGCTTATCGCTTCCTTCTATACGATTTCCCTGCTCTTTTGTATATTTTAAGTATTTGTACTTTTATATTTGATTTGGATGCCACTATGGAAAAAGGAACATATAGTTGTCCATGAGAGAAAACTGGTTGTGACAAATACAGTCTAACTTTGTCAAAGGTGTGCCCTTGAGATTTATTTATAGTAATCAAAAAGGCGACTCGACTTTGAATCAGTCGCCTTCACAATGTAATTAAAAATTCCGTTGGGAAATTTGCTTTTTTCTCTTCATCACGATCGACTTAATATGTCGTCCGTCATTTTAAGTGTGTCTTTGTTTAAAGGGCACATTATTGCGCTATTAACAAAATATTTAGATTCCAAAGCAGTAAACGTTTTTGCAAAAATTTCATCTGTCAATGATCCTTTGCAAAACTCGGGTATAAAATATAAAATATCGTCTTCAAGGTCATGTGAGTTGGTTAATTTACCATCACTCAACTCAATTAGCAGCGATAAGTCTGATTTCTTTTGGCGACTGCAAATCTACAGCTTCTGTGAGGACATTACCCCAATAAGTATCATCAGCAAGTAATTTTCTTGCTCTGCAAGCCTCTTTAAATGTACCATTTCGCACACACATTTCGTAGACATTCAAAAGATTTTGAATGTCTACGAACTCACCCTTACTTTTTTTTAGCAAGGGTATTCTCAAATAAAATCGTTCAGGATCATTCATCCCCACTGTATACATTCTACTAATACCTTTTTCTCCTCGCTGGTGTCTGGGGATCCAATCCCCTTTTTAAACACAGTATTTAAGAATTTCTGTGTACAATAGGTACAATGTCAATAAAAACTCCTTTTTGCATCTTCTATTTTCCATGCAAGGAGATTTTTGATTTCTCACTCCACATGGATCAGGAATCATATGTTTCACAAAAACTTCGTAAAGCTCAGGGTATTTTTCTTTATCTGAGAGCTCTGCCTAATTTTATCAGTCTCTTCCATTGTTCGAGGTGCACCTCGCTTCTGAAAATCAATTACATACATCAATGCGCATGTACTTTTCCAAAAACTTGTCCTTGACATTTGCCAAAAATGCTTTCAATTTTAAATTGAAAACTTTAGCAATAAGATTTGGTATATTTTCGGGTTACAACTATCCAGTTTTTTAGCAATTTCGATCCATTTTAATTTGCAGACCATTGTAATAAAATGATCTGGTTTTCCAAATATTCTAACTACTGCCATCATATCTTGAATCTTGATAACGTTGTTGTATGTTTCTTGAACTTCCAGTAAAGGAAGAAGGAAGAATAATAGGTGTTCCAACTTTTTCTTTTCATCTTGTATGATTTTGCAAGCTCATTTACTGACATAAAGTCAGGCAACTTTTGCATTGTTTGGTTTGTCGCAAACCTTTGTTACGCTTGTATCCTATTCTTTCATTGTACGCGTCTACATAATCAACTATATATAGTTGGGCGTATTTCGGAATTTTTCATTCTCTTGGGTGTACGCTTTTAGAGGTCGCATGATATATTCGACCAAAGCATTTAAAAAAGTAGATCCCATCAGTAGGAACCATATCTTCTTCCGTTTTTATGTTAGTATGTGCCTCCCATGAAAGCAAATGCCAATGCTCTATTAAAAGTTCTCTATACAATTTTTTCTTTGGTGACCCGTTGGCCGTTGGTTTTCCGATTCGTTGCGGGAATTGTGCGCCATTAATTTTGAATTTTTTGCACCCTCGTTTGACACAATTAATGACAAATATCTTAATGAGTGATTAAAAAAACGTGAGCTCGAATGTGGCGACTAACTAATACACGATTTTAGTATATGATATATCTCGATTGCAAATTTTTGGTGTGGAATAAGTTGTTGACTTTACGACGTTGCACCATCCTGTTTAAACTACAATTTGAAATATTCCAAATCACTGTATTCTGATTTTTGTGTCGTATCGAACCATGTTTAAAATGAACACACGTTTATTATGAACCTTTTTTTGGTCGCTAGAATTTGTTAACTATATCCAAACATTCGGTTTTTCGGTTTAAATGAGCATAATGAGCATAATATAAAGAACTTGAATGTTTATTATAAACATATTCTACTACTGTATTTGAATTATATTTCTCATTAGTTTGCTAGGCAACTACGAATGTTATACCCTTCAGAATGACAAAAAAAAATGGTCCTAACTTAATATCAAAAGTCTTTGCTTTCTTCTTTATCACATGTTTTATCTTTAGAAATACTTAAGTATGTAATTAAAATTCTGAAGATATCTTTAACAGCCTAGACTGAAAACATACATTTTTTTCTATATTTCCTCTTCATCGAAAGAATTAAACTTATTTCGAAATTCTTCTTTTTTGTTACTTCTAGATCTTTATTAGGTCAAGGTACATAACTTCTCAAAAACAATTTAAGAGTAATGATTTAAGTAAATCTTGCTATTCAAAAGAATAAATCGAGATTGAAACGAAAACCCATAATCTAAGTACCGGTTCTATTTTAAAGAGCTTGGAATCGCCAAAAGAGTCTAATTACTAGACATTTAACGATCTAATGACTCGATCAGAAAACTGGAATATGGTGTGATGAAAGGGATTAAAGTGTAAAAGTAAATAAGTAAATCTTAAATGGTTTAAAAATGTACTAAATAAAGTCTAAATGAGACCAAAAATTGGTTAAAATCAATAGGATTAATTTAAACAAGTCATGAATTGTTTCGGACACGGTTAAATGCTTTTGATATAATTGGAGGTGAAACATACATATTAACGTATTGGTGAACGAAGGACATTAGACTTGATTTCTTTTAGAATATGGGTGATTGTACAAACAAATAGTTTGTACCTTCTATACGATTCCAACATATAAGTAGTTAAAGATTAACCAAGAAGAGTTGAAAAGCATTACAAAGCCGAACACAGTTATTTATTTATTCAACACCAACGGGATGCAAATCCTTTTTTGATTACAATTATAATTTACAATTTACAATTTAGCTTTGACAAGCTTTTTAGAAGTACATTTGGAAATATTGAAATCAAACACATCAAAATTTTCATTAAATTGACGTCAAATAGCCGGGATCGGAGCGTTATATGCGTAATTTAAATATGCGTAGTTTTTAAAATTATGTATTTATATTTGTAATTTTAATAATGTTAAATAAAATAAAACTAGGTCAAAAAAAAAAAAAAAAAATTAGATTTAAATGTCGGCAAATATTTAAAATTCCTGACGCGGGCAGGTTTGCAGGACACATCTTCATTACATTTCATAAAAATCTTTGTAAGTAGTTCAGGGAAGTCAATAGAACAATTCAGCAAATCAGCGATGAATGTTGAAGCAGCACATCTACGTCTTACCAGAAATGAATCCAAATCGGCAATTCTTCAGCGTTCGCCGGAGGATAGCAAATTCTTTTTATTCAGCCACATTGGAAGGTTCAGATCAAACGGCCAATTCAGTTTATGAAGGTAGTTAATAATAAATTTCTTCTGAATCCGTTCAATTCTATCTATATGAATATTGTAAGCGCAGGATCCCAAATAATCGGCGCATATTCCAAATTAGACCGAACAATAGAACAATACAAAGTTTTAATTGATTATGAAAATCCTTTGTGATACGACAAACGAAGCCAAGTAGAGAACTAGACTTAGCCACGATCAAATCAATACGGTCACGGAAATTCAATTGCTGATCCAAGACAACACCCAAATCTTTGAATGTTACAACCCTTTTAAGCTGGTGATTACCATTAAGATATTGAAAATGAATAACTGATTTTTTCTTGGAGAAGCTCATAATCTTGCATTTTTCCAAATTTAAATTCAATCTATTCTCAATTGACCATTTATACAGCAAATCTAGATCACTCTGCATTTCAATACATTGTTGCTCGCTACGTATAACTTTTTATATTTTCAAGTCGTCATGCATATAATTCACAGTCACAGTACTGGAACAGAGGAGCAATTCCATTAATGAATATATTAAACAACACAGGACTTAGGTGAGATCACTGAGGGACTCCAAAATGAACTTCAATCATCTTAGATGTAAACCCGTTAATTTTAACTACCTGCTTCCGATCACACAGGTACGATCCAATCCAAAAATACTATGCTCACTCCAAATTTATCAAGTTTGGCCAGAAGTAGCTCAAACTGAGGTGAGTCAAATGCCTTCTCAAAATCAGTGAGAACCACATCTAGCTGACATTTGGAATCGAAGGCGCTGAACGCTTTTGATGTTAAACCTAACAGATTTGTAGTCCCGATTTCATTTTAGATATAATTAAATTTTGATGATGCGTAGTACGATGTCCTAAGGAAACATCATTAACCTTATCATTGTATTTTTTATAGACTGATTCGGGAAAATTCAGCAAATAAATTACATATGTCCTCAGCATTACAGGCAGTAACATCATTTAACGATATCGTTTGGGGATAACCGGAACATTTTTTTTTGACATCAACAAAAGGCCAAAATAGTTTAGGGTTTAAAATTAAATTATTTTCCAATCGCGAAATATAGTTTCTATAGGTTCGGCGTTGTTCCTTATCAAATGCCCGGCGAAGTTGTTGGAAAGAATTAAGACAATCCGCGTTATCACCAAAAACGTTGGCAAATGTATGTGCCTTACATTTTGTTTCTCAAATTGACCAAATTGTTTTCAATCCATGGTGGATGGTTATTCCTACGCTTATAACATTTAGGTACATGTTTGTCAAAAGCCTCATGTAAAACCACATAAAATGTTGACTCATTAAGGTCACTCGAAAGTCCAGCAATATCCGCCTTCTTAAAATTATAATTTACCTTTGGTTGAGTATTGTTGATGAAATTACAAAACAGCTCTTGGCAGTCAAAGTTGATTTCCAATTCACTGTGGTGCAATCTATCGGGAACAAAAGGTTCTAACGACTTAGTCACTAATCCACAATTAGGATCATTTAGTAAAACTAGATCCAGAATTCTACCATTCAGGTTAGCGACTTTGCAAATTTCATGTAAATTACAAGACAACATGGTATCAAAAGAAATTTTTCCACATCACTCGTAACATTGGATGGAAAAACAGAAGTAGCATCTTCATCCTCAGTGCACCAACATAAACCCGGGAGATTGAAATCACCCAAAACACAGAAACATATTCCACAGTATTATTGGGACATACAACACCACAGCTTATAATTGAATTAAGTATAGCTGCAAGAACTCCACCACCTTTAGATCTATCATTAGTTTGGCTAGAACGGTCACATCTATACGTTACATAATTAATAATGAAAAATGCTTTGATTTTGTGCGCATACCACCAACATTTTGATAATAGATTAAAAAAGTGTTGGAATTTAAATTAAATGTATACCTTATAACGTTAGGGCCGAACGAGGTACTAAAAAATGATTCGATGATTGCCGACGACAATTTATAAATTCATTGATTAATACATCAGGAGGCCACGACGATGAGTCCAACAGCAGGTCGAATTTATTATCAGGAACTCCTATTTTGAACGATATACAATTGCGATCATCATTACGCCGCATCCGAACCAAAATAGATTTATCAATCTCAAATTTAGTTTTAATATACAGTTACATATCATCATCACTGATATCCTTGCACAGACGTGAAACAAAAATCCACTTTACAGATTCAACACAGTTAAATAGCTATCATAAGCTACTCTCGTTATTATGTCATGATAACATTGAGTCCTAAATGCCCGTCATTCGTTCCTCAGTGAAGTCTTTTCATGATCATTTTTTTCTCGAAAGTCCCTATGTTGGAATAATTTTGCAGCAGTTGCATAATTCTTCTGAGTAAATGGAGTAGTCTTTTGAGTCACTGGGTGAATGGAATAGTTTTAAAGTCAGGCTTTATTAACTTTTTTACAGATGGCTCGAAAATTGATGGAAAGGTCGGCGGAGGGGTTTTCTGCGAAGAAATAAATGTAAATCTCTTTCCGCCTCCCTGATCATTGCAGTATTTTTCAGGCAGACCTTATAGCAATCAAGGAAGCCATAGACTGGATGAAGTATCATGTAATATCTGTAAGAGATATTGGCATTTTTACGGACAGTAAAGGCTGCTATTAAAGTTTTACAATCAGGCTTTATCACGTAGAAGGTAGCCTGAAGTAGCTAATATCTATGCAACGGTATAATATTAGCACAGTTGTGGGTGTCATTACTGGACACTGTCTTATTGAAGAGCATGCCAGTAGACTTGGTGTTTTTTTCATGATTACTGTCGAAGCTGTAACGACAAAGAAGAGGGGAAACAATTCTTCATTTGTTATGCACCTGTCCTAGTCTGTCTCAAAACAGACTCAAGTTTTTGGGAGCTCACCGTCTGTGCGATCTAACGGATCTCAGTAAATTGAGCGTTAGAGATATCTACTGCTTCGTAGAGTAGAGTAGGGTAGTGCGGAGAAACAATTTCTATGGTAAGGTTACGAACCATATGTGTCTATGCCTCGTCCTTTTGTTGGGCGGCCACCTAAAATTAACTAACTAACTACTAGTGGATCACCGGTCAATTTCTTAGTGTTTTTGCTATTTTATTATTGTGAATACATCTTCACGCTTTCCGTTGATTATAACTTTATGGTGTTCTTAGTATCCGAGTTCAGAGAATATATTAGTAGTCTTCAGTCATTGGCCGTAATAGTTCTAAGGACTTATCCACAATTTCTCGCTATTCAATCGTCTGTTGTTCGAAAACAGGCACCTGTTGTCTATGGCGTTCTAATGAATAGACAGTCGTCTCGACTCGAGACTATAATTAATTTTATTTTGAAGTGTAATGTTTTGTTGGATGGTTCTACAAATACGTGCATCCCACTAGTTTCGAAAGATTGCTGCGTCACGGATCTAACGTATATCTCGTATAAATTAATTGTGAAGCCATCATTAATCCAAGTAGCGATAGTAATTTTAAGCCTGCAGGCGTTATCACCAAAGAATTCAAAAACGTAAGTCAGTAAAAGAACCGAGTTCTTATGAATGCCGCGATGCCGGCTTAGGTACTGCTGCTTGCGCAATATAGCTTTGATTCTTGGAGACTTTAACCTACCTTACGTCACGTGGTACAATGTCGATGGAATATTTCTTCCGGTTACGGCTGATACTAGTGCGTGTGTTGTTTTCGACAACCATACTTCTTTGCCATTCAAGCAGATTAATCGCATTCTTAACAACCGGGGTAAATGGATCTTATCTTCGCCTTTTGATCAGATTTTACCGCATGTGATAATTTTAATGACGACAGCAGTATTTATCATATACCAGTAAATATTGGGTGTATGAATTAAAAACCGGAATATTTTTATGAAATTTGAGCCTTTATTGTGAAAAAATGTTACAATATTTTTTATTCAAAGTATTGCCCATCGCTACCCACTACTTTTTCCCATCTTTCTGGCATTTTATGGATTCCATCCCAGAAAAACTGCGCCGGCTTGGCGGCCAAAAACGAATCGAGTCAATTTTCGATACCTTGAACTGAAGTGAAGCGTATCCCTGATAGGGCATTCTGCATGGATCGAAATAGGTAGTAGTCGAAAGGAGCAAGGTCTGGGCTATAAGGCGGGTGAGGCAGAATTTCTTATCCGTTATTCTCCAGGTAATTTTGGACCGTCGCCGCAATATGTGGCCGATCGTTATCGTAGTGGAAAATGATTGACTCGTGTCTGGTTGGCCGCTCTGCCTGGATTTTCTGCTTCAATCGGATCATTTGTTGACGATAGAGTTGGATATTGAATGTTTGGTCACTTGGCAACAGCTCATAGTGGATCACACCTAGCTGGTCCCACCAAATGCACAGCATGACCTTGGCCCCATGAATATTCGGCTTTGGTGTCGATGGGCCGGCCTCGCCTTTCTTGACATAAGCTTTGTTGCGCTTGAGATTATCGTAATGGATCCATTTTTCATCGCCAGTGACAATACGATGCAAAAACGACTTCTTTTTGTGGCGCTCGAGCAGCATTTCGGACATGAAAAATCGTCTTTCCACGTCTCTAGGTTTCAACTCGTATGACACCCAATTTCCTATGTTTTGGATGAATCCCAAGGCTTACAAACGTCTGGAAATTGTTGCTTGATCAACTCTCAATGATTCTGCAAGTTTTTCTTGCGTTTGACATGAATCTTGGTCGAGTAATGCCTCAAACTTTTTCAGCTGACCAGGACACTCTTTGTCCTTGATGTCAAAATCGCCATATTTGAAGCGACTAAACCACTCAAAGCACTGTGTTTTTGCAAAAGCATGCTCACGATACAAATACATGAAGAAACGACGACTTTCAGCTGCAGTTTTGTTTGCGAAAAAGTGACTCAACAATAGTTCCCGCAAATGCTGTTTTTTCGCAAATTTAATAAATTTTCCATCGTTGAAATCGGTTGGATGTGCAGAATCAAAACAAAAACTTTTAGCTGATTTTGACAGGTATTGAATAGGGCTTTTAAATTACATATATGTCCATGATGTACTATAACGCATAAACCAGTAATGACATCTAGTATCAAATTCCGGTTTTTAATGCATACACCTTATATATAGACGTATTTTTTGAAAGTGCAATCATCATTTCTCTCAACCGGTTCCCAATTGATGTTGATTTGAGTTATTTACAAAATAATTTTAATTTGAATGATTTGACGGGACATTTTTACGATTTGCTATCGACTATAGCTATAATTTATGCGACCCGTCTCTTAAAAAAAACTTCGTCACGAACCTTAGAATAATGATAAGCTTACTTGTCTGGAGAGCTGTAGAAATAAATTTCATGCCTTATACAAGCAGTAAGGGCCAGTGCAATAAATACATTTTGTAAGTGGAAACTGAACTCACATGAAACTCTAAACGTTTTTGGAGCTTTTTCATTGTAAAAAGCATATCGTCTCCATTTGGTATGACTAAACTGGATTTAATGAAAGGTGCAGCGCATGGTGGCATTCCACTACGCATTTTAAAAGGTTGTGCGGAGAGTCTTTACCTTCCACTTTCCACTATATATTTCATTATAATCTCAGTCTCCAAATTGGCGAGTTTCCGGACCTCTGAAAAATTTCAATTTCAAATATAGGAATAGATGTGAAATAAACTTTTCGAGGGTATGGTTCAGCAAGTTCTTTTCGTCAGTCCCAAAAGCCGTATCTCTCATGTTCAACACGGATTCTATCCGAGGCGGTCCATTGGATCTAACCAAATTGATGTAATCACTGATTTTTCACAGGAAAAACGTTAGTTTGCCAGATTGTTCTCACATTCTATCTGTCAGGTTGTTGGCAATATGTCAAATTGAAGGACTCTGTATCGGGTGTTTCGAATTACCTCTGTGGTTCTTTGGGGCCATTATTTGGGTCCATCACTGTTATCATTATTCATTAATGATGTGGTTAATTGCGGTTCGGCTTTGTAGATGTTAATTTATTTCATTTAGAAGACTCTGTAACAATGTAAATTTTTACTTGTAGTCGACAAAGTCGAATTTATCTCTGATTTAGAGGTGTCATATTTAATTCGAATTTAACATTTCATAAACTTATGGATTATCATCAAACCTTATATTAAACTAAAGAAACTTTGGCGACCCGATAACCTTGAAGTCAAGTACTTAAAAGTAGTAAAAACTATCTCTCGCTATCATGTCTAAGGATTCAGTGTGAACCTCTTAAGAATTTACATAACAGAAAAACGAGTACCTAAACCTATATACCTAAAATAGTTTTTTTTGTATACAAAACTAGTTAATAATTTGTATACTTATAATATCTACTACGTAAATATTTTTACCACCCACATTCACATACTCGCACAGATAGATTCTTATTCCATATAAATAATAATTTTCATAACGTTTGTGTATACCGATCAGTATTAAGATGAACAAAAAATTTCCCGGTTGGAATTTTTATTTCGTTATTTATAAACTTAAAACTCATTTAAAAACTATACTTTAAAGTTTTTATTTATAGAAATGTCGGCTGAATTCTGTATGTTGTACATTTATGTGTTTCGTTTGTTTTATATATGCAAAAATTTAGATCTTCAGAAAAAATAAATAAATTTGGAAAAATTACAATATCTACGCACATGCGTGTGCACATGAATGGAAATTAGAAAATTTTTACGATCATAATTATGTAGTGTGTATATGAAGAGGTTCTTGTAGAAGTGTTATATACTCGTATATTTAGTTGATTTTATTATCGAGCTAATTGATAAACTGAGAGGTTTAACTCGATTATTTGTTTAAACTTTTATTAGTGACGATGTGTGAATTTGTTTAAATTAGCGTTGGTTGTGATGTAATGATCTCCAACCGAAAATATACGTATTATGATTTGCGTTTTGGAAACAGAATTCGGACCATAAATGAAAGGCAAATACTCAGAAAGTTGTGAAATTGTTGGTGGGATATTATATTTTGTTGTCAGTTATGTTCTAATTATGTGGCTTATGTTGATACTTGCAACGAATTGTTTCAAATTACTTCATAAAAATGTAACGAAGGCCAGAACTTTTTTTTAATTTTTTTTTATAAAAAGTATTGATCAGCCAGGATTTAATGTGCCTTGAAAGCTAAATTTTAATCAATACTTTACATTTACACAATCCATTCAACCCAAGCACACAAGAACAGTAAACCACCGGAAAATTGCTTAGCTCCATGTCACTCTGTACAATGACATGAAAGACGGGTCAAAGTTGTGCTTATTAATATCACCAATCGTAATCATGTGAAAAATTCCCTTTATGCATCCTGCCAAATAAATTCTAAATTTCGGTGGAATAACTGGACTTTACCTGGTTCTAACGGGTTCTTTCCCGAAATATTGGAAGAATATATTGTTAATGACCTACAAGGGGTCACAATTTGAATCTTTTATGAGTCTTTTTAGAAAATTCTAGGTAAGTAGAAGAATTTAATCTCGTATTCTAGTTCCAAATAAGACAGAATAACTCCGAAGCACACCATTAGATTAATATAGACAAATATGTCACAAAACAAAATCGAACAGATTATCAAAAGCATGGGATGAAAGATGACAGCAGTAGGATTGCCACCTTTGGAAAATGCCAGAGGAGGACTGTTAAACTTTTGCTTTAAACACTGCTAGCGATAAAAACATCATTGTCTCTTCATAAAAGCTTTAGAACATCTTACATGTATAAGGAACTAATCCATGCTAAACATTTTTCTGGAGCATCTATATTACCTTCAAAACTTTACATACCCCATATAGTCGTAATTTAGTTAGCCGAATCTCCACTTGATCATTCTAGGAATGACTCATTTATGCGACCTGCGTAAGTCTTACAAACAAGGTGGAATTTATCCGCCAAACAATCGAGTATCTGACGTTATTCTGCAATCTGAGGTGGTCGTTTCAACGTAATAAATATTTCCCTAAGATCCTCGTACAATAGGTACATACCATCAAGCTCATCGTGTTTCCCATTAGTCATTTTATAAACATGTAAACTGGTCAGATGCATCAGTTCTTCCGTACCGTTTGTATTCCGACTTAGCACCACCACATGCTTCATTTGTACATATAAAATCGTAATCTGCAAATTTTAGCGTCCATATTGAAATTCTTTCGTTTATCGTCGCGACGAAGGCTAAAGCTTGCAATTCGTATGAATGGTACTTTAGTTCAAATTGGGTGGTCTGTCTGTTTAAATAGGCCACAGGTCGTCTTTTTCATGCTGATTGATTTGCAACAAAACTTCACCTAACCCTTTCGATCAAGCATCGGTGACCACTTTATGTTTTAAATTAGAGTAATATATTGCCAACGTTTTGTGATTCACTAATTTAGCATATAAACGCGGTACAAAAGTTCGCTTCAAAAATTTTGCAACAATATTAAAGTTTTTCATGATCCCGTCAATCCCCTAAACTGTAGTCGTATCTGAGTTCTGTTCTTAGCTGTAGAAAATTTACATCGGCATCTGTTTTTTAAAAATTGCTGTTTTCGAGGTTAAGCAACAGACTATGGCACATATTATTTAATCCAACAACCGCACTTTTACCATTCCTTCTGCGATCGTCTTACTTGTCTTACTCAAAACGGTTATGGGTATTGAATCTGGAGTATTCTGGATCATCGCTACCTGTGGTAATATCCTGATAATCAATCTAAAACGGTGAAATAATTAGCCCCGAATAAACGTTAAAGTAGATCTTTCATAATCGCTAAAGGAGATCGGTCATTCACCATTATAGCGTTTGATTGTCGACATTCTTTCCTCTCCTGTTTTCTTTTTATAATTATTAGTTTTTTTTTTAACATGACCATTCGACATTTTTACTCGTTCATGTTCACCACCGTACTGTAGTTCTTTTCCAGTCCTTCTCTTTGTTATTTACATTCCAGGGTCGCACTCTAAAAAATATGATATTTATATTTGTGGTGGAGGACATTTTTGTGTTTGTGGAGGATGGATGAAATTTCTTACGAAAGGAGGACTGTCCTCCACAAAGGAGGACGGGTGGCAAGCCTAGGCAGCGGATATTCAAGCTCTGGCCAAAAAAGGGTTTTAATTAGTTAATCATGATAGTTGTTGTATTGGGTTGAAAAGTCGTTAACCTTAATCACCTCAAATTTAGAATACCTTAACCACCTTTTCTGAAATGGTTTTTTGTGTTAAGTCCAACTATACCGCGTGGGTCAAGAGATATTCACATTTACAAATTTAAGTCATGTTGCGCGGCATTTTCTTTGAAAACCTATCTTCTTTAACTAATGCATTTTTAGCTGTGTTGCTTCATTCAAACGGTTTAACCGTTTTTTTGGCGCTTCTCGTTAATTTCAACAGATGTGTTGCTGTTTTGATACTTAAGTAATTATTGTTACCTCAAACTTAATTCTGTCCATCCCGAACATAGCAATGTAAACCACTTTCATCTTCCTCCTGGGACTTTGTATCCATTTTACAACAGTAATTATATGTTTTATGATCTTGTTTAGGCCTTTCCAACGTTGTTGTAGTTTTTGGAAACTTTAAAGTTATTATTTCCACTACCTAGTCTTGTTTGGGAACTTATCGTTTCTATGTGATCCTCTTTAATTTTATTAATTGATTATTTCTCTCTTGTGTGCTCGATTTCAAACAAATAAACGTTTTGTGTGTTGTAAGCAAGTTAAGCTATCTGATTCATATTCATTGCCTTTTTTATAAGCACGTATCCGCCGCAATTTCTCCTTAAGCTTAGCTTTTCCATATAACTGGCTCAAGGTGCAACTTTTAGTTCTTCATAAAGATCTGTAACTTAGTAGTAAATTTTTTACTACTAAGATAAAATTTACTACTAAGATCTTTAACTTAGTAGTAAATTTTTTAGTAGTAAATTTGTTTTACCCGTTTTGTTGTTGTTAAGGGCTATAGTTTTAAAAAATGGAATTTTCTTTTTCCTTTACTTCAGAGTTTCGTTTATTTTTGAACTTTGTTGTTACAGTTTTCGTTAAACTTCTCTTCTGCAGTTGTCGAACTCTTCCCGATTAGTAAAATTATTTGTAGGTTGTAGAGCACTTCGAAGCGTACGACTGATCCAATTCGACAGTTTTAGTTCGGTGGGCATTTACAAGTTCTATAAATCGATTTTTTTTCTTCAAAAATTTTAAACAAAAATCCTATTTAGAGATTTTACAATTTTACAAAAAGTTTCAGAATCACTTAAAAAACTCAATTTGGTTTTCACCTTAACACGTAAACCTGTGGTGTGAGATCTTCTAGTCTTAGACTAATTCATTTTCTGTTTCTTGAATGAAAGTATTTTTTTGTTTCAAACTAACTTAGCTTAGTTTGTTTAGCTAATGCCAATATATAATTTGTTTCAACTAATTAATCATTAATTGTAAAATTTTTAGAAACTAATTATTTCCAAACCCCAAGAGGTTCATAACATTATGTTATGTAAGCTAATTTTATGATTCGTTAAATCACGTCGAACGACACATAGATTGCCCCGGAGTAATGATTAATTAGAAAATATTCAAATTTTAAAATTCAACAAAGAGAAAACTACTAAGACTGTGTCCGAAACCCATGATAAATATTTGTGAATACAAATTTTTGACATTTATTTGATAAAAACTAAAATTATAGTAGCTATGATAATTGTTGACAAATCCCAAAACTTTCCATAGTAAAAATCAAACTCATCGCGTAGCACACTCGGATATATACAATAAAACATATACAATTCTACTTGATTTTGTAATAGTACTATTCAAAACCATATAAAAAAAATTTGAACTTTTTCGTTGCTATGACAATTTCAATAAACAATGCACACAATTAAATGTAATTTTTCTTCAAAGTTTTTATGCGTCACAAAAAATAAATTTCAAAACTTATAAGGCGGGGAAATATTTCAATCAATTATAAAGCGCATTTTATTGGTCACTGGAATAAGAATAAGAATGGAAAATTTCCCCTCATTTCAATATAAAACCATCAAAAAGTTGGAATGAAACTATTCCAAACCGAATGAAATGCATGCAATTGTTGTTGTAAAATTCCCAATAAAATATGGCTATTATATTTTTCGGGCAGCGTAATAAAAAATTAGGAATGTAGGGGAATATTTTTCAGATAAATGTCAAAAATTTTATTCAAAAATTTTTTTTACAAAAAAGTTATTCCAAATAATTTTAACATAAATGTCTGTTTAGGATGTAATTGGTAATGGTTGTCAATGTAACTTAACAAACTGTCAGCTAAGAAACTGCTTGAGTGAAACACGAAAAATATTGCGTTTAACAGGGGCGTCCCAAAAAAATAAAAAGTAAAACCACTGTACGTAAAACTATCAATTAGCTCAATAGAATTGGCATAGGTCGTTTTCAGAAATGTAACAAAGGAAATTAGCAGTGAGTATCAGTAAAAGTTATATCCTATTCAATACAACAAAATAAAAGGATAACGACTTTACGTTTAGTAAAACAATCTCTCATGTAATAGTCACCATTTATTGATAGAGGTAGAAAATATTTTTTAGAACGATGGTTCCATGACGTAGAAATACATTTTGATCAGTTTATTAGTAAGATAAGATGTCCGGCTATAATTTCGTTTATTTGTTATTGTTATTGCGTTTAAGTGTCTTCATTTAAAAATGTTGACAGCAGAAGCAGATAGTGAAGAGACATGAAGTGAATTTTAATGCAATGAGTAATTATTTACCAAAAGTTATCTGAAATCTTTATTGTTAAGTGTTTAATCATAAATGATGTCAAAAAGCGCATACTCCTTTAATCAAATGATAAAAAAATCGGCCAATTATTTTAACCTTACTTTAATTATCAAAAAGTATGCAATTTTGATAATAAAATTGCATAAGTTATTAATTATAAAATAAAATTAAAATTGCATAAGTATGCAATTTTAAGGTATGTTCAAAACTAATATATCAAAACGCCATTAGAAAAAATTAGTTGAAATTTAGAAATTAATCTTTCATGACACCAGGGAGTGCTTTAAAACAGTTGAAGTACTGTGTGTCTTAGATTTGATGTGAGTTAAAAATTCATTTTATGGTCTCCTGTTTTTGTTAAGAGTTTGATGTCCTTTCTTTACGATCGAGAATATTTATTTATGTGACTACTAATCTTTGACTTGTTCTAAATATTTGACCTCTTTTACAAGATCTTTCAGACTATTTAAAAGTGCTTTCCAAAGAAACTGTCTTATTTTAAGTATATGACGCTTAACGGTTCTATAAAGGTTGATCGTCACATATATAGAATATAGTTGTATACCAACTACAAAACTAATTTCATACATTATAATATGTCAAAACTGATAGTAAATTCAATGTTAAATAACTGATATAAATTCTTAAAATAGAAATTTCTACTAAAATTCGTTTTGTAGTTGTTCGATAAATAAACTGAAAATTCTGAAAAACAACATAGGGCTGATCCTATTTAGATGAGTTACGTCATACAACTAAAGTATTTTAGTAAAAGCATGACTTGAACTGTGCTTTTAACCATCTTATGTAACTGTTTCCTCGCGTACTTTCTTATTTTTACGTTGACTAAATATTTGGCTATATTTGCATGTAGAACTCTTGCATGTGGGTATGCGGTTAACATTTTGGTTGGTGAAGTTAACAAGATTTGGTTTTACTTAGCTGGATTCGCCATCTCTTTGAACAGTTACTCAATACGTAAGTGTCTCTTTGCACTTTGCTAGTTGCTTCTCTTACATTTTTATTAATTGCTTTGATTGCAGTGTCATCAGCAAATGTTGCTATGTGAGTTTCATCTAGATTTGGCGAATCTTTTGTAATTATATATGATATAAAGAATTGGCCTCAGGACTACCTTGTGGAACTCCTAATAATATTTTGTTCATTGAAAAGTTTTCATCTCCATATTTTACCCAAAAATGTCGGTCACATTTTTGTGACAATGTCGGCTTAAGTTATTGTTGATTTCATCTTTTAACTCTTATCTGCGATTTGTTTTAGGAGAAGTCGGAATATATCTCCAAGATATGATGCAAACAAATCAACATTTTCCTTTGCGCTTCTAGGGCCAAGTTCCATCATGATATACTGTTTCTTCTGGATACACGGCGTGATAACAACAATGCCCACGATTTTAGTAAATTAAGTTTTAGTAATATGACTTTCAGATATTAAGCGTGTATCTATTTTTCTGTATTTAAAAATGTTTTTAGTTCTATAGAATATATTTAAATACCCCATTTGCATTCCGGGAGATCGATTCGGTTTCGATGATATGACAATGAAAAATAAATTAACATTGCCTTTTATTATTTTGTTTTATCATTATCATCGGAAACGCGATTCCGGTTTACCAAATGAAATAATCACATTAGTTCAGAGTTTTTACGTATGATGACAGTGCAAACATTTATAAAATATATATGAAATCAAAAATAATAATACAGACATTTAGGCGCAAAAAAAAAACAAATTTTATCATCGGTGATATATTATTTTCAGCGACAAAATATAAAATCAAATTTGGCGTTAGTTTATCATTAGAACCGAAAGTGAATCGCGATTTGTGTTTTATCGATTTTAAGTTTATCATTTATCATTATCATCGAACCGGAATTGCACGCACCCCTGGGGTGCAATTCCGGTTCGATGATAATGATAAATGATAAACTTATCATCGATAAAACACAAATCACGATTCCCTTTTTGTGTTAAATAATAAACTTGTGTCAAATTTGGTGAACAAATTAGATATTTTATCATTTTGATTTTGTTGCTGAAAAGTATTTATCGCGGATGATAAAATTACTGTCTAAATGTATGTGTTTCGTTACTCTATATGTGTGTATTCTATATGAGAGTTGTATGTATTTTGTTAATGGTACGTTTTGAAAAACAATTACGTAGTTTAGCAAATAATATTTAATTTTACAAAATAATACATAGATTTATATAAATTTGTGTATACAAAAAATCTATTTCAAATTTTGACATATATTTTATTTAGATATAAACATATATTACACTGAACTGAAAATGTATAACAGTTTTCACTGACATCATGCGTAAAAAACTCAGAACTAATGTGTTTTATCAATTTGGTAAACCGGAATCGCGTTTTCGATGTTGATGATAAAATAAAACGATAAAAGCAAATGAAAACTTCATGATGATTTTTTATCATATCATATCATTATCATATCATCGAAACAGAATCAAACCCCTGGTGACTTCTAAGTGTTTGATTTATTTCCATTTTTAGTAAATCATAGAAGTGATTTCATTCTCTTTCTCTTGATTATTTAAGCACTTATTTAGAGCTTCTAGGCTTTTTTCTTATTTCACAAGCCGATTGTTTAAAACTTCTATGCTTCTTAGAATCTTTATTAACCATCTTTATTTTCCACTGAATCATGTTGTTAAACGATTTGGTAATTGCCTGCTATAATAATTTAGTCAGTTCATTTTGCACATTCTTACCTAAGTAATGGAAGTAAATTTCGTTAACTGTTATTTTTCTTAAATGTTCACAATCGCCCAAAATCGGCGAATATAATTTCCGATTCCTCTGCCTCGGTAGACTAAATTCTGCTCACCCAGAACTCTTAAGAGTTCAATAAATCTTTCGAAAAAATTAATCTATCAATTTTCCTTTTGCTTTATTATAGTTTGCTGCACTTCGTCTATAGTATGCCCGTTCTAAGTCGTATTTCTAATTTCCTCTACAGTTGATAACACTCTTTTTCCTATCATGAAAAACGCTCTTGATAAATAATGAATGTAATGCACTTGTGGGGGAAAACTTACAGCAGACGTAAAACAAACGATCCATTTTAATTGAATATTGCATTGGATTTCGGGAGATTGTTTCACCATTAACCAACTTGAGAGGCCTAGTTTCACTTTCACTCAAAAATAACTCCTAAATATTTTGCTACATGTATCTGTGTCAGCGGAGTGATATCTGGACTAATGTTGCAATCAAATCAGACCATGGTACCATTTTACTAATCTATTTAACGAGGTCTGAATAGAAA
Organism: Tipula confusa; assembly: GCA_963556175.1. Lineage (NCBI taxonomy): Eukaryota > Metazoa > Arthropoda > Insecta > Diptera > Tipulidae > Tipula > Tipula confusa. The sequence continues at coordinate 14,846,129 of OY744477.1, read as the reverse complement.
ATTCCATGCGATGCATGATTTTCCCTGACTTGTAGAACAAAACATCAAAACAATTTTAAAATCCTGCAATCTTGATCTGAGTAGATGTTTCGTGTGTAAATTTTATAGAATGACTAAACGCGGATCCCTGCAGCAAGCCTTAATAGCCGATTCTTTGAAGATGAAACCGATTATTGTAATAAAAATGTAGCTCGCTTTTCTTAAAGAGTTGTCAAACAAATTTTACTATCTTGGATGGAGTGCCCAGTTTATCGAGTTCGTTACATAACATCTGAACATTGTCATAGGCTCCAAATACGAAACAGGCTACTACTTCCTAATCTGTTTTAGAATGATTAAGAAATCCCTTGTACTTTCTGATTTTCTGAAGCCATATTGATACTCAAATATAATTAAGATTACAATTCAGCCCAATATTCTAATCTACAAAGATGATCCATTTCCTCTATACATTTTCTCATACATAAAATACTGATTGGCCGATTTGATTCAGACTCATTTGGACTTTTATCAGGTTTAAGAATCGGAACTTTCTTTGTTCTATTCCATTCAGAAGGACACGCATTTTCTGAAAACCATTTATTGTAAATTGCAATTAGTCGTTCTTTACCAACTACTGGTCAATTCTTTAGGAGGGATGATTTGATTTTATCTAATCCTGGCGTATTACTGCAACAACTCATTGCATTTTTAAGTTCGAATTCAAATGGTTGATACATTCAAATCGTAGCTTGGTCATCATTTTATCGTATTCTGTAAACATAATTAGGATTTGTCATTCTCCATCATTCTCTTTCTCAGAGAAGAACAAAATTTCCTACAGCTATCCCTTTTTTTTCTTGCATAAGATTTTAAATTCCTTCTTTCTTCGCGCCTGAAAATTGGCAATTCAGTTTTTTGAAAAAGGTACGTTCGCGGAGGTTGTTTACACAAAATTTGCGCGAGTACGTACAATTTCATTGAAATGGGAACCCTGTTGTTCCAAGTCATTATCACAAATTTGCCGAATAAGCATTTTCGTTACATGTTCCTGATATTTAATATTTTTTGTCAAATGGCGGTGATGCGATTCTCGAGACGTTTAACTGATTTGCGCTATGAATACTAGCATCCAGAGAAATAATGCTTGGTATACATTCTCTTCTAGAAGCAACGAGTCCATATTCTCGGTAGCCAATATGCCTGCATCTCGTTCAATAATGAGGATATAGCAAAACATACAATTGATTCGATGAGGTTATAGTTGCTTTTAAGGAAGCCAGGTTAACGGCAATGTTCAGGATCATTAAAATAAATATTGGAAATTCAATATGTCTTTTCTGCTGAAAACTATCATGTATTTTAGTTCTAAAAAAGCTTCATCCGATGCTAAATTACAAAAAATTTACTACATGTACAGTGATCGACAAAAAGTTTTTCGATTATTGCAGATTTAATAATTGATTATTGCAGATCATGTTTTTAGAAAAGTTGTGGATTGATTTTAGCGCACTAAGCCATCGGCTAACTCGCCTGTATGGTAGAGCCGCGGCGGCTCAACAGCTAAGATCTTAGCGTTATCAACAAAAGTCGCCACTTTGTTGTTTTCTAATGCAAGTAAATATATAAGCAGCTTTAATACACTGCCTGTGGTACATTCTGCGTTTGATTCTTCGTAATTCAGAATAGGTAAAATATAATTCTAGTATACTTAAACGAATTGACAGACTTTGTCAGAAGCTTGTGCACCGTCTTAAAATTTTGTGAAATTGTGATTGAATGCTTTACTTATAAAGTTCGTGAGCTTGAACTACCATCACAAATGTATGATGTGCCTAAACGGCTAAATTAAACATGAAGTAGTGGGTCGATTCAGATGATTAATATCTTAATCAATACCTCTCAATGTCAGAACAAATATTTTTTCGGCTGGCAATTCACATAGTGAATAAAATTCACAACCTACCACACTCCTATAAAAAAAACATAAAATTTTCAATATCATGTTTGCGATAAAAACTTAGATTATTTACGCCCCGACCTATATTCATCATATAGGCATAACAACAAAATTGAATTAATGCATTCTAGACATGAAAAACCAGGTAGAATAAAAAATAATTTTCGTATAACTCAAGCCGTCCTATAGTAAATAGCAAATATTTTTTACAATCTTCCGGTTTGAAAAAATATTAAAAATAAATAAGAAACAGCAACCAACAATTTTCTACTATACAACAGCAAAATATAACTTTGATATCACGCGATTTAACATAAAATGAAAATCAATTTTTCTAGCCACGCCTGAACAGCTCAAACTCTTGTAGATTGTATATAATAAAATACTTAAATGCTACCTTATATGGTATAGAGTTACTATTTAACGGAAAAATATTTTTTTGGATACTCATACATGAATAATTAGGAAAACCTCCGGGAACTATTTCACTATTTCATGGAACTGTATCAATATTATGAGTATTTGTGTATGGATATATATATATAGAAAATGATTATGCGGATAAATTCGGACACGCACACCCAATTAGCATTAATTTTTACGACGTAAGAAAAATTAATTCAAGGCAGATGAAGAAAATAGGAAAACTACATTACAAAATATATAGCTCAAGCAAAAATACTACGAGCAGAGCAATAATTTCGCGACCTAATTCAATGTAATTTTTATTGAAATTCGCGAAAATTTTGGTTCATATCGATAAGCAATAATAAAAATGACGTTTTTATATAAATAAATAAATAAAAACTATTTGTCTATGTAAGTAAGTCCGTATGTATATGTACGAAGCCGAACTAAGAATTTTCTATACAGTAAACATAAATTATGCGGAATGACACAAAGATCGAGATAAAAGGGAAATTAAGTGTCGAGAAATATGATAAGTTGTTTGTAAACAATTTTATAACTGTGAAAATTATAATTTCCGGTTTTCTATAAACGATGGGGGAAAAGTTCATATAAGTACGGATACAATATAAGTGTGTTAGACTGAATTTGTTTACTGAGTATTTTTAGGAGTTAATCTAACATAATCGTTTAGTTTTTATTAATAACAGAAATTTCACTCGTCGAGTTTTGAAGTAGGTTGCCAACTGTTTATTTTATTTGTTTATGAGTTTGTCAAAGGCCTATCAACTTTAAAACAAATATATCGTTCGTGTGCTCTAGCATCACATTCTTGAGAGTGACAAAAATATGTTTGTCACAGTACCTATTTGTGATTACTGGATTAAAATCTTTGATGCGGAAATTCGTTTCTTTGATTCTTTTTTTTCGGTAGGCTTTCTATAGTTCTAACGATATTCATGTCTATTTTAAGCAACTGTTCATTGGTTTATGTTCTGCATTCAGTACTAATATCAATTTCTTCCTTCCTTCTAGTTCTTCAAAATGGAAAGGAATTCAAAAAGAAAGGAAAGCTATGTCAGTAATGACAGAATTGGTCCGGTTTTTCGGTAGCCAATATTCAAATAAAATCAACTGCTCTGCATTCTGCAAACTCTTATCAGCATCTCCAGTCTCGAACAATTCATCTGTAATTTTTAATGTTAAAAATTAGAAATTAATTAATTCATCTCTAAAAACCAGACCTAATTGACTTTTTTGTAACAAGAAAAATCCCGATTGATTGTATACAAGTGCAGGAAGGGTTTGACTCCACATCTGACCATTCCTCTATTTTAATGATAATAAGTGATACAATAATTACAAATGATAAGCAGCCAATGTTAACAAATAAATATACTGACTGGAAAAATTTTAGGAATAAACTAAACAATAGCATCATTTTAAACTCACAACTTTCATCAGAAGAAACATTAGAACAAGAGGTGGAAAAGCTCGTCAAAGATATACAGCAAGCGGCGTGGAAAAGCACTAATACAACAAACAAAAAAGTAGCTGGCAAATGTTACCCAATAGAAATTAAATCACTAGTTATAGAGAAAAGAAGTGCTCGAAGGGAATAGCAACGTACATGAGACCCAGCTGCCAAAAATAGATTAAATAATTTAACACAACGAATACGCAGAGAAATACGGGAATTTAGAAATAAATCAATAAATTCATACCTACAATCTCTCACCTTTGATAAAGATAGTGATTATTCATTGTGGAAAGCAACCAAACATCTGAAAAGGCCAGTTATGCACATACTACCAATAAGAACAAATAATGGTCGCCTGGCTAAAACCATAAAAGAAAAAGCAGAAAGGTAGACCTTTCTGCTTTTTCGAAACCATGTAGTACTTAAAAAATCACCCGGATTCGTAAACAACTACCTAATAAAGCTATTTAAAAAATATCGGACATAATTAATGCTTCCTTCAGACTTCGTTATGTCCCTCTATCTTAGAAATTTGCAGAAGTGATAATGATATCAAAACTGTCAAAACTGTTTGAGAGACTATTATTAAAACGAATTAAACCAGAAATTTATAAAATCAGGAGCTGTTCCGTCCCATCAGTTTGGATTTAGAGAAAAACATTCCAGAATCGATCAAATCCATACAATAACAGATTTAATACTAAAATCCTTAGAGGAAAAAAATAATTTGTTCAGCCATATTTCTGGATATAGCACAGGCATTTGACAAAGTCTGGCTAGATGGTTTAATATTTAAATTAAAGAAAACTCTGCCATTTGAGTATTGCGAACTACTAAAGTCATACCTGAAAATAAGATACTTTAGAGAACTTACTCCAAAGGAAGGAACTTACTCCAGCATAAAAGAAGCTAAAGCAGGAGTTTCGAAGTGGAGTGTCTTGGGGCCACTCCTTTATGTACTGTTTACAAGCGACTTTCCACAGACGAGCAATACAACTATCGCCACGTCTGCCGATGACACTGCAATTCTAGCTGTTGGTGACACAATCGGTGAAGTCACATTCAAACTGCAAATAGCCAAGCTTGGCTAACTAAGTGGAGAATTAAAATGAATCAAAGTCTACTCACATTAACTTCACTAATAGATCAATAGAACCACTACCTATGACTCTCAAAATATCCCTGCACCTCATGCAAATCAAGCAAAATACCTTGACACAAAGCTAAAGAGGAAAGTACATGTGAAAAAGAAAGCAGAAAAGATTCAGTTAAAATATAGAAAAATGTACTGGTTAATTGGAAGAAACTCTCAGTTATCCATTCATAATAAACTTATGCTTTATAAACAAGTGCTCAAGCCGGTCTGATCTTATGGTATCCAACTATGGAGATGCACCAAAACCAGCAATCAACATAGATAGTTCAACGATCCCAAAATAAAGTTTTTAGAGGGATTGTAAACGCTCCTTGGTACACTCTTAATAGTGACTTTCATAGAGATCTCGGAATAGACACAGTCATAAGTGAAATAAAGAAATGTGCTCAAAAACACCAGGAGAGGCTCGATCATCACTCTAATATTGAAGCTGTAAGACTACTTCATCAAGTAATCAAAAATTACTAAGTTTATCGCTTTTTGCAGGATTTGTAACCAGGTACGGATTGCTTCCCCTTTAAGATAAATATTTTTTTTGGAAATTTGTTATAAAAAAATCCGATTTAATCTACTGAATGAAATTTTTTTTAGTATAATAAAATAGTATGTAAAGATCAGTTGCATCAGTGTCGGATTCGGTCATATTTTCGTTTCGCCTTAATACACAAATAATGTCGTAAAACTCCTTCAGCCCAAGTTTTCTCTCTGAACATTAACATTCTGATACATTCCCTATGTAGCAGATTACGATCTGGGATTTTAAATACCTTTATCGATTAAAACGAAAAACTTGCAACATAGACCACTTACCACCCACCACATAGTCTCATTCTATTATGCTGAAGAATGCGAGCTTAGTAGCATTTTACAAGGAACACAAAATAAGGGACTTAATAATTTTGGCTTCTCGCTTTTTTTTTGTTTCCCTTATAAATCACCGGAACTGTCAATTAAAAATGTCCACTAACTTGCAGTAGGTTTATTTCAACGGATTATAGTATTTTCAAAATATTACAATGTTGTCAGTCAAAAAGCAGCTTCTTTGTAAACTTTGCATAGCTAATGTAAATTAGCTGTTTCGGATTTCGTGTAATACGAGCCATCACTTTCCGAATCATTTCATGAGAAGTTGATGAATGTTGTTGTTTCGCTTTTGATCGCTGTCGGTGCTGCTTTGAACAATATCAACTTTCTGGACAGATACAAATAAGACACTTTAGTAAAATTATAATAAAATAATAACCGGTATATTTACAGGGTTCGATCTTGAACTTGCTCTTCGTATTACTATAGACAACCAGTGAAGTGAAATCAATCTATCCCTTATAATGCTCCCGTCATTGATATCAACCTTTGCACCCTATAATTGATTTTTTTTTCATAGATTCCTGCACCATTCGTTTTGTTCTATTGCTATGTATCTATCTTATGAGTGAAGAAAACTCGGTACTGGTCGGTATCGTAAATTGTTGGCCCATATATCTGTATGGATTCTATTAAATGTCTCCAGTCACCAATATATCTCTGATATATGCATTCATTAGGGTACTACGCTTAAGTATGGGTATATTCTACAGTTTCAGCTTATCGTCAATTAAAAGTTAAGTGCTTTTGCAAAAAATTAAGCCTTTCCACCAGCTTTAAAGCTTTACTTAAGCTTTAGAATTCACAATACCGTATCATTACATCACGAGGAAAAATATGTCAAACAACAATTTCTATGGATCTTAACTTTTTGAAATGTATAGTTTTAAGTATGTAATTATTAATTTTATTAGACCGTAGCTACTAGAATTATAGCAATGGTTAAGATACCTTCTAACTTACCAGGCCTAGGTCCCGAGTTTAATACTCCTCGTTTACTATGAACCAGCGATGGCTGTTTACAAGTAAACACGCATTGTTTACAATTTGATCGTACACAATTGGCAACAATGTAAACAATGTAAATAATGTAAACAATGTAAATAATGTAAACAATGTAAGCAATATAAACAATGTAAACAATGTAAACAATTGGAAACAAGGTTAACAATTCATTAAACAAATAGGATAATCAGTGGATCAGAAAGAGTAAACGATATTCCATTGTACAAATGTATTTTCAATATATAACATATAACTCTCATAAAAAAATCAACGATAAATAAAACAATGTCAAATTATATTGATACGGTCACTGCAGATGAAGAGTTAAATTTTAACAATGCGTTAGGCGAATTTTTTTTGGATGTAACATTCTTTTTGCGGTCGTAGAATCAGATCATTTTAAAAAATTTGTTCGCTTAATAAGACCTGCTTACGCAAATAAACTACCATCAAGGAAAGTTCTATCGATCAAAATTTTGGATCGTGTGTATGAAAATTGTAATATTACAATTTCGACGGGGATATGCCCGGAATCTGTATTTTTGATCGATGAGTGGAAAAATGTTTCAAACAACACCAAAACTGTAGTTACCATACTACACACAACAAATGGAGAGCGAGCGTTTTTAAATGACATTCTACCTGCAATAGCCATACAGGCAATATTCAGGCTAATCTAATTACTAAAATGTTTAAGCATCTAGACCTAAAATTCCTTATTCGTCAAAAAAGGGGCCGAAAATTACGCACAGTCTGTGACGTACGATGGTGTACCTACAGGGACAGTCTAGTTTCTTTGCTTGGAAATTTGCAAGATATGAAAGAGATTGCGGTGAATCAGCAGCCTGGGGAAAAATTCAAACAGGATGTAAAATTATTACTTTGTGATGACGAATTTAAAGATCACATACAAAATGCCATCAATGTTTTTAACCCAATATGTGAACTGATTGACAAATGCCAAAATCGGAAATTTTCTTCAACTGAAGCCGTTAATCTGTGGATCCGTTTACAGCGTAATATAAAGTATGCAGACTTTAGCTATGAATTATGAAAACGGAAGAAAATGGCATTCAACATATATGCACTTTCTGCTTATTTTCTTTATCCTGCGTTCGATTATAAACTTCTACAAGAGGACGAAAAAACTACAGCAGTCGAATTCATCATTGCGAGTTAACCTTTACAAGGAATTTCCGAGTTTGAATATGGTGTTTACATTGTTTACACGTTTACGATATTTACAAAAAAAATCATAATGTTTACCTAAAATTGTTTACTTTGTAAACAATTTAGGAAACAATTATTTGTAAACAATCGGCACAACGCTGCTATAAACTAAAAATAAATAAAATGGAAATTACATCTTGTACCGGTTTAAAATGATATCATTGGAGACGTGGTATGGGCCTTTAACTGCGTACATCCCATAGTTTATAAAAACTCTAGCCACAAACTCTAATAAACATGTCCTAATGAAACACCTTGTACACATTTTTAAAACCACCCATTTACATTACTTATATTATTTTTAGTACTAGTTTTTAATTACAGGAAAAACTTTAAATGCTAAAACTATAATAAATTTTCATTTTCTAATATCCAAGTCTAGTATTTCAAATAAATATATATGTAATATTATTATGAAATTCATTTCACGATCATTTTATATGTTTTCATCCTACATACATGGTAAATAAAAATAATTATGTACACATATACGAGTTTGTAGCCTACCTAACCTATCTTACACCATTAATTCCCAAATGCATATAAAAGTAATGACAACAACGACAACACCCAATCTCCATTAAGAAAACGACATTACAATTTATTAGATAGACATTAGACAACAGTAATAAATTTTACACCTTGCACAATTGAAAATGGATAGTTTTGTCTGACTTGTATGGAAGTTTTATCGTATAATTTAATTATCGACTTTACTCGTATGTATAATATATTTAGGTATCCGCCTCATATTAACAAACTGGGTGGCAAGTTTATATTTTATTTGTTCAAAAAAAAAAAAACATTTCCGACGAAATGTAATGGGAAATTAATTAATGATAAATCAAGTCTCATTACCTATATCCATTGTATCGTGTAGTCGTCAACGTTCTAAACATCACTTAACACAAATAAATTTAACAACACATAAAAGGCAAAAATTGAATGAAGTATTATGATGTATGTTGTATACATATATAAATGAATGAAATGCTTTTGTCTCGTATCAAAACTAAATAATACATAAGACAGCAACAATATAATGATGATATCGAATGTAACATATATGCATGATACGATGGCTTATCATCACCACAAAATTGTGCTCAACAATCTCGTGCAAGTATAAACAAAAGTGATTTTCTTTTTTATTTAAGATGATAACAGAGATGCTGATTGTTTTTTAGTGGGAGACCATTGTGTGCGTGTATGTTTGCATTTCATGTTTGCGTTATATGCAAACGACAAATTAAAACATAATTTTATGGTAATCAAGATCACTTTAAGTATATAGAAAGCAAGTTCTTTGATGTTGTTTACGGTTCGGATTAAATTTCACTGTTGATATGTTGAAAATTTAACATACATATACTTATAGGGCTGTCGTTTCGCTTGTCTACAAACTACTTAGTTTATGTATAAAACATATACATAAAAGATTTTATAATTGAATTTTAATTAATGTTTTGTCTGAGTACCTTTGTTTTCCTTAATTAAATTGTAAATGAGACATTCGATATTTTAGTCGATTGAACATTATTGGTTGGAGTCACTCGCGTGTCTCATAAATACGAGTATGATATCCTTATAGAAATGTATAGCCTACATTGCTAGGCTGATCACCCGTATAGAAAAAAACGGATTGTTAAAATATAACCAGACCCCCGGTGTCGTTTACTGTCACCCGCTAAGAACAAAACTAGTTCTTGATTGTACTATACCAGCTATGAAAAAGTATCGTTTGGCACTTGTTGGGCTCCAAGAAATTCGATGGCATGCTGCATGCTGAAAATTTCACTCTTTACCTGAGGCAACTAAAGAGGCAACACCAGCATTAGGAGAAAAATTTGAAAAAGATATCAACTACCCTATAGAAATCCGGAAACTAATAAAATAAAGAGGAAGAAACTGGCTAAGAACTTAAAGAAGCTTGTACTGAAAATTATTTGATGAATGCTGATAAACTTCTACAGTATCTTCCAGAGCTAGAAATCTTTTTGAATACAGAAAAAATTGATATATGCTTAATAGCAGAGAGCCATGTCACAGAAAGTCTTATGCAAAATTAAAAGGTTATTCTTGTTAACATTCTATACATCCAGCAGAAAGAGCTAGGGGTGGAGCAACTATCTTCATCAGAGAAAACATCAAACTTAGCGTGTAATTAAATAATTACAAGAAGCTGCTGGTTGCTGCGATATATTGTCCACCAAGCGATCAACTTAAAAAGGATGATTACCTCTTGAAATTTACCGGCTTAAATTTCATCATAGGAAGAGACTTCATTGCAAAACATACGCATTCGCGTTGAAGACTAATATCACCTAAAGATAGAGAACTTTTGGAAGCTGCAGATCAAATAAACTGCGGTTTTCATTTAAGTGGTATTTCTACTTATTGGCCAACGGACACAACAAAATACCAGACGTGATTGACTTCTACATAGCTAAAGGTATTTCAGAAAATTATATCCATATTGAAAATAATGAATTCAATCATACTTACGATCAGTGAAACAATAATTGAAAAAGAAAAGCCACCAAGGTTAACAAGCGGAAAGACCAATTGGGAAACCTTCGCACTGCTAATTGAGGAAAGTATTGATCTTCAAGTCCCAATTGAAAACCAAACACAACTTGAAAAAAAAGTTTCTCTTGGTCAGAAAAAAGCGGAAAGCTCGCAAAACCTGGCATAGAAATCGAGCACCAGAGAGCAAAACTATTGTCAATCAGCTCAAAAACAAACTGCAGAAGTTAATACAAGAAACCAAAGCGGTAAGCTTCAACAAATATTTAGTAAGTCTGTCTGGCCACAAAGAAAATGAGTATTCTTTATGGAAAGCTACAAAAGGACTAACAAAACCAAAAGCACAGATGCCACCAATCAAAAAAGCAGATGGTACTTGGGCCAAAAGCCCCAAAGATAAAGCTAATCTTTTTGCTGAACGTCTGGAAGAAACGTTTAAACCTTCTACTAGACAAACAGCAGATGAAAATACCTTTCTAATGCAAAAAGAAGACGAGTTAGACATACGACCAGTTACAATGAAAGAACTCAAAAATGAAATCAAACATAACCTAAATGCAAAAAAAGCTCCTGGATACGATCTTATTACAGTTGCTACACATAATCAACGCAGCATTTACTATGAAATATGTTCCTCAGCAGTGGAAAATAGCAGAAGTTATTTTGATACCCAAGCAGACCTATATATGTATTACCATCATTGTCCAAGCTGTTTGAAAAATTACTCCTCAAAAGGATAAAACCCCTGATTGAAGAAATACACCTGTTACCATCTCACCAATTTGGTTTCAGAACACTCCATCATAGAGCAGGTACACAGAGTCACTAACGTGATTGAGAAGACGCTTGAAAACAAAAAAGTATGTTCTGGAGTTTTCCTTGATGTTGCCCAGGCCTTTGATCGAGTCTGGCATCGAGGACTGGAATACATCGCGATCTCCCTAAGCAGTTCTATGAGATATTACAATCATACAACGAAGATAGATATTTCAGAGTGAAATATGAAGGAGAGTTCTCATCACTCAAGAGAATTGAAGCAAGGGTACCACAAGGGAGCGTGCTGGGACCATTATTGTATTTGCTTCATACGAATGACATACCTTTTACTGGAGAAACCGATATTGCAACCTTTGCGGATGATACAGCAAATTTGGCGGTTGGAAATACAATCGAAGAGACAACCAGCAAATTGCAGTACACGGTAAATGAGATTGTCCATTGGACATAAAAAATGGAGAATAAAATTGAATGAGCTAAAATCAGTTCACACAACCTTTACCTATCTAAAAGTAGATCACCTACCTATTTACATAAATGCAACACGGCAAAATACAAGAAAAAAAACCAAGAACTGGATATAAAGTTTAGAAAAATGTATTGGCTCATTGGAAGAAACAGTGAGCTTGCAATTCACAATAAGCTTCTTTTATACAGGCAAATACTTAAGCCTGTATAGACCTATGGTCTACACAGATCTAAAGATGGAAACCATCAACGAAGAAATCACAAAAAATGCCAAAAAGTATATTCAGCGTTTACAACTCCATGAAAACACGAATATTCAACATATTGTTAATGACGTCGACAGCGTAGATACAAGACGGCTAAAAAAAACGAAGCCGCTTGATTTAACACCTCAGGACTGAAAGTTGCTGATGTAACCGAAAGAACTGAGCCCAATGGGAGTAACTACTGTTATAGCCCAACTAACAGAGAATTAAAATAAGAAAGAAAAATTGCTAAATGAGTTGTAACAACTTAGTTGTAATAAAAAATAAAATTGAAAAAAAAAATATATCTCCAAACGAAAATTTAGAGTATCACTTAAGGAAGCATACTTCAACTTTTACCCAGCCAAAATTCCCAGCAGGTATGCCACAGGATAGCGTATTTGCCCTCCTGTATCTACTTTACACTGATATACAATTGTTTAAATACTCATAGTTCGAATTGTTCAATTTATATACAGTTTGTTTAAAAAATGTCACATTTTTTTTAAAAACTTGCCATCCTCTTGCCATAAAACTTGCCATAAAACGGTTCTTAAAGCATCGGTTTTGTTCCCATTGTTTAAGGAGTATTCAATCTGCATTCAGCAGACTTTTCGTGAACAACAAGTAGGACAATTACATTTTTATGTTTTATTTTTTTTAAATTCTTAAAATTAAATTTAACAAAAGTTTAGTCGAACGTAAGGCACAGAAAAAGACTTTGGTCCTAGTGTCATCTATTGGCATATTGTTTAAAGTATTTTTATATCGAAAAGTTTAGTTTGAAAAGTGTTCTGAGGCACAAGCATAATTTTATTTTAGTTTAAATTTTGTTGATTAAAGTCACTGTTTTGGAACTTAAGCCACTTAATTTTATTAATGCTTTATTAGTGACTTCAATTGTTCACTCATTTACAGCACAGGTTGTTCAAATAACGTCATTCAATTTTAGCTAAGGTTACGGAATTGGGGTTTACAATCTTTATTATTAGGTTAGCTTATTTAGTAAAGGCTTTAAGTCATTTCATCAGTTATTTAAATTTTGAACTCATAACAATTAGTAAAAATTATTAATCAAATTTTCGTTAATTTGAAAATTATTTTTATTTATGATTAATATAAATATTTTTTTCGTTTCAGGTAAATGATGTCCACTAAACTCATGGATTACATTAAATATTAAAAATTTGGCAAGTATAACAAATCGTGTTATGAAATTGTTTAATATTTTCAATATAAGTGACTAAACACGTCAAAAGTTCCAAATTCTAATTCCTTGAGTAGGAATTTTTGTTTAGAAAACCACAACTTTAAACCAAAAAAAAATTTAAAGAAATCAACCATACCCGTCGTGGACGGAGTAAATTTCCCTTGCCGGAAAATGCTGCTTAGTGCTTAGATCGCTGGGCTGATGATCAGCATCCGTAAAAGACCCATGAGAAGCGTGCAGTTGCCGAAAAAATGAGGCGATTTTGTAGTTTTTGGCCCAGCCAAAACTAAACGGGAAAAATTAAACGGTGGATGAAACGATTGCGAAGGACGAGATTAGATTGGTGACTTTAATACTACAGCTGATAAAATATATACCGATTTGTTGAGAAATGTAGGTCCATACTTTCGGAACAGTTTTTAAGCAAGTCAGGGATCACCGGAACCAAACATTTCAACTAATTGAACAAAAAAAAAAACAACTATGCCTAAACCTTGTAGATGTTATAGGATTTGCTCAATCTTTGGCTAGATAATCTCAATCTCTGACTTGAAAAGACGCAAACCTCCGTGTAAACATCGGTTTTCCTCAAAGAATTACCGTGCTAAGCAGATACTTTAAAAGAAACCGTTAATCTAGATTGGATAGTTTTAAAAATCTAGCTATTTGAAGGGGATACTTTGTAGAACTGTCTTTTAAACCTTATTTACTTAGCACGATGAAGTAATCGATTTATAGTTAAGTCAAATTCTGCCCAATTATGTAGTTTTAGGTAACTCAAGCCCGATTTTAGTTAAAATTAAAGCTGCTCAACGTAAATACCTTTCATTTTATTTCGTAATGTTGTAATGCAATGTTCCACATTTTAAAAGTGGCATTTTAAAAAGTGTTAGAAATTTTTTATAAAACTTGCTTGTATCGTCAAATTGTTATATCTAAAATGATGTACTGTTGAAACTTGTTGTATATAGTGGAGATTGTAATAGAAATTTTTTCGATTTTCTCAGCCCATTCTTGTGATATAATTCTGGTAATTACATGGCAATGTTGGATTTGTGTTATTTTATTGTGGGTTCAACATTCTTCATCACAATGTGGTTATACCCTCAAAATCTCAAATATACTCACTTTTATTTGTAAATCAACACCAAAGTTTTCAGTTTAATTTGAAAATAAATTTCCCGGTATTCTATCTGCCGGTAATATTATGTACACATTTCAATCGAATTGGTACATCTGTTCCTTGGTGACTTAAATTTTTATGCACCTGTATATAAATGCTGACAAATTTAAAAAAAAAATTTAAAAAAAAATTTCGTTAACCTTAGAAGTCAAATTAGATGTCTTGAGACAATTCAATGTCTAAATATAACGTAATTACATATTAATTCATATCCTGCTTGTGAGCCTCCATGTCCTGTTATGAGGAGTATAGACCACCTCACCAGAACCTTCGTAGCGGTTCCACCACCATTCAGTCCGCAAAGTGGGTATCTAAAAGCAAGCTTATAGTTTCCCTCCAGTTCTCAGTAAAACTCGCAACGGTCTTTTGAAGAAAGCCAATGCCATTCGAGTGTTTATTTGCAAGGACCTTCTAGACCCGAGTTGCAGATGGCAAATCCCTCTAATATGCATATGATAAGAAAGAGAAGCCTCTTCAGAAACATGCCTATCTTTTATGAGAGAACCTAACTGCTAAACTGGCTAGTGTCAAATCTAGGGCCTCTAATCGCATTGATAAAAGTAGTTTAATTTCCCCTGTTGATAATATCTACATGATTTGTTAAAAGATGTTCAAAAAGGGACTCACCTCTATTATTGATGTGTGTGTTGCTCCACACCGTATGGTGTGCATTCGCGTCACGTCCAATTAGATAATTTAGCGCTATGCTCAGCCTTACTTCCGATGGAGGTGTTGTTCCTGAGTCTCCAGAAAAGTAGGCCAAGGCCACTACAGTCTCTAGTTTGCCTCTTTCTCCTAGCACCTTCACCATTACTGCTACCAAGCCCCTGGAGATGAAATCTGAAATGGGAATAAGATTTACATGTGAGCTAGCCAGAATAGCTTCCCTTGGACTCTGACTTCCAAAATCATAAATTTACTTACCGATTGGTAAACTTAACGTTTGTTTTGGTAATCCCTTAACGTGATTAACCAAGGTTCATAGTTCCTGAATCAGGGCCATACCTATGTTTATGTTTATGACACAAACCTGCGGCTTAGAACATCAGATGCTGCCTTAGCATGATGCAGGTTTATCTGTATTATTTAATTTTTTTGTGAGTATGGGCGTCGCTGAATTCCCTTTCTCATTCTTCCTAGTACCGGGTTAAACTAAGCCAGGTGGGTGATCTTTGTCCTCCATTTTCTAACCCTTACCAACCCCTCCTGTTACCTTTTGTGGGAACTTCTTTGAGGCTCTCTTCTTCACCTCTTGCCTCCGTACTTGTCTCTTGGAGAGACCCGGAAGTGTTTTCAGCACTTCTGCTGCAAGCGCGCCCGACCACTGACCTGCCCGTTGGCACCCAACTTTTTATAGCTGGCCTCACTGTGGTCTGCCCGGTTTTTTTCCGGATACAACTGGACTTCCCAAACCTAAAGTTGATCCTATAGCCAACTTGTTTTAGTTTGTCCATTGTTAAGTGACTATCGAAACTAAGCAATTAATATATTCAAGTGACCAATACGTCACAACGCAATATATGTGTTCCGCCAAAAAGTAAGATGATGGAAAAAATGGTTCGGATACACTACCAATCTTAAAGATACGTTCCAATATCAACTTTTATTAACAACAAAAAACGGGAACCATCAAAACGATATAGTTGCTAAGCTTAGGGAATTTTCACAGCCTGATAGCATTCCTAGATTGCAAATGCTGTAAACCCGACATTAATACTATCTATGGCAATTATTTCAAAAGGAGTAAAATCAGCTACAATATTTTAAGCGGTTAAAGAATTAGGCCGCTTTTAGTTCTCGTGCAGAGAGTTATTTAGGCGTTGACATAAACGAAGCTCGATGACGATGTATATGTTTTTGAGGATTGACTGAATAAAGTGTTTCCAAAATGTGTGACTAAATTTAACGGAGAGATACTGCAAATAAAGCGTTGTTGTAGCTAATTTTGAAATATACTTTTTGCGCCTAGCCTTTTGCACTCTGTTTAAGGCTATGGACGGTCAAAATTAAGAAATAACTAAGGACTATTAAAATCTATTGCGTTTTGGTCTCTGAAAATTGTAATCATGTATTTTATTTTGGACTCATTGATTTTAAAGCCAACGGAAGCCGGTTACAAGTAGATCCAGTAGATCTTTAACACAATTGACATTGAGTGATCTGCTTTTTTAAAAAACTAGAAAACAGTCAACCACAGAGCAATGGTTTCTTTTAGGTTTCTGCGCATACCCAGTCACTGTGTTAAATACATATAGCTTTGACACTTATTCGACATTGAGTAAATCAAAGAAATGCTCCTTCCAAATATCAAGTATTGCATCGATGTTAATATGGAAGTTTCCATCGTAGTCTCGAATAGCAATAGACTTATGTCTGAAGGTATGATGCAATCCGGTGACTTTCAAAGAAGTTACTTAAACTGCTTTCATTGCAGAGTTCTTGTATTCTTAACATTTTAGCCTTCCACCACTCACACTTTTCCGTCTACACTCGGAATGGTGATTGGCTTTCATAATACTACGAGAATTTGATCTTCGTTTATCAGACCTTGAAATCGCAATTTTACCGTTGTAGTGATCAATCGAAGTAATGTAGTCTAAATGAAAGAAAACGATGAAGTCCATGTAAATCTAACACTATCCTAAAACTTCAACAAGAAACTATGCAAGATAAAGTTGGAAAAATAGACAACATATGTAAAGCCAGCTTGTAGCTTCGAGTCGTAAAGTGGTTGTACATGTGTTTTAGCTTAACATAAAATTTCCGGCGAACGATCAAAACTGCCACAGTATTTTAATACGTAGAACTAACCATTTTTCGGTTCTTACTAAATCAATGAGTTTAATGTACCGTGCCGTCCTTTGAATCAATTCCTTGAAGTAAATTATAGGCTTTATTCATAACATCCAAAATTATTAAAAAGACGAATAATCTTGTTACGGTTCGTAAATAGTGCACTCGTATTTAATGACCCTCTCAAATACACGACCAAATAGGTCAGTTTATTTTTTTATAATTGCGATAATCAATTTTTAGAATTTTGCAATACGAGTGTTTTTTATTTTCAATTTGAATTATATGTTAACTGGTGCTCGACTATGTACTTTACCTAATAAGGTGTAACAAAATTTTGTTGTCAGTCGTTACTATTGAGTGTACATATTTCCTGAAAATAATCATCTACATCCACATTAACTTCCTGCATAATAATTGCAGAAAAAACATTAAGAGCCATATAACTACAAAATTGCAACAGCATAAAAATTTCAAATTCTTAAAATTTACGATTATGTACATAGAAAATGTTATATGTCAATAATTTTATGGCGATATGGTTGGATAAATTTTAACCTAAAAACTAACGAATGAAAATTAAAATTCAAATGGAAATCGAAAGCGGTACAAAAAATAAAAAATTCGCGGATTGTAAGTAAAAATTCTGGTGTCGTATTTTTATCATTTCCGTTGTCGATGTTAATTTTGGAAATGTTGTGTGCCGATTGAATACCAAAATTTATTCTCTTTATCCGAATTTACTCTGCAAACTGAACAAAAGTTAAAGTTTTTGTAATCATTTCTATTTACTAGACACACACACACACACTTTTTCTTCTTCATTATTTTAGTTTTGATTTTTTAGTTCAAGGGCGTGATGTGTTCATTTCGCTTGTTCTTTTTTTATCAGCGAAACTCTTTGTTTTTGTATATTATGTTATGTCAAATTATTAACATATCGCGCAAATTAATTTATGACCGCACTTTGGTTCACTAAGTACAATTAACGTAATGAGCTGGTGTCTAATGATTATCTCACTATGGCTATTAATGTACATACTAGTACGTAGTATATTGTACGTAGATACATATGAGACGGTGATTCATTTGGTGTTTGTGCCTTATAGAATTTGTCACAAATACAACATCTATTGTGTTTCATTTTCAGCGATTTGATCACACTATAGAGGCCACCGACTTACTGGGAAATAGAAAAAAGAAGAAAACGAAAATTAATTATTTCAATTAAATTAATTAAATTCCGACGAACGAAAGCTATTTTTATGTACTATAATACAGTAAACATGTAATTGACACTTTTTTTTGTGTGTGTGTGTGTTTGCACTGTCCAAACGAATTTTGTTTAATTGAATTTATTGACACTTTTTATGGCGTTTGAAAGAATACAATGGTATAATATGGTGAAAAACAGGAATCGATTAGTTATGTCGGCCAAGATAATTTTCGTAATCGTTTTAAGTAGAAATCAGAGGTTAATTCGTTTAGTAATGATATACTTATAATGATATAAAAAGGATTGGTTCACTGATTTAAATAATTCGTCGATTAAGTCGTTTGTGATTGAGTAATTTTACCGCATAGAATGACTCATTAAAATGATGCGTGTTGATTCATTTTTAATGAGATTTTGTTACCTGTTTAGATGATTACATCTTTATAGAAAATGAAAACTAAATGATTTAATGCTGATAGATAATAATAAAACGGTTTTTATATGCCATTGCTGGCTTGTGCCGAATCAACATTCTGGCTACATCGGATTGTTTGGGGACATATATCTCATGCGCATGATTCTGCTCTCGAATGTCATTAATCATTTCTCATACTCATCAGGCGGGGTTTTATTCTCACACCCCTACATAGCAACTTCAGCTGGTCGTTATTTGCAATGTATTTTGGCTTTAGCAGTGGACGTAAGGCATACAAAGCACGGTTGCCAGGTACAAAACGCGCTTTAATATACTCTCCCACACAGTTATCAAGAGTGGTAAGGGACTCGAGGTATCGGAAACTTGTCCCTCCCTCAAATGTGTGGTCACCACTACTAAAATCCATTGCGTCCTGTTCTCTATAATCAGTGATCATATATTTTGTTTTGGACTCATTGATTTTGAGACCAATAAGCTGAGAATCGTACAAGTGGATCCAGTAGTTCTTTACCACTATTACCCTTTATTCCAATTACACAGACATCATCTGCATAGGCCAGGTCCTGGTTGGACTGACGGTCCAAGATGTTGTCTTTAGGATTTTCACTTTTACGAAAGATATATTCTAACATGAGATTAAAGATTATCGGAGACAGAGCATACTCCTTGCCGTATAGCAAAGGGATGCCGGTCGAAACTGGATATTTTACAACTGGATTTGACGAAACAGGATCATTCAAAACTGGATATTTTAAAACGAGATAAGGTACAAAAGAGAATATGGCACAAAACTGGATATTTTAAAACAGGATATTTCAACATGTGATTTAAACTTAAAATGATTTTTTGGCAAAGTTCTGGAGTATGGCCAATTAGGGAGGAACTCGGTGAGCTCTTAACCGAGTATGATGAAATTCGATACGTAGGATGAAAATGTTGATGAAAATTAATTAATTTTTCTCACATAGATTCTCTAAAGTGAAGAAAAGTTATATTAAGTAGAAGAATAAAAAATAGATGAAGATACATTTTACTGACAGTAAACTCGATCAAGTCAATGATTATTTTAATAAGATGAGAAAAGCAGCAATTAAAAAAAACCATTAAGTGAAGGAAAATTCTATTTCTCTCCTTAGAAATATTCAAGTATGAAACCTTACTGGCCTTATTCCAGAACTTTCCCAACAAATCATTTTAAAATCCCATTTTCATCCTACCTATCGAATTTCATCATAATCGGTTAAGAACTCGCCGAGTTCCTTCCTAATTGGCCATATTCCAGAACTTTCCCAAAAAATTATTTTAAGTTTAAATCACATGTCGAAATATCCTGTTTTGAAATATCCAGTGTTGTACCATAACTCGTTTTGAATTATCCAATTTTGAAATATCTAGTTTTGTACCTTATCTCGTATTGAAATATCCTTGAAATATCCAGTTTTGTACCTTATCTCGTTTTGTCAAATCCTATTTTGAAATATCCAGTTTTAAAATGTCCAGTTCTAAGCGGTTCTCGTAGCAAAGCTAATTGCAATAGTTCTTGATAGCTTGTTCTCAAATTTGACACAACATTGTGACTGCACAACTGTTTTCATAAACGCTAATACTTGTCAGGTATTTCCATACATCGCAAAGCAAACCTTTTTTTAAGGATAGGGCACAAAGCGGCCAGTTTCTAGTCATCAGACATAACTTCGCTTTTTCATATTAATCGAACAAGTTCGAAAATATAGTTTCACAAAGTATCCCCTCTGAATATCAAGAGCTCGAAATTAATGCAGTCAATCCCAGGAGAACGGTTTCTTTTTAGCCAATCAGAGGGCTAGTGTTAATTCCTTGTAGATTGAGTCCTCTATGCACATCTCCGCACTTGTTGAGCATTCAGTAAATCAGAGAAATGCCTCTTCCATGTGTCGGGCACTTCATTACTGTTAACAACGGAGGTTTCCATCCTGGCACCGAATGGCGATAGACCTAGGTCTGAAGGTATGGTGCAGTCCGGTGACTCCTTTCAAGAAGTTACGTGAACTCATTGCTGAGTTGATGTACTCTAAAGACTTTAGCAGTCCACCATATTCACGCCTTTTCCTCCTACACATTCGCTTAGCGGTTCTCCTAGCAAGGACTGCTTTGTTCTTCGGATTATAAAACGTATTTCCGATTCTTTAAATAGGCTATATTCTGTTGCTCGACAGCATCCTCACCAAACCAATCATTAGTGAGTTTAATTTTTACTATATCTAGAGTCGCCTTGGCAGCACCAACAACCAAAGTTTCCAATACTTCCCATAGAGCGTGAGTTGATTTCCATAATGCTACTGCTAACAAGATTCTGATATATTGTGCTTTTTCATCTTTGTTGACCTTCGCAGTTGAAACGTAAGTTACTTTTACCTGCAATCCCTGACTTGTACGAAAACTGCCACCTTAGCTGTGCAGTGACCAATCGATGATCACTGCCTACAAATGTAGCAGCCGACCGATAGGATCTCACATCGTGGATGACTCGGTACCTTCCCTTAGAAATTAACACATGGTTAATTTGACTTCGGGACGTCTTCCAGGGTGTATCCATGTTTCCAAGGGAATATTTTTATTAGGAAAGAATGTGCTATCCACAATCGAGTGCTATCACAAATTACATCAATCTTTTTCTCATTATCTGTCGCTAGATCGTTTATCGGATTGCGATCATCCAAATCATTGTAAAATGTGTTATTTTTTTTATAAACAATAAATCCTTTATTTGTATAAGCATTTTTACAAAAAAAATTTTAAACATAGTTACATTTTAAAAATAAAAATTGGTCAAAAGTTGCCTGCCATAAATTATATGAAATAGGAAGTTTGTACCACTGTCCCTACATAAAAGGGCTCTTAGGTATAATAAAATCTATTTTAAAAATTATTCCGTTATCAAAAAAGAGAAAAGAAAATTTAAAGAAAATTTATGTAATATCAAGAAGTGTATAAAAAAAATGCTATAAATATTTTCACTCAATTTAAATCGCATGATATACTTAAAAACTACAAGTATAAAAAATAAATAAATAAATAGAGAAAGAAAAACATTCACACACACATTTACACCTGTACACAATCACACACATTCATACTAGGAAAATTTTTTTATAATGAATATTATTGCTGCTGCTGCTGCGGCTGCTGCGATTGCTACTGATGATGATTTCCCTCAACATTGTCGCTGTCGAACAGCCACCAATATGCGTCGCGTCGTGTTTCATATTCGTCGTCCTTAATTGGTAGTAGAGTATTAAATCGAATGTGATCGTTTGGGTCCGTAAATTTTTCGACGTCAAACCATTTTTCGTTTGGCCTCCTTGTTGCATGGTAAATTAATGGAATTGCTCTCGATTCTGTATGAAACCCATACGATCAAAGTAAATGAATGTATTCGGTCCGGGTACCGTTCCTTTTGTTGCATACAATTTCGAAAGTTGTGTATCCACATGATATGGTCCGTAAATTAGCGAATTGTCCGTATTGAGGCAAGCTCGTCTGATATGATTTCGTGTAAGTTTTAAAATATGTACGTCAATGCGTTCTGAATCAAATTTTTCGTATTGTACTCGATTCGAGATATAGTGCGTAAAATCCGTTTCTGCCTTTCTGTACAGTCCGTTACTGTGTCGAAGACATTTTCGTTCGAAAATTCTGTATCGTTCCATGTAGTGTGGTACCTGGTTGTACCACAGTTGGCATCCGTATGTCAGTATCGGTCGTATCAGGGCTTTGTATGCAATTAATTTAACGTGTTTGTCTAAATGTTTGTTGTAAAATAATTGTCGCGCACCCATAAATGCGCGTCGTGCTTTCTCCAGTTGTAACATAGTGTGCGTAGCCATCTAGCACATATTATCTATGTACACGCCCAGACAATTTATTTGCACAATTTAATTGGTCGATTGTTGATTTTAATTTGTAGTCTACGCCAATTTCTTTTTAGATCTCTTGATGCATTTTTGAGCGGTCGTCTAAATAAGATTGTTTCGAATTTTTCTGCGTTAATTTCGATATGCCAAAGTTTAAAATAATTTTGAATGAAATTTATAGTTGTCTGAAGATTTTTTTGTATTGTTTCAACATGATAAGCCGAACTGTATACAATCATGTCGTCCGCATATGCTCATGATTTTATTGATTTAGAATTTAGAAGATTGTTTCAGATTAAATCAGCAGTGTAGAGGTTAAAAAGAATGGGAGCCGTAATCGAACCTTGTTGTACGCCATTCAGAATTTTAAATTTTGATAAAGATCGTTTGTTGCCGCCAGAAGTTGTATAAAATTGCCGATTAATTCGTCCGAAAAATTCATACGGTGTAATTTCGCCAGTAATTTCGCCAGTTGGACGGACCAAACAAATTGATTCAAAAGCTTTTTTGATGTCGATGAGTACAGCTCCAGTAGGATTGTTAAAATTTAGGTGATGTGTCACGTCGGCCAAAACTTTAGTGATATCATGTACCGTGCTATGTCCCTGTTTAAATCAAAATTGGTTGTCGGGCATCAGTTTGTGTGCTCGAACATGGTCGTTTAAATTGTAAAATGTGTTGGCTCACATCAGTGGGCACACAAATGATGGACAGGTTGGCTAGTGGCATGCGTAATCGTAGCTTACGCATATACGGATTATTAATTGCTTTGAAATCCAAAACAGCTTTTTTCACCTTGGGCCCAAGAAAAGAACCAACACGAATATTGCCGAGGTCATCTCCATTGTAAAGCATTGTGTAGCTTTGGGAGTCATGGTCTCCACTTTTTGTCAATCGAGGTTCTTAGAGAGCAACGAGTTGCAAGCGGTACTCTTTCATGGCTGATATATCAAATGCGTCCATCAAACGAGCCTGGTTTTCTTAGCGACTCCACCTTCCACGTACCGATCCTAAACTTCGTGTCCATTAATATAAATGGGGGTAGCTTACAATTTTGGCGGAATCCATATATTCCTATGTTGATTTTTTTAACAATTTAGATGTTAAAACATCTAAATTGTTAAAAAAATCAACATAGGAATGTGGTGGTATTCTATAGATAACATGCTCGTTTAGAAATTTTTTACGAGGCGTAGGAATGTCCTCCAACCACAGAGATCAACAAAGCTAAAAAGCAATACAAGGCTATAAAGGAATTAAATAAACCGTTAGTCAAAGAAAAAGACAATTACAAAAAAACATTATCCTTGGGAGGGCTTTTACCATATTACAACTCGCTGTGAAAAGTCACAAAGACACAAACTACCAACTCAGGCTAACTCACCACTACGGATGCACAATGGGGAAGGGGCCAAAAGAAATTCATTGATAGCCAAATTTTTTGCTAAACACGATCCTTAATGGGAATTAAGGAAGATTAAATGGAACAATATTAAACAAAACCGGGTAAATACGTAACTCAATTAGGTTTTTACCGGCATACCACAAACTAAATGTTGGAATGACGCACACTACGGAATAAGAAATAATTTGAAAATTTGTTGTAACGGCAAAGACGAAGGGACTTTTGGAAAGACATAAAGTATTTCTATTATTGCACTGTTTTAGATCACTGATTGTTAATGGCCTGCCTAGAATCGAGTAGAAATTTTTGTTCTCTAGTGAACTTTAGATTTTCTACCGAAAACGTCACAAAGGTACGTGGTAATCAACTAGTGCATATTAATCTCCGATGAATGTCTCACGAAATCATTTTTTCAGCAAACCACAATTAGGTCAATTACATTTCAATACATCATCCAAATCAATTAATTAATTTCGATATAAACCAAAACACAAACATTAAGAAGAAAAAATTAATGTTCATCCACATTCCAACATCATCACTAAGATTTTTCATTCACCAACAATTGTTTACATTTTACTTCGTTTTTTTTTTTTTATTTTTTTTTGCCTATAAGCGAACACAATCCAGACGTACTTATTTTAACATCGTAAATGAAAACCATATGATCATAATGAAAAGTTGAAAGAATTTTCACTTTCAATACTAATATATGTATGTGTTTATTCACATTTATCCATAATCGGCGTGTGAAAAAATTATATAAAAGAACAAAACCAGGTTCATAAAATGTTAAAGACTTAAAAGGCAACAAAAGATTTTTTTTTCTTAAATACAGAATAGAATGGAATAAAACAATTTTACGTCTATTCTTAATTTTATTGTCGCTCTTCTATTTCGAATTTTTTTGTTTTCTAATCAAAACGGAAATATTACGTAAGTACAAATTGGATAGACACTCGTAGCAATTGTATATGTCTAAGAATTATAAGTGGTAGCAATTTACTATTCGTGCCAATTAAAACACCTCTAAGATTATAAGAATGGTAGTTTTTTTTTGTGCTGGTATTTCTATTAAAGTTTTTATTTTTTTGTATTGTGACTTCTTATATATTGTGTGTGTGGCTGTGTGTGACTCGTGTTTGTCATTTCAATTTATTCTGTTGCGCTTGAAAAAGGAAATAACATTTGAATTGAAATTAATGTGAACACAATTACGAGATTAATAGATTGAAACGAACTCAGTAGCGGATATTTAGTTTAGACTTGGTATATTGGATGTTAAGTCTACGCTCTATTTCTTTAAATATAACAGAATTTTGTCAATAACATTTAGCACGTATCGAATGGGTATACACTCTAGATACTGTTTATGCTAGACTTAAAGACGATATTTTATATTATATATGAGGTAGATGCATAAATGATTGCGTATTTTTTAAGAAAAAATTGTATATATGTTGACCACAATTGTCGTAAGATTCGTACAACACATTAAGATTTAACGGCCTTACTAGATATACAGAATCAGGAATTGGTACAAATCTTCGATGTTTGGGTGGTTCAGGTTAACCGAAACTCTGTGATTTATTTTTAAAGACAAATGAAAATCAAAAGCCATATTGTGGTGAAAAGTATGTGATATAATATGTATAGTTGCCTTCAAAACAAACGATACATGTGCTAACAACAATTGAGGTGTAAGTGCAAGAAACAGGAATCTCCAATTTTCCTGTAATTGGATTAAATAGCTGGAGATGTGTTTTTTTATATACCCCTTGATCTTTTCCAAGAACAAGGGTGAAGTTTATTCAAACGCTTTATAATGAAACGAATACAATGATATACTAAATTGCACAACTGGAGGGTATGATTCCCGTTCTAGTACGATTTTGCTTTGTCACAATTTTGATTTATCTCATATAGTCTTATATAGGTGTCATATTTACAGTCATACGTAGGGTAGTTTAGGTTTAGGTGGCCGTCCAACAATGAAAAGGCATAGACACATGTGGTCCATAGCCTTACCACAAAGTTTTCTTCTCCGCACTAACTTACTGAAACCAGTTTGAGCTTCTCACGAAGCGGTGGATATCTTTAACGCTCAAATTGCTGAGATCCGTTAGATCCGTTAGGAAACGAGCTCCAAAAAACTTGAGTTTGTTTTGAGACAAACAAGGACAGGTGCATACAAATGAAGTATTGTTTCCTCTTCTTCTTCGTCCTTGCAACTTCGACAGTAATCATGAGAGAAGTCTACTAGCATGTTTACCTATAAGACAGCGACCAGTAATGACACCCACGATTGTGCTAATGTTACACATTTGCATAGACATTAACTGGTTCGACTTTTTTAAGTCCAGATAAGGCCAAATCTGCCTGGTAATTACACAAGAAGTGAGAGGTTTACATTCAGTTCTTCGCAGAAAACCCCACAACCGACCTTTCCATCAATTTTCGAAAGAAGTTAATAAAATCTGACTTTGAAACTGTTCCACTCATCTAGTCCTCTCTGGAAGGAATATCAGCTAAAAATTTAACTTCAAGGTATGCCTTTAACTTCAAGGTATGCCCTATAAGCTTTATAGCTGTATTTGCAGCTACTTCGGCCAGGATATCCAAAAGGATGAGATGAAAGAGAATTTCCAGGGCTTGAGTAGAGGTGCTTCTAAGTGCACCACTAATACACAAGGCAGCAGTTCTCTGCACTTTCTTCAACAATTTTTGGTTCGCCACTGTACTTAAAGTGGGCCACCAAACTGTGACTCCATACATTAGAATTGGTCTAACTACAGAGGTGTAAAGCCAGTGTATAATATGGGGCTTAAGCCCCCATCCTTTCCTAATGGCATTTTTACAAGAGTAGAGTGCTATCGAAACATTTTTACTCTTTCCATAATATTTGGCTTCCAGCTTAGTTTGCTGTCCAAGATAAGACCTAAAAATTTCACGTTGTTTGCGATGTTCAAAACAACTCCATTAAGAGTTGGAGGGTCGAAAAGAGGAAGTTTATACCTCTTGGAAAAAAGAACCACTTCAGTCTTCAGTAGATTAACACTGAGACCACAGCTATTGGTCAATTGAGTTAGAATGCCAAGAACATTCTGCATAACATCTCTTAGGATACAAGGATGTTTACCTAAAGTGCCAATAGCAACATCATCCGCATAAGCCACCACTTTGAAGCCAGCCCCTTCCAGGTTTAATAACAAGTCATTTATGACCAAGTTCCAAAGAAGGGGGAAAATACACCGCTTTGCGGAGTACCCATACTTACAAATTTACGGATGGATAATCAACCCAGATTCGCTATTATGACCCTGCCTTTGAGCATTTGATTAATCCAGCTTTTATGTGCCCATCCACCCCCAAACTTGAAAGTGCTTGTGTGATCTCCTCTGGTTTGACATTATTAAAGGCACCCTCAATATCACAAAAGGTCACCAAAGAAAATTCCTTATATTCGAGAGACTTCTATAGGACATAATAGGGAATGGAGAGCAGTTTCTACCGATTTCCCTTTACAATAAGCATGCTGAGACGATTGAGCCCTTAAGGTAAGCCTCTATCTGTCTTTCTAAAATTTTAAAGAAATAAGAAGATAAGCTAATAGGTCTCATTTCCTTGGGATTGCAATGAGAGCGTTTTCCTGCCTTAGGTATAAAATAATGATTTTTTGGAATGACAAAGTTCGAGACTACTTTTAAAAATCACCTTAAGCCAGGGAACAGTAAAATCAGCGGTTTTTTTAAAATCGGCAGGAATAATGCCATCCAGACCTGCAGACTTGTAAGGCTTGAAACTGTTAACTGCCACTAAGATATTTTTCCTACTGACAATTTTCCCCGGATGGCTAGTAGTCTTATTAGCCTTTGGCAAAATAGGGGGAAAAGCAGAACAACCCGGAAAATGAGTTTCCAAAAGGAAGCTCCAAAGATTCCTTACACATTGTAGTCCATTTCCCATCTGATCGTTGAAGATGACTTGGAATGGCATGTCAATTTGATAAAATCTTATGTAGCCTAGCTGCTTCAGAAGACTTCTGTATTTTATCACAAAAGAGCCTCCAGGAGTTGCTTTTGGCACTTCTTAGTTCATATTTATACGCTTTAAGGACCTTCTTGTAGGAGTCCCAGTCCATATCAGTTCTTGTTTTCTTCGCGATCTTGAAGAGCCGCTTGCATTTTACGCGTGTTACTTGGGTAATTGATAATAATTTATAAAAGGATTAATAGTTATGGCTGTGACATTGAAATGCGCGGATTTTATAGCTCGGTATAAAATTCCTGCTTTAATTATCATGTATACTAACCTCATTTTCCTCTAAGCGCTTTATTTCTTTCACGATGTTAGAGAAATGCTGTACAAGTTACTGGTAATCGCTATAGTGACATTGTCAAACACTTTCTTGTGCTCAAACTGGATAATTTAAATTTTGCCGAACGTATTGAAATTACTGTCCCAATTTTGTTGATATTGATTAATTTTGTCGAATCACCAATTCCACGTGTTTTTTTTAGTGAAAGTAAAGCTAAAAAGACGCAGTACGTTCTTATAAAGATACAAAAAAAAAATCAAAACGGAAGGTTTTTAAACGAGTACTGTGGTATAGAGGTATAGAGATTTATGTGAAAATGAATGACGTTTCGAGAAAATTGTCTGCGACCAACGGCTAATTTTAATAATAATTCTTATACCAATGTGTTCCCGTCAAAACAAAATAAATTATGGTTTAAACTTAAATGGCTCAAAAAATATACGCAATTATTCGTGCATCCACCCAATATGTTGTTATACAAGTTAACAAACAAAATCGAAATCGGAAGAATTTTGTGTTTTTTGTATTTCTTCTTCCGAATGTATAAACATCAGAATATATTATAAATAAATAGAAGAAATACATTCTTTTGTTAATATTTCTTGGAAATCGATTTCTTACGTTTTTATTACTTCCTACTTTACAATATATTCTGTACACTGTTGTATTCTTAACCCGTTCTGACCCTACATTATAGATAGTGACATTTTTTAAAAAACTGAATTCATAATACTTTAATAATAATAAAATGACTTTTACATGCCATTTCTGGCCCGTACCGAGTCAACAGTCTGGCTCTTTCAAAATCGATCCCAAGCTTGTTTTTCGTATTGTTCTACGAAGAACGAGATTAGGAATTTTCATAAATTTTGAGACCAATGGAAGCTGAGAATCGTTGGTCATAGTAGTTCTTTGACATTGTTGTGATTCAGTCCAATTACACAGATATCATCTGCATAAGCCAGAACCTGATTAGACTGGCGGTACAATATGTTGTCCTGAGATGTTTCACTTTCGAAAGATGAATTCTAACATGAGATTAAAGAGTGTCGGGGCACTATCCCCTATACAAACAATCTCCGTGCCGTAGAGCTTATTGCAAAAATTCCTGAAAACTTGTTCTCAACTTTGACACTCAACTTTAAGAGAGTAATTATTATGGGTTTGATGTTTTTTTTTTGAAAATATTTTCTGGTGTTGAGTTGCTCTTAATTTTTCGGTCAATGCCAGACAAATTAAGTCGGTAACAAGGGCTACCATGTTACTATCAAATTCAATTTATGTATACAAACAGAGAAACAAACCTCATTTGTCTAGGATCATGTTGGCTAATCTAAAAACCACAATTTTTTCGAATTTGAAATCCAAAACAGCCTTCTTTTATTTGGTACCCAGAAAAAATCTTATGCACCAAGATGTTTATTTGTATATATTTTAAGTGACAGACAGGTTAAAAGGGTATTTCTAATTTTTGTCAGTTTTAAACTAATGCCAATTGTTACTGTGCATATGGTAATATATAAACTCATTAAACGAACGACAATGTATAAAACTTAAGAAAAAGTAAAAAAAAAAAAGTTTGCAGCTAAAACTTTCTTAAAAAAAGATTAGATGAACTGCACATTTCCTTTTGCGTAAATATTTATATTTTAATTATAAAATATCTGAGACAATTTTTTTTTTATATTTATATTTTATTAATTTTTTTAACATTCTAGATATTTTAAATAGTTTTCTTGAATTTATATAAACTAAATTGTGAGGATTTTATTACACTTCATTATTCCAGTAATCAGGGGCGGTGATGTCATATTGTTGTATATGCTAAACCAATTCAATTCTATCAGTTGGTGTTGATTTTACATCTGTTTAAACAATCCTGATTGTCAAACTAGCTGATTTTCGGCGGTCTTTAAGGTAAAAAAACATCCACAAGATTTAAGTTACCTAAAAATTTCCCTTCCCACGTATCAACTGCCTTATTGATACAATAAAAAACCTATCCAAAACATAAAAAGGTCGATGAGAAAGGGACAGTGATGTTATACGACTTAATTTGCAGGGAACCTACGACTCCTTGACTAACCCAGTGTCTTAAAGTGACTATTCCAAGTGTCAGCTTATATAGAATGGAGGAAACAACCGAAAACATAATAGATGTACGGTTATCATAACTGAGAAGAATGGCTGCCTTAAAATTAAGAAGGTATAGTCAAAAGCGAACAAATCGAGTACCATATGCTAATTTTATAGTTTTATTATAACAAGTGACGAAACAGTGCCGATAACGTTAATTAACAGCAACCCTCTGAACGAGGAAATTGCGAAAAGCTATATTTTGTATATTACAGCAAGTGTGGTACAAAAGTCTTATTAATACTGTGTGCGAAACCCATGATAAATATTTGAGAATAAAATTTTTGACATTAATTTGATTAAAATATTCCCCTACATTCCCAATTTTTTATTTTTTTTTTCGCTGTCCGAAAAGTATAATAATTTATTGAAATATTTTCCCGCCATATATGTTTTTCTTTTTGCGAGGCGTATAAACTATAAAAAAAATTACAAAACCCTTTCGCGGTCACATCGGCATATAAATAGGACACGTCGGCGTTTGCCGACAGACTCTCCTAATTGAGTTTAAACTGTCAAATATATATTCATCCAATTACGATCCCAAAACATTAATCAGACTTCATGTAACTCGTCTAGAATTAATCATGCATGTAACATTGTGCGAGTATTTTCTAAAAAATTTGTGTCCGCGAAAGGGTTAATTATTTATAGAAATTGTCATAGTAACGAAAATGTTCAAATTGTTCTAAAATGGTTTTTGAATGAGCCTAGGTTTCGACTGAAAAGTTCGTTGTTATTTCTACAATGGGAAATTTTTTTATTATTTTTTGAATGTTTTCTAATTTTGACGTTGATTTTTGATCATAAAAATTCATTGGAAAAGGTTGCAAATCTAAAATGTCTAAAGTTTAGTAAAAAATAAATGGCGTTTAGTGTTTATAAAAAAATAAATGGCTTTTAGTTAATTTTAATCGCAACAAAAATACATGATAATGACATTTATCAAATAAATGAAGGGCTGTCCATAAAATTTCCTAGAGGAAATTTTATATTTTAGTACCAATGTAAAAATAACAATCAAAAAAACATCTAGCCATTAGTACACATCCGTTGTATTTTCTACAAATCCGTTGTATTTTTTTTGCATGTGTAGGTTACAAATTTTATGTCGAGACACAATTTTTTTGTGAATGTATACTATCCGTGTGAGGCGTGTTGTAAAAATAACAACCAACTTTTAGGTGGAAACGTACACTGAAGTATTACAAAACCAAGTAGTGAATTTTATGTTTTATTGTATATATCCGAGTGTGCTACATAAGACACAGTCATATGCTGTGTGCCTTTATCGACTAAACTAACTAAACTAAATTATAACGAGTTAGTTCATGCTATATCTAGATGGATGGAACTATCAAAAAAGCCACTTACTGTGGTATCAACTTGAAATTAAACTAAACCAACAATTTTATAGTTTATTTTTAGTTTAAAAATATTATAGTTATTTTATATTTTTTGTGGAAAGTTACCGAAAAGTTATCTCGAAAATATACTTTTCAGCTACCCCCTATGGGGCAATAGCGGCAGTTTCAATAACTTGAAAGTTTAGTTTGAAAAGTCGATTAAGGCACACAGCATTATGCTGACTTTTCGAGCTAAACTTTTCAAAATTCAAAGCTTCCGCTACTGTCTCATAGGCGAAAGTTAAAAAGTCAATCTGCGAGGTTACTATTCAAAGACATTTCATTTTACTGTGTGACGTGAATTAATGATTTTGTTAATTTGTTTTGACGTTAGTATAAAAAAAATCAAATAAAGAAAAAATAGTAAAATGGCCGGGTCGTACTCGGTACCAAGCGTATCAAGCGCAAACGTTTTATTTTGTGCATTTTATTAGCGCATTTACGCATTAGCACTGGAATAAGAATTAAAATCTTTAAAATATTTAACTTTTTTCTAAATGCTTAAAATTTTATTTTACAAAAGTTTAGTCGAATGTAAGGCACAGACAAAGACTTTTGTACTAGTGACATCTGTTGGCACATTGCTTGAACTAATAATATGTCGAAAAGTTTAGTTTGAAAAATCTTCTAAGGCACACGTCATAAGTATGAAACCATGGAAACAGGGCTCTGCCAAAGTAATCAGAGTTCGTGTCTCTTCAGAATACTCATGGTACACTCACGGTTTTGAAGGTATATTGACATCCTATTACTCAGCGGGTTTCTCATTTATAAGTTATACTCCTCTGGTGGAACAAACTTAAACATTGATCAAATTTCGTGAGAAATGATACCATCTTCATACATCATGTTGTGTTAAAATCCCATGTTAAACTCGTGAATCGTCAGTGATGCTCTTAACTTTAATTCTTTAAGATTGAATTTGATTGTAAGTACGTTAACTTGAATAACTAAATGTCCTCTTGTCTCTGAAAAACTTTTTTTGGTTTAGGACTCGTACAGTGCCAGACATAAATATTTTAGATTTTTCGACTACACTACATGAAATTCAATTTTGTTCCTGCTTAAATTGCTGTATTAACTGCTTAACATATTGAGCTACTATTTTCTTTTACTTTGTTCGACTTTTATAGATGTAAAAAATACCGAAAAGTCAGTGTTATAAAACTATAAAGAAAACCAAAATCTGTCCACTGGATACCACAGATATTTTAAAGAATGTAAATTCTGTTCAATTCACACCTTTCTGAGCTACACGATCGTTCAAAGTCCCGAGAATAACGCAGAGAGAGAGCCTTTAATGGACAAACTTGTTACGATTTCTCTAGAATTAAATCTCAAGAGTAAATATTAGTGTCTTAGCCCCCACCAGTGCAATGCGGCTAATCTAATGAAATTACTGTTTAAAGAAAATTAAAAATTATTAGTAGTTATTCACAAACGAGTGATACAATAGGCAAAAACGTAACAATTGGTGACAGCAGTGGGATTGTGAATATTTAAAAAGATTATAGACAAGTTAACGAATAGACAATTGAAGGAGGTGTCGTGATTTGCCAATCAGCGGTACTAAATTTGAATTACAAAGGCTTGGTTAATAAAGGCTTGGATTCGGATAAGCACGAATTTGCCTCAATGAATTTTGTTTTGTCACATTTAATTGCTGCCATGAAAGAAACGATGGAGTAGTAGCAGCAGAGTGGAATGAAAAGAGATAATAACCAAATGATAGGACAAATATGTGATAATACACTGTCTAGTGAACGACAGTTTGAAACAAACGTAGACGGCCAAAATAAAATGGACGAGAAACTTCTTGAACTGTCTACTACTCTCCAAAGCGAAGTAGAGAAATTACAAGAAGAGTTTAAAACAGAAATTCTAGAAGTTAAAACCGATGTTCAACATGTTAAAGGAGAGTCCAACAAGTGGAACAGAAAATTACGTAAAAGTAAATGGAACAACGTTACAAGTAGTTCAACATGTTCAATCAGTCAAATTAAAGCCTCCAACCTTTGATCACACAACAGCCACCGGCAATTGTTGGAGTGAAGAAGATCGCGCCGCATCGCTGATTGTAACATTAAAAGGAACTGTAGCTGAGACTCTACAGATCGTTCCAGAAAAGGAGTGTGGTGATTACGGTAGAGCAATGCACATATTGGAGCTTGTAATTTTTTACGTCGGTATGTGTGAATGGTTTCACTATTTTGCTCGGGAATCAAATCGGCAGTCAGCTAAGTGAAGAGCAGTTAGGAAAAGTAATCCAAAACGTCCGAAGACACAACATTCTGCTGGCAAGGTTATGGCCTCTGTATTTTGGGATCCGCTGGGCATAATATTCATTGACTAGAAAAACAAATATATTCGCTATTTTTGCTTCATGGCATTACTAGTGCTTTGAAAGGCCAAAAACTCTGAAAAACGGTCACAAAAACAATGTACCGTGTTACAAGCCGTTGAAAACGATGGCCAAACTACACGAATTGCCAACAATTTTGTTTTCGTGTTAGTATGGGGACTAATTGAATATGTAAGCAAATATAGTAATTTAAAAATATCAAGTCATCTATAAAGTGTTATTAAACACTTTTTACACCCAAATAAGTTCAGTTCTGTTTTAAAGTTACTATAAAATTTAACTGTGGTCATTTTTTTTATTAATCATTAAGTTCGTTAACATTTTATGTATTCAAATTTAAAAAAAAAAACGCCATCCACTTAAATTCCCATATAAATTACCGTGTACTTAAAATTTTGTATGTGTACATATACATAACATGTTTTGTGATGTAAGTTTATCGTTCAGACATACAGGAGACTTTAAAATAAAACCAAATACAAAACAATTTGTTTGGTTTTTTATTTTTTTGTTTTAAATAACATGAAAATTATTTCCGGCGGATTTAAACAACAAAAAAAAAAATGTATTCAAAATTACAGCAACTCAAACAAATTTGTTGTACATATATACGAACGAGTATAATAATAATACTACAGTATTATGCAGCTTTATAGTAACAACCAAAAAAAAAACGATTAAACGACGTTAGTAGCAATGTGCGCGAAGAACATAAAAATAATTTACATAACTATCGCGTATACATATACTCGTACGAACATAAAACATATAACGCCTTACAAAATAACTACTATCCAGATTTTCTATAATAAATTCTATGATTTTATAGAAGTTACAACAATGATAGCGTTGATGATGGGTGTACGATATGGGAATTCAAACGTTTTAAAAAAATCAACATACTGAGAATTACGTACATAGAAATTTAATTATAGTTATTAGGTGAACATGCGATAAGAGTAATAAATTACTCGTCACAAATTATTTCCGAATTTAAACAAACAACAATATTCTGTAATCTAATCAAACGAACTTGGTTTCGATGATAACAAAGCAATTCTTTTGGATAAACAAAATCAGAATATCGAATCCTGAAAATTCAAATTTTTGAAATTTTTAAATTGTAATTTCAATATTCAGCTGCATTTTAACGAACAATAAAAATACACTGTACATTTATTTGGTAAATATATTGCGACATATTTGTTATCAGTTGGTTATGGTGGCGGTTTCGTTCCGATAAGAAAACGCGAATTTTTATGGAATTGTATTATAATTTAAAATTTTAACTTATCCATTATCGTCGAGCGTACTTTAAAAATGTATAGAAATAAAATGTATACATGATAAACCAATAGATAGAGTAGATAATGCTTTAAAATTAAATTAGGTTAATATTTTGGTGATGATAAGAAATGTTCAGGAAGTTGTAGAAAAAAAAATATAAAATGAATGTCCGATAAAATTATATTGAATCGTATAAACAGGTTGTTACGCTGAAACATGGTTGATTGCTTCCAACAATTAGAACCTTTTTTAAAACATCTACTCAATTGAATGGACAGAATTTGTTAATTCTTTGAGCCAGCTATGCGTCAGTAGTATTTGAAAGTGTGTATTCTATTAGGCCCTAATCCTTATTTTGAACATTGTTTGTTCCATATATATTCTTTGTTAGATTTTACATATTAATCAGTTATCATTCATCTTCTATCATCTTCCTTATAGTAAATAACCGTTCAAAATCATGAGTATCATCAATGCAATGGCTGTATCTTTTTTGTCGTTCCTGAAAATGTTTATTAATTTTTGTTCTTAATAAATAAAAGGTATTACTTTTTTTTATTACAGCCTAACTTCCACCTAGAAGAGTTATTTGGGCAAATTTCCCATTGCTCAATATTTTAGTTTGGACAGTCCCTCATCAAATTGAGTTGATTTTAAACAAGATTTAATAATTGTCTTCAGGTTTTTGTACTAGCAATTTCTTTATTATAGAACAAAGTTTTCTGTTTATTGCAGTTTTGCTCATTTTTTATTACTGTTTTGGCGACCATATCTCAAATCAGCTTTTTTTATTTTTTGGATGCCTTTGATTCGTAGCTTACTAGTAGGATGTGTAGTAAGCTGGATTAGATGTTATAAATTTATTGACAAGAATGATAAAAAATGTAAATATGTATAATATTAAAATATACAATTGCACAAATTGATGTTATGCCTATGATCTATAATAGGAACTTCTTGTAAAGATGTGCCAATTATAAAATGCGCAGGGTAAACAATTCTTTTTTTTACTTTATTGTCTTAAAATACGTTACAAGTTTTGTAACTTACCTAACACATAATGGTGTATGTAACTAAGACTGTGGTCCAATTCTCGACTTATTTCAAATAAGTCGACTTATTTGACTTATTCAAAATGGCGGTATAAAATAAGTCATTTACCGGTTCGATTCTTACCGAGACTTATTTGAACATAACCTTATATTTAAATTATTGATGCGTGTGAAGTTTTTCCTAACTTTTACTAAAACTACAAAAACAACATTATATATGCACTAGTATTAGTAAGAATTAGTAAAAGAGATCACATTTAGGCGAAATTCATTTTTAAATTAAATCAAAAATTTTACAAAAAATAAAAGTAGAAATAATTACTTCATTATTGCACAAAAAATTAATCATAAAAAAATTAAAAATACAAATTTAAGAACATTTGCTTCGATGTGTTATTAATAAACTTGTCTCCATACTAAACACTTAAATAAATATGAATTTTAAACTAGCTCAATGTATTGGCCTAAGATACATTCCCAGGCTTTACTAACTACCCCGTAGGTGTTTAGCACCATATTCACTAATATTGCTAGATTTTCAATGTCATGGTACACTACGAGGTCCCCATTATAAGTTGATGAAACCTGGCCAAGATGTTCCATGAACTATCACCAATCTAGCAATATTAGTGAATATGGTGCTAAACACCTACGAGGTAGTTAGTAAAGCCTGGGAATGTATCTTAGGCCAATACATTGAGCTAGTTTAAAATTCATATTTATTTAAGTGTTTAGTATGGAGACAAGTTTATTAATAACACATCGAAGCAAATGTTTTTAAATTTGTATTTTTAATTTTTTTATGATTAATTTTTTGTGCAATAATGAAGTAATTATTTCTACTTTTATTTTTTGTAAAATTTTTGATTTAATTTAAAAATGAATTTCGCCTAAATGTGATCTCTTTTACTAATTCTTACTAATACTAGTGCATATTTAATGTTGTTTTTGTAGTTTTAGTAAAAGTTAGGAAAAACTTCACACGCATAATTATTGGCAGTTTAGTTTTTATTACATTATTGTATTATTACATATTTTTTTAAGAAGTCGGAATTGTGAGAAAATAATTTTAATAATGTGGGCATAACGATGAATGATCTTGTCTCCTACGGAATCCCATTATAGAAGCCGATAAACCGTATCAAAATATTGCCAATACACCAGAGTCGAAACTTCTATTCGGACACATTATACGATTATTTTGACGTAAACAAAAATAAAAAAATATAATTATCTATATACATATTAATATAATAATTCAAACAAATGGTTTATTTAATTACATCATTCCAAAATCATTCCAAATGCAATTGTCATAGCACCAATTTTTTTTTATTATAACAATAAACATGTCAATCAAAAAAATCGTGAAATATCATTTTTGTGGAAACTCTCCTAAATAAGTCAAGATAGTCTATGCACGACCGAAAGAGTAAAACTACAAATACAATTTCTGAGTAAATTATTTTATGTACATTATTAAAATTAATAAAAATTAGTTTACATTTACATAACCTATTTAATTAATTAAAAATTTTATCAATATTATTATAATTTCATTCAAAATTATGCATTTTAATGTTTCGCCGACCGAAAAAATATAATTTGGTCGATAAAATCTAAAATGGTATAATTTTTGTCGTTTTACGAACTTATGTTTGTCGAAAAGTTTAAATGGTATAATTTTTTTTTCGGTTTCCGAACGCATCAAAACAAAACGATTTTTTTGTCTGGTATAACATAACCTCACTTCGATGTATTTTTAGCTTGGATTTTGTTTTTTCTGTGTATGTATAGCGATGTAAAATGAAAAAAACTATAATTTGTATTTAAATATAAATATGCATTAATTTAATTATATTTATATTTATTTACATAAATATGTATCTATATATGTATATAACATAAATATTTAAAGAATAATTTGAGATCAAATTAATAATTTAGGTCGAAACGCAATCTTGACATAATAATTCTTTTTCCAAGTCAAATGTCACTTTTTATTATTTATATTTTACTGTGACGTTTTTGTCGACCGGCATCTTCGGATTGCATGTAGCGCCAAAATCGACAGTCCGACCGAATTGTTCGGTTTTGTATCTTTATGTGGCAATGCCTTTAGTATTGATTTTTCAAATAATTAACGACACATCTTTTAAACTCTTTAAGGTTTTCGATTTCGTCTAGGTCTTAAATTACGCCGTAATTCCTTTATATGTTATATTATTATTCCTGTATTGAAGAAGTCAGTATGTAAATGGGATCGACATTTCGTCGAATAAGTAGGTATTACAGAAGCTTGAAGAAGAGGATAATGCAACCTTATTAATCCCCTAAGTATTTTAAAAATTATTACTAAAAGTTTGTAATCTATTATTGGTGTGAGTCTTAATTGTGTAACCTTTCGGAAGAGGTCTATTGTTGGAAATCACGAAGGAAAATGGAACTTATGTTTTAGTGTTCTTTTTTAAACCACTTCTATTCCAGCTTTTTATCTAAATTTAGTCCCAAATATTTGAACGAGCTATAGCTTATAACTCTTTCTATTACCACTCCACCATATAATAATTGTTTTGACTGATAATCATATCTGACAGCTTTTTATTTATGATTATTATATAACTAATGTTCTTAGCATTTAACTGAAGTCGGTTTTAATTGAGCCAAAGATTGACCATGTTCAAATCTGTCTGCATATCATGAAAAAATTCTGTAAGGTTGGCATTACTAAATATTTGATAACCACGTCTTCAGCATAAAGTTGAATTTAAAAAAGGATAAGTCCTATGGTATGGATTCCTTAATAAATTTCCGTAATAAAATTGGTTAACGATAAGCAAGCAGCTTGTGTACTGGATGATTAAGTAAAGCCAAATTGATTGTAGGTTAAAATATTGTAAATTTTTAAAAATTGGGCGAGATCGAAATAAACTTTGAATATTGCAGAATTGGTAGGTTCCAGTATGCATCGCCACCCTTATGTATGGGTATGACTTTTGCCATTTTAAATTTTTCTGGCAAATTGCCTTCATCAATTGATTTATTAATGAAGTATGTTAGTGCTCAGTTCAATTTTTCTTGAAAAATGTGAAGGAACTTACTTGAAATCCCATCCCGTCTGGAAGCTGCGGTTGTTTTCAGGTTTCATATTTAAAGTTCATATTTAATTTGACGGTTCTTTTATAACAAATTGCCATTTTCAAAAAATTCCAATATTCTTTAAGTCTTCCACTACAGGCAATTAGTTTAGTATTATAAAAATCTCGCTTTGCTAGTCGAATTTTGGATGAAACTGAACTTTTAACTGCACTATACTATTCTCTCAAATGAGCTCAGTCTGGATACCTTAACTTAAATTTAAAATATTTTTCTCTCAACTTAATACCCCTTAAACTCCTAGAGTTCTAACAAATGTTTCATGATCATTAATTGTGACAGAGTTTTTTCCCTGATTACTTATGTGCAGAATTGTTCGCATAAAACATTATCTTTATATAATTTAAGCAGCTTCATCGGTATTAGTTCCCGAGAAATGATAAAAAATCAATTTTGATTACTCCGCTTGCATCTGGGAAGTGATGACAGTTTTATTGAGCTACCTGATATAAAGTACGGATTGCCAGAAAATGCGGAACAAGATATCCCTAAAACGGTTGTTAACCAGAAATGTTAAGTTTTTCACTCTGATTTTCTCGCCACACAATTCTTTGCAGATCCCAGTAAGGTTTATTAATTTTTATCTGTCGACAGATTTTTTCGATGTCCGAAACCATTGCTGCCCTGAGTGTTCTAAATTTGAGTAGAATTCGTGGTGCATTTTGGTCCAGTAAACATAGTGTTATCCAAAGTGACAATAGTAGTTGTGCACACAGACCCATTGAAGATAACTCTGAGCTTCGTTGTAGTGCTTGTTTGTTTAAAGACTGCGTGTTGTGGTAAATATAAAAGCGTTTTATTTGGTTGCAAGATTTTATCATCTGGTATTGGAGATTTTCATATCCACGCATAAATTTATCATATCCTAATTTTAGATCCGTTTGTTTTCACAATTTTAACAGTGTCTCCGATGGGGAGACACTGTTAAAATTGACCCCTCCGAGGGGTCTTTGGCAATATGGTTGTTGGTGTTTACTTTCAGTGATTGATTAATTAAGTTTTACTGATTTGCCTCCAATGAAGTTCAGTTCGTTTGGTAAATAAAGCGACATAATTACACGAAAAAATCACCTATATTTCATCGAAGCTTATAACTTAATGAAAGTACCAAGTAATTGTAGCCGAATTGTTAATAAAAAATTTTTCGCTACACGAGTTAACGCGATGATTCATATACAAAATTTATTTGATAGACATAAATTATAATCTTTTTGATTGGTTGAAGGTCCGCCATATTTTTTTATCGTACGACAAAAATTAAAAATTGTACATTGCTCATTTTGTAAAGATATCGATTAAAACTTGGCCAGCTGGGTCAGAACAAAACTATAAAAAAATTCTAAAACCAAAAATTTATTAAAATGACATAAAAATTTCCTTACGATAAAAGTCTATACATGTATCGCTTACTGTGAATTTCAGTTTTAAGGTATAAGCATAGAAAAAGTACATAAGAATGATAAATTTCGTATATTACTATGGCATTCAAAACAAAAAAATATGTATATAATGTATATTGGTTATTGCATGCTAGTTCAAAGCGAAACAAGAACATATTTTTAATTATATACCTATCGTTGCACATTATTTTGCATTTAGAGAAATTTTTATTTTCTTTGATTTTGTTTTTCCTTTCTCATTACTACTGTAGAGGAAGACGAACTCGTTCCTATCTAAGAAACTTGATCACCAAAAGTGGAGACCATGTGTCCCAAGGCTATTCATTGCTTTACAGTGGGAATGACCTCGACAATCTTGGTGTTGGTTTCTTCCTGGGCCTTAAGTAGAAAAGGCTGTTTTGGATTTCTACATGTCAATCATTTGTGTTCATGTGCCCATTGATATGAGCCATCCCAAAGATAAGACTCACTTTAGAACAATTTGGATCAACTGATGGGATCCTTACCGGAGCACGACGTCAGTATAGGTGACTTTAATGCTTGAGCTGGCAAAAACCTGACTGACTTATGTGGAAACGTAAGTCCATATTCCCGACACGATCTAGCGACCAATATTGTCCAATAGTATACATCATCTTAGTATGTTATTTGAAAATGTATTCCTAGCGTATTCAGTTTTCCTCAAGTCCCGTTAGGAATTCGTTTCCTAACCTAGATCCCAGTTTCGTAAATTTACCTCTATTTATCAAACTATTCCATAATCTAAACATTGCTCGAACAAAGAAGTTGTTTTCATTTCTGAATGCCTTAAAACTAAATTTTTGTTTTTTAGAATGTATGTATTCTAAAAAATTTAACTGTGCTTAAATTTAAAAAAATTGAGCTTGAAAAAGCTCTTTAAATTCAAAATATTTTTCTTCTTACTGTTACTTTCTCAAACTATAACATTTTTTAAACCTATAACATTTTTTTATCAGGTGTTATCGTATTGAGTTATTCTTGGGCAATTGGAAAAATTGATTATTTATGTGAAAACTAATATAAAATTTCCTCACGAATAATCGTTTTTAGAGATCTCTCGGAGGTCTTTTGCGCAATGGCATGTACTACCAAGTCTCATCATCACAGATTATAATTAGAGGATAAACATCACGCCTTATTTAGAATCATTTACGACGTCCATGCCACTTGCAAGTACTGAACCTTTAATCGGATGGTTATATACGAATATTTCAAACATCAAACTTTTATTTTATTCTATTCGTTCAATATTTTCCATCTCATATAACAAATGTAAGAACATAATTATTCTAATTTTTTCTAGATCAGCAAAATCCTCAACACATACATACACATCATAGTGGGAATAGAACCATTGGCATAAATAGTTAAATATTCAAAATACTCCCCAAGAAAAATGTAAAATATTCAAATGTATAATTTTTCGACTATTCTGTATATCTTATAAAGAGAGACGGTTAAAACTGCTGACATCATCGATTTGCCAACATAGTCGTTCCTACGTGTTCATATCTTATTAAAACCTGCATCTTCAATGAATCGATTAGCATCGTCTATAAATATAGCAAACTCCTTGACGAATGCTATAAGCATAAA
Organism: Tipula confusa; assembly: GCA_963556175.1. Classification (NCBI taxonomy): domain Eukaryota; kingdom Metazoa; phylum Arthropoda; class Insecta; order Diptera; family Tipulidae; genus Tipula; species Tipula confusa. The sequence goes on along the minus strand of OY744477.1, from coordinate 14,803,161 downwards.
TCATTTATTCACGCCATCATAAAAGGATTGTTTATTTTCCTATTTCTCATTAAATTCAATCGAAGATCAATTTAAACCATCAACAACAATTTTACCCCAATAAAAATCCTATTTTCCTTTTTACCAAATGAAAGTATTCAACTTTAATTTCACCATCAAAAGTCGTTATTTACTATAAAACAAGAAAATGAAGAAAAACGAAAGAAAATTTTTTCTTTACCCAGAGCGCATACAATATAGAGTTGTATTATTCGTGTACCATAAGACAATATTACAACAACATCAAAATTCTACATCTGTATACGTATACACAATGGAAAAAGGAAAAATTAACGAAAAAAAAAAATATAAATAAAGTTGTTACAAGAACAAAAAATTACAAAAACAAAAAACGGAAAATGTAGGAAAATTCAACAATGCGAACGAGAAAAATCGATAGTAAAATATATTTCTATTTGTCTTTATATTCTCATCATTTTATGTATACCTAAGTTGTATGTATGTGTACATTGTATTTCATATGTACACAGCAGCCGTAACAATACTACAAACAAATTGAAAAATGTGGAAAATTAGGCCAAAATAGTATCAAGTGGATTGAGATGAAAATAATGTTCTTTTTTTGGTTTTCTGTTCCTATGTACATAGATCCATATGTGGATAGGGCCCCCGTGGTTGGCAAGTACCCGCATGTCTCGTAAAGTATATAAATATAATAGAGTATGAAATCCTTCGTTGTTGTAGGAAGCAACAAAACGGTTGGATCAAATCTGGTCTTGTTTGCAAAGGATTGCATAAAAAAAAATCAATTTTGCCATTTGAAAAGACTGTGGCTGTAAAGTAGGCCATGTACTACAATACCGTTATATTACAAAAATGCTTTGGAAAGTTCTGTGTTCTTCAAGGAGTGATACAACGAAATTAAGTTGTTGTCACTTGCCATTTAGAATAAGCACAGTCGTTAAAATATAACCACTCGTATCGATTGAAACTCCTTGTGAGAAGAGCATGGGTTATAGGGCGCTGGCTGAGTCATTGTTCTTGCACCAATCTTAAACAAATGGTGTAGACGATCTCAATCGGCCAGCTATGGCCTGTAAAAATCTAAATGTTATTTTTGTGTACCACTGTAAATGTTGATTAAAATCCAAAGCATAGCAAAAACTCAAATCGAATAGAGCAGGAGAAAATCTCGAACAGGAAACACATTGACCGAAAATATGTTTATTTATTTATATAAATGTGATACATATCTGGAATGGTATAACAATTAAGTGGTATACGGATGTAAATTATTTCGCATCTGTACCTATTTAGTATGTAGTAGGTGGATTTATTGCTTCCGCCTCGATATACAATTTTCATAAATACGAGAGTCAAACAAACAAAACAAAAAATGGTTATAAACAATGACGAATGAAAAATAATTTAAAATCCGATACAACAAAGACTGTTTATTTACAGTTATAATTTTCCAATTTTCATATTTATTTTTATTATTATTATTATTTTTTGCATTCTGTGCCAAATGATGATTTATTTTTGTTATGGTTTTTCTTTTATGATATACGGACGCATATCCAAGGCTTAAACTGTACGATATTTTTTATTTAGATTAATCACCGTAATCGTCCGTATTTTTTGGATACATTATGTATAAAACGTTGACTCTGATTAGTATAAAATTAATACGAAATTTGGCAGGTGATTAGCCAGAGTAGATTATTGGGAAAAATTTCTATTATTATAATTAAATGATGGCAGACAAGATGGATTATTTGGGTTGTACAAATAAACCAATGAAATGTGAACGGATTATATCAAAATAGAGTGAGTAAACATAATAAAACGTGGCAAAATGTCTCTAAAATTAGAAGTTAGTGCTGGTATAAATTAATGAAAGATTCTGACAAAAATTAAAGAAACAAGCCTAATGTGAGGTTTTAAAAAGCGGTTGCAAGCGTTTTTTTATTGTTACTTAAAAGAAGTTAAGGCCTATGGGTGCAAAATCGATCTGTTCAAATCTGTACGTTGTTCATTGGGAAATACAGCTTTATACATGTTAAAAAGTTGCTTTATAATGTAACCATGTGCTAATCGTACAAACTCTCTCACGGTTGAATTCAAGTCATTTCCTTTTTTCTGCTCGTTTAGCAGCAGGTTTCTCCAGACATCTCGCATAATTTTTACACTTTCAACCATGATTTATTGATATGGTTTATGTAAAGCCTTTCGCAGTATTCCCTTAACAGTTTTATTATAGTTTTAAAAATTTTCGAACTCCTTCGACAAGCTTTCCGATGTTGTAAAAACATTACTGCAACCTCAACCGCATTCTGCATCTATCGTTGAACCGGCCTATATATTACCATAACTCTAGCGGATTTTGATCCCAATCACATGAAGTCTACTTATCGGTGTTGGAAAATGAGTATAATGTCATTTGTATCAAAGAAACATGGCTCACACAGTTCTGCAGAGTATTTTCCTCCAGTCTATTATATTTTCAGCCGCGATCATTTTTCGGATCTTAAGTCGACTGCGAGCTGTAGTGGAGTTTTGCTAGCTGTCTCGAAAGATATACGACTGGATATTGTTGACCTGGAAAGCAACGAGTTTCAAATTTTGGCTGCTAAACTTGCCTCCAATATAAAGCTTGTGTTATTGGTTGTTTCTAATCTCAGATTAGGTGATTGATTGATTCAATCGGTTTCCACGGACTAAACAGATTAACAACATCGGTCATTTTGTGGTGCTATATCACTTTTAGTGATATAAACTGTGATAAAATGAAATAGTCTGTTATTAATGCGTGCGCTTTATGGATGAATTATTGCACGTCACTTATTGATTTGAATGAAAAAGACAATAATATTTGCTGTCTTACTTACACTAGTATAAAACACCGATTTTGTTGTCAACTTTTGACGTTTTCATGGATATATGAATATTCACACCAAGCACGAATATAAATAAACTGATGCGTACTCAAATTAAAGCTTAGAAATAACTAAAAACCCTAAATTGTTATATTTATTTAGATTAAGCGTTACCTTAACTATTTCAACATAAATTTGTCCTGTGTTTGGTTGAAATAAGTGTCAATATTCGCGTCTATCTAAGACAATTTTATATTACACACGCGACATTTGTAATTCGTCTTGTTTCAAACAGAATTAAAATATTCAAATAAGATATTTACATATTAATTTAAATATGTCAATATTTTATTTAAATATTTGAATTCAGTTAGAACAAGACGAATTACAAATGCCGCGAATTACAAAAGTTTTGTCATTTTTATACAAATGAATAAAAAGTAATATGTTGACGTTTCTACATAACCTTAAAATTAATCATATAAAAGTTTTATTTTAAGTGCTGTCTCATCTAGTGATAAACAATAATTTTTGGATGTTATTTTTTTCCTTATTTTGAATATTTTATTTTATTATTAAATAAAATATTCAAAATAATGGAAAAAAAAAAACAAAAACATGAAATTAAATTTCAACAGTATTAAAAATTATTATATCACTAGGTAAGATAGAACTTCATAAAAAACTTTCATATAATTAATTTTGAGGTTATGTAGAAACGTCAACATATCACTTTTTATTCATCACGTTCTCCACAAAATTCATTGTGAAGGGTTGAGTTTGTAGATATTTTTTGTTTACATTTTATCACCAAAAAATTCTACAAATGTGATATAAAAGTGTGATATAACACCACAAAATGACCACTCTGGTGTTCACACTAGTAGAATGTCATTGCAAAATCAATGCTTGTGATGGTATTTTTTATACACTACTCACTGCATGTTTCATACACCATCGCAAGGCGAGTTTAGTGTTGTCTTCGTGCGTTGGTTTCGTTAATTTGAGTGTAGGAGGCGAGTGGAGTATTTTGTTCAATTTGAAAGTCCAGTTCTACATTAGGTCAATTTTCAAGAGTGGATAGAGAACTAATATCGAAAATCGTATCTACAATTCTAAATTATGAGGATCGATGGTGAATGTCAGTATCTTTTTCTTAACAACAAATTCCATCTCTGTAAACCAGCGTGGGTTTTACCCCCGGACGATCAACGCGGTGACAAATTTTGTTTTGTTCACAAATTTATTGACCTCAGCATTAGAGGGTGGGTGGTGAAAGTGTTAAAGTAGTGTTTAGTGATCTAAGCTGATGATGTAAAAATATTATGCATAATTAAAAAAATGGCGATCTGTTTTAACAGGATTTAAATAATTTCTGTGAATTATGTAACTGGAATTGTCTGAATGTTTCCATATTATGTAAACTTATGTACTCTTGTAAAAGGCGAAATAGTCTTGATAATAGTCTTGTTTGCCTTAGCAGCAAACATCCCCAGATGCTCATCTCGACGACGGTGCCAAAAATGTGTTATGAAGCATCATTCCTTACTACAGCATTCACAAGCTGAAAACATAAAAAAAACGGCAAGAAACAAGCACCCACCAAGTAACAACTCTTTACTCGCAAAAAGTGTTAAAGACGACAATACTTCTTACCGCTTTAGTGAAAGTAGTCTGGTTGCTTCAAGAAAACTATTTGCTTGCCGTTTACTTTTCGATTCGTGATCGCAAGCCAGAGTCATTGGGGAGTCTAGTGCACAACGTTTGCGTATAAAGAAGCGTGATGATCGAATCTGTGAAAGTGGATTAAGACAAACCGGTACCTTAACGTCTAGAGGGGCTGCTATTTTAACCATTAAGCCAGATAGCAATCCAGAATTCGATATAGATGCACTCGTAATGTCAAAGATTACCAGCTAACTACCGCAACAAAATTTGTACTTCTCAAAAGTACACCAAAAGATTACATTGGCAGATCCGGACTTTTACAAAAAGAGTGATATTGATATTTTGGTTGGTACGGATCCCTTTTTCAATATTAGCCATCAGCCTACTACTATACTAGTTCTTACTCCACAAAAAGATGAAATTGTCGATATTGATAAAAGCTTAAGGTGATTTGGGAGATATAGATTCGAAAAACCAGTAGAAAATTATTCATAAATCTCCCGATGAAGCATTTTGCGACGATACGATCAAACCGAGACAGAAATTATGCTAAATTATATAAAGATTTTCTTCTAGAATATCAACAATTGCACCACATGATAGAAATTCCTCAGGAAGCCTTGATTAACACTGGTTATTACATAACTCACCACGGCGCATTCAAGACATCCAGTTTCCCAGCAAAGATGAGAGTGGTTTTTATTGGCTCTGCAAAAACATGCTTAGGAATGTCTTTAATGGTCTGGCGGACCGACCGTGAAATCAACCTTGTTTGCGATAATATTGCGATTCCGCAAATAGAAAGTTGTTTTTTCTACAGATTTCTAAAAGATTTATCTTAAAATCGTCCTATCTTCAGAAGACACACAATTTCAGGAAATTGTATCGATATAGATGATCCATAAAACTAAATCCATCAAAACTTATAGTTAAACCTCATAATCTTTTCTGGCTACTCGGGTTACAAAACAAAAGCATCTCATGACTGGAACTGACACAGAAGATCAATTCCTGCAGTTACAAGAGAAAATCGTGTCTATATTAGGCAAATACCGATTCCAGCTCAGCACTTGGAAGTTCAACTGTAGCAAAATACTGGATAAAGCTCCAAATAAAACTCAAAACAATCACCTCAGAGAGTTTTAATATCGTAGACAGGAGTCCACCAATTCTGCGAAAGTGTTGAGTGTAATATGGAAAAACTGACTGTATCGTATTCACTTGGAGACTGCCTGATAACATGACATTCACGAAGTGAACTGTCTTATCTAGAGCCAGTTGTACTTTTGATATTCTAGGTTGACTAGCTCCTATAGTCATTAGAAAAAAATATGTATGCAAATGCTTTGTGCTGGTAAGCTCGAATGAGACAATATATGTCTAAAAATATAGTATAAAAATAAAGGACCGTTGTCCTTTAATATTTATTTATTCCGCTTTAAATCTATTCAAACAGTTTCTTTATTCTAAGAGTTGGGTACTAGTGTTAAGGACTTTTTGAGAATTTAAAATTAAATAAGCTTTTGGATTGCGACTTTTATAGCAGCGATTTATGAAAAGGTCGTGTGAAATGATTCAAAATATTTGTACAGGTAAAATAAAATACAGTCGATTGTCTGGATATTATGATCCCTATAGCTAATTCTTTTTCAGATTCTCATCTTCATAATACTGATAATTCAATCTTCATGTAACGAAATCATTTTACATCCAACACTTTGTTCCACGGTTCACTATTAATGACAAAATTGTGACAATTAGTTACATACTGACTGACCTAGAAGGTGGTTATTGTTTGATAGATATATCAATTATGCGTGTAGGGTGAGACCTGCGTACCAGGGCGAGTAGTTATTTTGTCGAGACTGAGTTTATACGGAATTCGTAAGAGATAGAAATTGTACGGTTTGGTCACGATATCGTGATGTCGGACATTGAAAACGAATGGTTGATGCTTATGATTAATTTTAAATTTTTTTTATTTTTATTCTTTTAATCGTTTTTAATCGATTTTCTTCTATTTACAATGACGTATTTTGTTTGTTTAACGGTTGTTTGAATTAATTTTCGTGCTAAATGTTTATTTATTGAATCTTTAGTGTGAATGCATTTTAGAGTTTTCGTTTAAAATTAAAATTAAATTTAAGGAAACTCCGAAATTTGTGTAACACTTCTGTGTAACAAAAGGAATCGCCTACACCAATGCTGTAGACGATTGCTATGACCTATCTGATCACTCTCCAATTAAAGTCAAATTGAGTACCGACGCTTTAAAAATTGACCCACCTATACGTCTAACAAGCAAATTTACTAAATAGGATAAATATAGAAATGGCATTGAACAGAACTGCCAACTGGACATCCCTCTGTCGACACCAGAACATATTGAAGTAGCAACAAAAAAATTTAACTCAAATAATGGGATTCGCTGCAAAAAAGACTAAACCTGGCGTTATTAGCTCTGAAAGAGTCAATAGACCAACACCTAACATTAAGCAGTTAATTCAAGAAAAGCGGAAAATACGCTGGCAATGGTCAGCACCAAAAGTCTCCACTACTCAAAAAGAATTTAAATAAAGCTATTAAAGCTCTAATACGAGCTTTGGTAGAAGAAGCAGTTCAAGACCTGAGTGAACTCTCAGCAACGGAAAAAACGGATTACTCACTATGGAAGACAACAAAACAAATAAGAAGGCCAGACCTATCGAATCCACCAAACAGACAACCAGTTGGTCACTGGGCCAGAAGTGACATTGAAATGGCTAATGTTTTCTCCAACCACTTAAAAAAATTATTTACACCAAATGAGCCATGCAGTGTTAGTATACTGCCAGAAAAGTGTTAAAACTATTATTAAAAGTCTAAACCCAAAGAAAGCTCCAGGACATGATTTAATTACCGGAAAAATGATTAAAGAATTACCAGATAATGCATAAAAATCTTAACCTATATATTTAATGCAATAATGAGATGTGGGTATCTCCCTAAAATGTGGAAAACGGCACTAATTATAATGATCCCGAAGCCTGGTAAGGACAAAACGCAAGTCGCGTCATACAGGCGATCATACAAGTCGCGTCATACAGGCGATCATACAAGTCGCGTCATACAGGCAAAGTTCTACTATACAAGGCGATCCTAATCCCCATTTGGACATATGGAATTCTACTATGGGGCTCTACCAGCGTATCAAATATACATCTTTTACAAAGCACGCAATCAAAAATACTACGTAGTATTACAAATCCTGCTTGGTATATTCGAATTGATAACATCCACAGGGACCTAGAGACTAAAACGGTAAAACAGATGATAAAAGCATACAGTTTAAAGTACCATTCAAAATTGGAAACTCATCCCAATGAGTTAGTAAGGGAACTACTAAGGCAGCCAAAATATAGACGTCTTCGCAGAATAGATCCACTAGATTTAATAAAACGCATACCAATATAAGTACTAACATAGGTTAGGGCTTAGTATAAGATATTTTAGATTGTAAGTTTTGCGCACTTTTTGTTAGTTTCAGATAAAGAAAGATTCAAGAATAAAGCCATTGGCAGTAATTAAAAACAAAAATAAAAATGTTAAATTCTAAATAGATATTCCGATTGAAATGTGTGCCAGTTACCAATCAATTTTTTTTGCATTATTATCTGGAACACACTGATCTTTTTTGAAAATTGTGTTTTGAAAAGTCTGGCATTGTTGTAAATTCAGGCTAGTATTAACATGCAAAAAAATTATTTAGAAATTTGTACACTTAGCTGATAAAATCAATAACATCTTTAAAATTAAAGGCCATTTGAAATAACTGTGTGGGAAAATGTAGTTTTAGCAATTTAACACCAAAATAAAATAAAACTAATATCCATTTTTTTTCTTTTCATTTTAGGTAAGATCGATAAAGCTGAGCAATCAAACACAAATATAATAACATCTAACAGCAAGCGAATCATAGTAATATCTATCGACCATAATCATCAATATTAATATAAAGCATATATACATACATATAGACTATTTGTAGGAAGCGATGATAACATAATCTACGTTGTATGGTTTGTAGTTTTCTATGTGGTTATAACACCATATAAAATTAATAAAATTTTAATAGCATATTTATTTAAAACACAAAACAAACATAAATATATATGTATCTAATATCATATCAGCAGTACATGATAAAATTTGAGTGGCATATATTTATCTATATATTGTTAGCACTAAATTTTCCACTTCCATTATTCCCATATTGATCGATTTTCCAATCTAATTTTTATGTGATCTGATAATAATGCTTGGTCATTGCGTAGTAAACCTACATACATAGTTGTTAAATTTTTATTGATGTAGTTTGCAAAAAACTATCATCAAAACAAACAGAATGTGGAAAACGTAATTTACAGTCGACATTGAATAAAAATAAGATTTGTATTTTATAGAGTTCGTTTAGCGATACACTATAAAATACAAGGCTGGCCTGCATTTCATTCGCAGTTTTATTTCTTCGGATTCGAAAGCGATCTTGCACTTCGAGAAGCCGTCGTCGCTGGCAGTATCCTTTGTGCTCTCCTCTCTCAGATTGATGCACCAATAATTGGTGGTCAGCTCAACGAACGATTTTACACATAATTGGTCAAGGTGTTGTGGCCAGCGACAGTGATCGAACTCAGTGCTGTGGTGGGTTTAAGCCAATCTATACGACCAGTGACAATCACCGGTTGAAATAGGGATAGTAATTTTAATTTTGTTTGTTTTATACGAGAAATTTGCGGTTATCGATACGTAAATAATTATGAAAAGGATGTAAAATTAATTTGTAATTTTTATTGACCGGTCGAATTAATGTTAACCTAGTAAACACGAAAATATCCTTGAAATTATATAGTATTTTCAATTTAACATTTTTCGGCAACTAGTGACAATTTATTATCTAATGATTCCCAAATCACCTAGAACATCCTCGATTTTGCCCATCATAAGGAAACCAAAAATAAAATATCGCACGTAATATTTTCGATTTTTGTCGTATTTTACCATTTCCTTTAAGCATCTAAACAGCAAAATAATTAAAAAGGCTTACCTAACTTATACTCGAATGACTAAGCATGACACGATTTTCGTTTCGTATTTATACCCGTATTATATAATAATATAGAAATACGTAATTTAGTCACGATTTTTCAACCGATTAAATAGGATATTGTGGGGACGGTGTGATGGAGAAGTCGTCAACGATTTTAATGAAGAAAACCGTCTTCCCGCAAACAACTTGAAGTTTGAATAAATTGATTTATTTTTACTTTAGTTTCCATCTTAGGGCGAATAGCAAACGTTGATAATTATTTGTTGCAAGACATATGCTCCATTAAATTGATTCGTTCCATTGCCATTAAATTTAAAATTACATAATTTTGTTCTTAGAAATTATGTATCGTAATGTATCTTTTTAAGATATAAGAAACCCGGAATCGCGAAATGAATAAAAAAAAATGCCATAAACTTGTTGTCACATCTTTTTCATGCCAAATATTTGATTGACGGATTTCATTTTATAGCCATAAATGAATAACAAAATATTATTCCATTGTTGTACCGAAAAATTTTTCCACGAAATTTTGATAACACCAAATGGCAATTTAATAGTAGCTCGTTTTGAATATTGCACAAAAAAGACAAATCTGCGCACCATACACACTAAATTCAAAATAGCATAGAAATTTTATTATCTTTTATCAATTGCCAGACACCAGCAACAACAAAAAAAAATATTTTTTCCTCTTATTTTGGGGTAAAAAGTATTAGATCCTTACGTTTATACCAAATAGCAACACAACAATGAATTATTCATGTACAATAGAAATTTCCACGAAAAATGTTATACACAAGAATTACATTGCTTTGTTACCAATTTGTATGCAGCTGAGATATAACAATATACCAGCATAAAAACGAAGAAATATATGTATATAAAATTAGAAGTTTGTAAATAATATTGTTTCCAAATTTCTTAAATTTAGAATAAATATCCTTGAAAAGGATTGACAATACAAAGTGATTATTCTATTTTTATTAGACACCAGCGCTTCTTTATTCGTTAATGTGATTCGAATTGAATTGCATTGAATTGAGGAAAAAATGTTCGGCTGGATGTTCAGTAATTTAATCAAAGTATAGCATTTTTAAGCAAGTTTGATTAAATTTGTAATTTTAAAGGTTATATAAAGGACTGGCTGGCTACGCCCGCTATGCCACGTGAATAAAATTACCATATCTCAAAATATTCGTCGCTCTAAACGACGTCATTAGAAAGTATGTGTTGTTTCCGAATATGCTCTATCTAGAAAGTGTTTAGAGTCCCAAGTAGCTCCAGTCACAAAAGTTAAAAGTGGTTCTTGTATCATAATTAAACGCTTTTTCAGATCAATTCTCTTTCTTGATTGAATCTGCCAATAGCGTTTTTTGATGTTGCAGCAGTTCTTAAAGTTGAATTGAACTTGTATCCGCAGGATTTTAGCTCGTGCGTCTCGCTCTTGAGATCGAGTTAGTTTCCCGGCGCGCGCTCTTTAGATGTTCCAACAGCTCTACTGGCTGACAGTTACCGTGCATGTCTGGTTTTCTTCCAATGCTTGACTTTTTCAGTGAAATTCCAAATAGTTTTCAGTAGTACTTAAAAACAAATTTGCACTAAATACAATATACAAAATATGCAATGCTCACGCGCACAATATAAAATTTTCACTGAATAGTGAAAAAATAAAACAAAACTAACTAAACATATTTTGAAAATGTTACTTTGATTTTTAATTTATAATTCACTACACTAAAAAATTAACTGTCGAACATTTGGCTGACTTCATAATGTAAATTGCAGTCTAATATAAAAACAGTTTTTAGTTTTAATTTTGTTCATGTTCCTGTGGTCCTATTTTAGTATTTCCTTAACAGAATAAAAATGAAGCCCGTAGACATTTTTCTAATAGTTTAACTTTTTCTTTACCCAAGTCGCCATTTTTGCCATTCAGACACCAACGAAAAGTGTTTAATCGACATCTATTGTGAATATTAAAACTAAATTAGTGACGATTTTGGTTTTTATATTATTTACTTTTTAAAAAAATTGCGAACTTTGTACCAGATAAAACACACGGTTGGATACCTGAAATTGAGCTAATAGCATTTTTCACCGCAGCAGCCATAAATAGAAAAAACCTAAACGATCGGTCAAACGGTTTATTTGTTTTTTGTAACGATCATATAACGAATTTCCTGATCAAAAGTACATTCAAAATACTTTAAAGACTGTCAAATACGATTAGGTTTTACTTTGCTAAATTCTGGACAGCAGAGAGAGGACCGCAATATTATTTATTGCCTCTTGTTATCTTTCATCTTGTTTTGTCACTGTATGTAATCAAGATTGACTATATACTAAGTAACATCTGCAATTAAATCTTGGTTGATGCAATAAGTGAGGTTTTGACTTTTGTCATCTAAATACCAACATCATTGGCTCGGTCTGAGAGCTGTCAAAGAGCAGGCACGTTAAGACTTAAAGTGACTGTTAAGCTTTCTTTCCATTTTTGTGGTTGTCTATCTGAATTTTTTGTTATTTGTATATTAATTGTGTTAACGGTCTTGTACGTGTAGGTGTATATTGTCTTTGAATATGTCAGAAATAATATTGTCTTCCTCTTGGAAGCTTGTTTGACAGTTTGGTTATTAGTGCCAATTGGTTATCTGAAAATTTCAGCGGTTCTTTCAATGTGCTTCTTAAATTGTTAAATCTTCACCGTGTAATTTAAAGCATAATTAGCTTCAAACCACCCAATAAAATATTAGTGCAGATGTTCTTATCTAAAATGATGTTACCATTTTATATAGCTTAGAGTGATGTATGGCTGTTAACGTAAGGAATAAAAAAGAGAAGACCAAAGTCAGAAACTATCCAAAAGTATTACAAAAATTCTGATTTTTGTTTTATAAATATACTATCAATTATTCAAATTGATACTGCAACAAATTTGAAATTGAGCATGAAGGTCAACCATGCTACATGTACCATAATATGCTAGACAGTAAACATATTTTTAAGAGATGTCATATAATATTTTCCGCCCTATACAATCCGCCTACAAACTTGCATTTATAATAATACAATTTGTAATATTTCTTGTGATCATACGAAATGTAAAAATATGTCTAGATACCGGGTGAATTTTTTAATTTGACCCTACTGAGTATATCATAAAATAAGTTTTTTTTATATATAAGTAAATAGTTTAGGCAACTGCTAACTAAGTTAAAAAAATCGCTCGAGAAATAATGATTGATTTCAAATTAAGTCAATATGAGTATTCTCACTAGTGTTTGCAATCAATGCCTGAAAACACTTTGGCATGAAATTCTCGAGGTTTTCTAGCATTTCTGTTGTATTTTGATTCCAGATGTTTGTTTACTGCGGCAAAAATTTCATTTGGCTGCCTTCCAATTTCTACTGCCATTTCTTGCTTTTCTTGCAACTATTGTTCTAAATTTTCTCAATTGAGTTTAAATCTTAATTTTGCGGTGGCCAATCAAGGGTTTGTTGATCCAAATCTCTTAGAAACTTCGTTTCTGTTTACGTTAACTTTTGGGTCAAAACTTTAAATTTACTCGAGTGATTTGTTAAATTTTTGCGATGCGCAAATAATTTTGATAAGGACTGTATATGTTTTATTTTAAAAAAGCTTTCAGAACAAGCCTTTTTCGTCAATATTACAAATTCATTAGAATTTATTAGAACGTTTAGTCATCTTTTTCGCTTTGGTCTGATTAATCATTTTGCTGAGTGCCATATTGAATGATCCTTGGGTTGTCATCATAGATATCGCTTTAATTTATGTGATATCTCGACTACAAGTACTACGTCCTGCTGTTGGAGCTAAATTGAACTCTTGCTATGTGAGCTGGGTTCTCTTTTGATTCAAATATATGCTTGCAGTTATAAGAATCATTAAAATTTGGCGGTCATAGTTTTTATATTTGTAAAATGCAAATAGTGGTAGAGCTATCTAATATTTGAAGAAGATCGAACCGAACGAGTGACCTAGAGTAGATATTTTTAAATCTGAATATATAATATATCCCATACATCTGCTTTACGAAATTCAAGTCATTGCAATGTCCTAATTAAAGTGTGAAAAACTTTTAATTATCTGATGAAGTTTTTAAGCCGCAGTTCCTATGTCATCAGAATATTTAACTGTAAGGATTTTTTCAAAGCAACCACTACAAAACTATACGAAAATCATTATATAGAGAAATTCCACTTTAAACCAAAGCAGAATTCACCAAGTGAATTGGAATGGCTATCAAACGGCTACAAAGTATGGAGAAATTACGAATAACCCATGAGCTTGCCCCAAGGCAGCAGTGTACCGATTTATGATTGTATATCTACGAATGGGACATAAGGTAGAAATAGACTCACCAGAACATCCATCTAGCTTTTTGTACTAAACTACGCCAAGTTCGATGCTTGCATAAAATAGAGCCAACTTGGATTTTTTTTGTAGAAGGAAAACAAGATCGTCTACGATCTGCATTTGGGTTATAAGGATTGCACTAAATCTGTCGGGTACCAATGTCTTAATGTTCTATTAAACATACGCTTACCTTTCGACTGCAGGAAGTTCTCGCAAAGTGTCCGTCATAATTGCTTATTGTGGCGATAAACAACTGATCACCTGAGTGAGCTTTTATCACCGATGCATTTTTCAAGTTGGGAAACAAAAAATAATCCCCGGGGTCTAAATCTGGCGAATAAGTACCATACCTTGTACCTGTCAACTGTTGCTTTGTCATGATGAAAAAACTTTCTTCGTCACCAAATGTGGCCGTTTTTTCTTTATTTCATCACTCAAACGCCGCATTAAATTTGCATAATACTCACCGTTGATTGTGTTTTCTTTCTGAAGATTATCAATTGAATTTATCCCAAATAACTAATTCCTCTGACCTTACCTGCATATAAATTTTCTTTACTATTTCTGGCGTGGTCATCTCATTTGATCGACTGCCTGCGATGTTCACATAACGATGACCAATTTTTTCCAAATCGCTAAAGTTCTGTTGACCCAAATCAAAAATTAAAACAAATGTTAATTGATTATTGCAGTTGTTTCAAGTTAAATTGTCCACCCGGTAAAATACAAAACATATGACTCCATTTAAAATCCCACATGGTACTGTACAGTAATAAGTCAATTTAATTTAAAACATCTTTCCATGCAGCAAAACACAAAACTAGTGCCTGGGTACAGACAGAAAGAGCAAAAAATGTCATCAACATTGTTAGTTAACAATTCATAAGAGCGCTGAAGATGAGATCATATTCCTAGCATATAATTACATTAGAATTTTTTTTTTTCATTCAAAGAAAACATTTTCTGCTTTATATCTTTTGACGATGTCGATACGTAGAGAACTTTCAACAAGTTTATTTATGTATTCAAAAATATGCAAAACATATAATAATGTAGCAACATGTTTTTTTGTAATTTATTGTTATTTACCGGCACATGATGACGCCAACGTCAACAATTAAGCCCAGGTTGTATAATAATATGATTTAAATGATGCATCATCTTTTTGTATGATAGTCTAAATGTATGCGAATTTAATTCAATGTATTCGATGCTCTTATTATGAGAGTTTGTTACACCTGAAAAATTATTAACTGCGGTTTTTTTTCATTTGATTAATTACATATTTCCATAATATGTTTTAAATCATAAAGATGATGAATATTTATGATTCACCTACGTTCTCTTATTTGCACGAGTATAACACGCTTCAAGTGTAATTTAATAAAAAAAATTACGGGATTTTTATTTATATGCTTTAAATACGAGGCTAATGAGCATAAAAAAAATTATGATTTTATGTACTGTAAATCTGTTATTCTGGTCAAGTTTAAATTGAATGTTTTCGATGATTTAAAACTTAGATAATCATTGATCAATAATAATAATAATAAAAATTGATCTTTACGGGCCGTTGCTGGCCCGTGCTGCATTAATTATGTGGTCCAAACATCGCAGCATTACCCACTACGATAATTGGTCGGTAGTGGTTTATTTGTCCAAGTACTTCTCGGCAAGGCATCGGCGTTCCCGTGTGTGTTTTCCTTTCGTTGTTCAAACTTGTTTAATAATATTGTTGTTGTTTGGGCCTTATTCCTGGCCACTGTCCTATTGCTCGTTCGTCATGGTCTAGGGGTTGATGCTCTTCTCCTCATCCACCAACAGTCCCGCGAAGGTGCTCTCGATCGTTTTATTCAACGTTTTACACAATCTTTTAAGATCTTATCAGCAACTGATCTTTCGTTTGATGATGATATATGCTGTCTCGGTGGTTAATGGCGATGGTCACTGTAAACGTTTATTTAGGAGACAATACTATATCTAATCTCAACATTTCGTACTCCATCAATGTACTAGAGGTATATTGAAATGTGCTAGATACACCACCCTGTCAATATCTGCTGCATAATCTTGTATACAAAAAAAGTGGTTTTTCTTTTACAAATTTCTGTACGATTCGTTCTTATCTTCGGTTTCTAATTCGAACTTATATTCTTCGGGATTTTACCCGTCGTTCTCTATGGTTTCACGAATTCGTACCACCAACGGCTCTTAGTTACCGTTAGTTGGTAAATCTCGTCGTTCCAACTCATTTTTCAATTCTACAACGTTCAATTCGTACAGTCATTATTCTTCTATTATTCACAATCCCACCGCTTTCACCAATTGTTACGTTTTTGCCTATTTTAGGTTCCTAACACTGGTTTGTGTATGAATTCTTCTAATTTTTACTGTATACAAATAAATACACAATACACAACAATTTATACTTCAAACACTGTTTACTTTCAACTACAATAATTTCTGCAATAATTAAGACAATTATTCTACATTTTCGACGGTAAATAATTCTCAGTCCAGCGATCCAACTTTCGTTTAGTCGCCACCTACGACAAGCAAATGACACTGTGGTGGTGTTTTAAGGATATAAAAACTTAAAGAGACATGCGGATGACCCTCGACCACAGTAGCCATTAAAAAACTATTAATCGATTTTTGATTTGTGTTTGTATTATTTCATGAATCATTTTCTTACTAAAAATCTATATATAAAGCGTTTTCCATTTACAATGTCTGATTTGAAGTTTAAACACTATCGGAATGGGTTATATCTATGACATGTTCACCAAAAGCTAGATATTTAAGTAGGAAACTCCTATCCATAAACGCCTATATGGTGAAATAACTTTATAATCGATTAATTGGATTATACCGCATAAATAATACAAAAAACTAAGACATTAGATGTCAGTCTCAATTAAGTTAGAATCGAACATATAAATTTTTATCGAGTCATGTGATATCATCAAAATTTAAGCGGTGTGTTGGTGTCACGTCATGACGATTTGTTTACAAAATTTATGACTAAATAGATGCCGCGGCTGTTGTTCATTTGAATTTTATTTGTATTAGACAATTAAATTTTATTTTATTATGAAATTAGAAATCAAGATTAGGACTATACTTCCTATATTTTATAGTGTTTAGTACAATTATAAATTATAAGCGAGATTATAATATATACGGTCGTGTTATGATGACTGTTTCCGATTGTAATTAAGTACATTTTTAATGATTGTAACGAAATTGTTACCCTTAGTGAGTATAATGACAATATTTGTGAGTTCACATAGTGCTCCGCATAATATTGGTGATTTACAAATAAATAGCAATTATTATGTTCCATTGACGTGGATTTCTGCAGATAATTTGTCTTTGACTCATTTTAATTAAACCTATAAATATAGATACAGAGTCGTTGATCAGCATCTAAATTATCTCTTTTGTCAAAGGTCCTGTTATGTTATGTTTTTCTTTTTTCTTTTTTTTCTTTTTTACATGTTCTCTCCACTTGAGTTTGGCATCGAGCGTCATGCTGTAATCAGAACTTTTTTCATCTCTAATACTACCTTAATATCTGTTGATTTTTTCATTTTTAGCTTCTCTAGAAAGCCTCGTATAGGTAGCTCTTACAGCCTCGATAATTAGTCGGATGTTGCCTCTTACAATTTATACATTTCGCCGGTACATCTCTGCCTATTGTTGATATCTGAGTTATATGTTCGCCTGAACGTTTTACACACCTCGGCAATACCGCAATACCTTTGGGTGTGTTTAAATCGCTGGCATTTTTTGCATGGCGTTACAATTTTAGCCTTCGTGTCGTGTAAAGAATTCCTTTTATACCATAAATGTTTTAAGCATCCTATTTGTTATCAAACACTAGAATTTCACAGTCCTACTTAAATCACACGGTTTCTGAGTGTTCGCTGATCAGTGTTTGCTGATTGATTCATTCTTTCAAACAACTGGTTTTTTTTAACAGCTTTTTCATCTTCTGACACCAATTTGATTTTGGACTAAATCTCTTGTAATTCCCAAAATCGATTTAACTTTATTTCAATTTTAGTATAAGTGTGAAGGTTTTTCTTTGATGTTTTGCAGATATTTGAGTTGGGCCTGAGATTACCAAATGTGGACTAGTTTTGATGGCACTTGGTTTACCTGCGATGATTTGGTTAAGTTTCCTTGTTTATACAGACCTTTTTTACCAAGATGTGTAAGAATCTCAAACTTAGGATTTGTTAGTTTCTTCCATTTTTTATCTTCATTGCCTGCGTTCAGGATGTGGATGCGTCAACTGACAACTTATATAAAGTTTTAAAGTGGAGTTGCTGCTAATTTGGATTATAACGGTTGATCTTATTGACTTGAACAGTTGACTTTACCTTAGCTTAGATTAATGGTGTTTTATGCTTAGACTTTAACATCATTGGACCTGCAAAATCAATGCCTGTCGGTTGCGAAAGTATTTTCATCATTTGTTTTGAAGTCTAAATTCGATATCGCTCCTACTTGATGCACTTATGAGATACATGTTTCATTAAAAAGCTACGTATTGATAATGCACGTGTCGGTGCAACTTTTGTTTTTGCCGTGACCATTCGAGCTCGATGATAACTATTTCGTGTCAATAGTTCAGTAGTTCGAGTCTGCTTTACTTGATGCAACGCCACTTAAGATAATGTTGTATTTCTTTTCTGGGACGTTTGGTTTCCTCACGTTTGATTGTGAAATAAGATTGCCCGTAGAACCTGATTCTAATAATATCCTGCACATTTGTAGTTCACCGTGAATATTTTTAATTTAAACGGCATAGCTGTTGGCAATAAAAGTTCAGTTGTTGAATCGTTTAAAAAATACAGCCTTCGCAATAAAGTCACCATTCTGACCCTGAATTCCAATATGGGCGTAAGCTATTTCATATTATAGTTCCACTATCCAGTTTTGATGGTTCTTAGATCGATTGGCGCTTACCGTTAAACTTATGTTTTAATTACCTTTTAACATCAGTAAGATGCACTTTATTGATACAAATAATTTGAACACATTTCCAAAGTACATCATCATTTCTGCTTAATTGATTGGTTGATTGTGCTGCATAATTAAACTATAATTCGGGATATTCTCCCGAATATCGACGGGCTTAGTTTTAGTAATTAAAAAAAAATAAAAAAAAATTCAAAAATTAAATTTGAAAGATCAAACAAAACAAGTTTCTTCTCTGAAAAAAGTGCACCGAGTTCCAATACAATAATTTTAAAATCGATATAAATTAGATAAAAAAATTGATTTAACACTAAAATCAAATGTAACAACCGTTAAACTAACAAAATACGTTTTTCAAGTTATAAGATACTTAATGCTGTTAATTAACAAAAAAATACGGGAAAACGGGTTTGTCCAAGTGCAAAACAAGATTTCTTTTATAATTAATTTATAAGAAGTCCTAAAACATTTTAATGCTTGTAACTTGACATCATGCTTTATACTTCTTCATGTAATACACTTAACTCTGCCATCAGACTAACTTTTATTGATATGAAAGCTAATATTTTTATTAAAACTTTTTTTTTTGTTTTTTTTTTTATTTTTCATTTTTCTTTCTTAGAAGGTAGATAAGTAAATATTCTTCTAACAATTAACGTTCCACAAAAATAAAACTTTGAATGCATGGAAGTGGGATGCGAATTTTTATTTCACCTTTATATTGCACGTGTATTTACGTATATAGGAGAAATAATCAATTCACAAATCCCTTAAGAGTACGTAGACATTTTTTTTAGTTGCTTCTTAATACGATTAAATTTGCACAATATATATTGATAAAAGTAATCACATTTTTTATTTTTTAATAATTTAATTTTTTATTACATATTTAAAAAAAAAAATTAAATCTAATCCGTATAGCTATGTGGTATGATCGATAAACCTACTCGAAATGTGATAGTATAAAGTTTTGGTTGATGGTTGTCATTTTAAGATATTATATGTTGAGTGGGTTTGGTCTTTTGTGTTGTGTTGAAGGTTAGTATCTACAGTACTGTACAATAAAATTTGGATATAGTTGAATTTTTCAGCTAAAAGCGAATTTTTCCGGCAGTCGGGTGTTTTTGATTCGACTGGTAACGGAGTAAAGTATTTCCAGCAGTTTCTTTTATACATTTTGATTTAGGTAATAAATCATCGATGCATTGGTTTTGTTAATGAGAGATATTGATAAAACCAATGCGTCTAATGCATTTTTTTGTTAACAGTTTTAAAAGATTTGTTGCTATTCATCAAAATGTGCACCATCGTAGAAAATGTCATAATTAAAAAATGCAATGTTTTTCGAAATCTTCAATATTTATTTGTTTATTTATTTATTTTTATTTATTTATTTCTCTTAATGCTAAGGTAAGTAAAACTACCTCAAACTGAAGTAGAATGTTGTAAGAATGAGCTGAAGAATGATGTTAGAAACACTAGGATACCTTAAAGCGGGAACATTTCAGTTGTCAGCTCCATTTTCCTAGTGATCCATCATGCCTGATATAATTCACTGCAGAGTTTGGTTGATTGATTGAATCGGATTAAAATAAAGTTATTGGTCTCAACTAGCAAATAAGGGTCGACGTATACCACTGTTGAGTGTTACACTCCCGTGTGAATGGGTTTAAAGTCACTAAACCCGTGTCGGCCTTTGCTGGCTTGCACACCTGAAAAATACTCACCCTGTTATTTACAGCATAGCGTAGATCATTCGGTCTTTATTCAAGATGAGTATAGTGATTTGCACGAACTGGGTTTTGTCGATAAACCACGCTTGAACGGGAGCTCGCCATCTTCGTTGATAAACACCAATGCGATGTCATTGTAATCGACAGATTGGTAATCGTGTCTGAAGACTTAACTTTTTATAGGTGCAAGAAGATTTGCGGGAGCTGCTGCAACACTCATGGACACAACATCTCGAACCAACTGATACGTTCAACCAATCGAATGTTTAATCTGATGTAATCTGTCAATCTGATCAAAAATGATTGCAATGGTGATTGCAATTTACGTGCATGATATAGTACTTTATACTTATACGCTTGAAGGCGAAGCACAGATCTCGCTATTCGAGTGCACAGTTTCGATTTAGGCCCGTAAAAAGACTAAAGGTTTGCGATCCTCAAACTTTTTTGCCATAAAGGTAAATTCAATAAATTAAAATGTTCCACTGCCCAAAACAAATCGAGGGCTACCTTTACCGTTTAATAGTAGCGTTACTCACAGTAAGTTATCCATGATGCGAGCTTTAATGCAACCACTACGGTTACGACACCGGAAGTACGCCTGGCTAAATTGCATATCCCCTCCTTTTCGGGGGATTATACCGATTGGCAGAGCTTTTTCAATTTATTCCATTCCTGTATCCATAGTAAAGATAGTATAACCTCAGTGCCAAAATTTCAATATTTGATGGGCTTACTGAAAGGTGACGCGTTTTCGTTAGTGAGACATTTTAAAGTCGCAGAATCAAACTATATCGAAGCATTGGCAAAACTCAGGCAAAGATACGACCACAAACTCCATACTATCAATGCATTTATCCGCAATTTCATAGAGCAATCTTTTATTCAAGTAGCCAGTGCCTCTAATATTAGAAAGTTGCTAGATAACTCGGATGAGGTAATACGCGGATTAAAGGTGATCAAGCAGAGTCAAGAGATCCTTGGCTCATATACCTTCTTCTTCAAAAATTAGACGATGAAACCCGAAGTTTGTGGGCTCAAGATAATACAGGCAACGAATTTCCGACGATAATCGATTTTTTTGATTTTTTAATTAAACGAACTGATGCTCTTGAATCACTAAGAAGTCATTCGATTCGGCCACCAAGAGCAAAATTTCCTAGTAGATCTAAAAATAGTTTCGCTGCAACCACTAATTTTAACTGCATAATATGCGAAAATGAACAGCACAGTTTAATCGATTGCAATCAATTCAAAAAATTGGAAGGAAGAAGACACTTTATGGTTATCAACAACATAGATGCTTTAATTGCTTAAGTTCAGGACATACCGCGTATGATTATAGAAGCCGCGGCAGATGCCATGAATGTTCATACAAACATCATTCCATTTTGCATATGGATAATGGACCAAAGGTGTTAACCTCAGACATCGATAAATCAAAGAACAATGCTGAAGAAGGTGCTTCTAAAATTTATCATGCAAATATAGATTGGTTGGTCAACATAACTCATTAAAATGTATATTGCAAACGGTGCTACCCACTGCAATAGTAAATGTTATAGATAATTTTAGAGTACGCAGGCCATCCGTGCCTTATTGGATACAGCCTCGCAAGCCTTGTTCATAACCGAAGCATTAGTTCAAAAATTAGGCTTGCCCCGCACAAACTGCAGAAATCTGATAGCTGGAATTGGTCAAACAAGCAGTGGAAGATCTCGAGGCAGTACCGTATTACAGCTGACATCTAGATTTAACAAAGAGCAACTTAATCCCTTGAAGGCACTTATCATCCCGAAAATTACGTCTTTGCTACCCTCCTTTAAATTCGATATTTGCTACTTAAAGGAGCTAGAAGATGTCAATTAGCTGATCCTAATTTCTATAAGCCAGGATCAATTGACATTTTATTGGGTGTAGACGTTGTCTTCGATTTGCTAGACGATGAAAGCAACAAAATTAGCAATCTTAACTTAAATTTGGTGCACAACATGTTTTGCACCAAATTTAGAATTTTGTAACTTAAGTAAACTCAGCGCAAATTTTGAAGTAAACCAAGGTTTGGTTTGTAAAAAATTAATGCTTTTCGTTTTTTATTGCTTATTATGATATTTCTCTACTTTATGTTATCGCTTCGAAGGTATTACCGTTACCAATTACAAGGCCATCCTGATTGATTAAACTGAATTAATAACATGGGAGCGTTCTAATATCTCTAGGCCTCTTTCCAATGATGGTTTTAGAAACAATAATTTCCTTTATAAGATGGGATATCATTTTGTACAGCCCACTGTTCTGCTTTCCTACAATAACCTTAAGGTAACCGTTCCACGCTTCGACGCTGTTTTGAGTACGAGAGAAATTGGCTTTTGCAGTGTTTTCGACAAACCAAAAACTAACTCGGGTCATAACGTGGTTTTTTGTTAGAGTTGCTTCCAGTTATGTAATAACATTTGACCCATCCTGCAATTTTTTTAGCAGTTTCATCTGCTTAGCAGCGGGATTTCAAATTTTGGGATTTACTTATTTGGGATTTTGAAATTTGGGATTTTATAATTTTGGGATTTTATAATTTTAGGATTTTTATTTTGGAATATTCAATTTGGGAATTTTGTTATTGGGATTACGTACCCAACCCTTAAAACACAACCTGGACGGATCTGTTGGTTGATGGTTCGGTTAATGTTGCTAAGTTTAGAGGTTTTATCCCTTCTGCTGATAAATTGTATCCAATAAACTGTATTTCCATTGTTTTAAATATGCCTTTCGAATTATTTAGAACCTCCTTATGTTCTCCCAATACATCGAAAGTTTTTTCCAGATTTTGGTTATGGAGTTTAAAGTCACTTCACATGACACTAATATCCGCTCCATAATTTTTTGGAATTATTCTTAAGCACATATGGTGCCGAACACCAAACGTTCGTAACGTAGCCAAATTTAATTTAGGTATTAATGTGGTTATGTATCGTGATTTTGGCGATATTTCATTTTGATGAAATTCATTTTTTATATCAAAACGTGAGAAAAACTTGGCTGTTCTTTCCAACATCGAAAGTGGAGGATTTTTAGGTAAAATGGCCATATTCGCTCTCCTTATACCCAGCAAATACATTAATCTCTATTTTCTTTGTTTATTTTTTCTTCAAATGGAATTAGAATTCTTCGATAAGGCTGGAGATAACTGGTGGAATTCGTCAATTGAAATCTCCACTAGTATATTTTTAAATGTTGGAAATGCGACGACTACTGATTTTGTTTTCTACGGATCGAATATTTTCGAGTCTATTGGATCGAGCCTGTTCCTATTATCGCTCTGGTATCTCTATTTCGTACTGCGAGTTCTACAAAACTTTTGAAATATCCTTTAAAACTGCATTGGCGACAAATCATCAGATGAATGTTTTTTATCATCACATCGCGTGCAAGGACTGCATACTTTAAATCATGATTGCTATTTGTTGATTTCATACAGAATTCATTTATGTCGTCTACCCACAATGAAACATTTACTGTCAGTATTTTTTTAACTGTGAAACTAGAAGAAGAAAAAAAAATATTAAATTACTTTAGAGTGACAAAGACAATCTGTTTTGTTTATTTTTCTATTTTGTTTTTTTTTTGTTACAACAAAAAAAACGAGTCTTTGTCCAAATAACTTATATTACTATAAGGGAAATCGTGAACATTTCCATAGTAAATGCAAACGAAAGCATGATTTCGTTAAATTTTGATTCGTAGAAAAATCATAGATGGCATAGCAAACGTTTTTAACGAAAATAATAGATGGCGCGTCAAACAATTTACTTTTTTTTTCACAAAATTTCAAAAGTTAATTCATTTTAATGAAATGAAATAATTAAAAAAAAACAAATTTTGTTTTATTTATTTATTATTATTTATGAATAATAATAAATATTTATGAAGCCCATTTACTTCACTAATTTCCAATTCCGATTATAAAATTTAAATTTTTTTTAGATTTTAAATTTTTGTTTCGTTAATAATTCGTTGAATATAAAAAACTGTAGATAAAAAATGTAAACATTTCGTTCAACTACTACTAGTGCCATCTATGATTTTTCCACGAACTATATCATGTTGGCACATGAATTCGACGCGATTTCCCTTATAGTAATATAAGTTATTTGTCTTTGTCACTAAAGTAATTTAGTATTTTTTTCGTCTGCTGGTTTCACAGTAAAAAAATACTGACAGTAAATGTTTCATTGTGGAAAGCCGGTATTAGTGTCAACAAATCTGTCCATTTGCCTCGCTACAGCTTCCAATGAATTAGAATCAGTTATAATGGTATCTAATTTAATATAATCTCCTGATGAAAGCATTTTCCTTCGCAAATTGTTGGAACTAGATTTTTCCGCGATTTGATTTATTAAATCGCACAAATCGTTTGTGTTTTCAAATTTACATTTTTCAACTTGATGACGAAACCTGATTAGAAATTTTTCAAAGTTTTTGTTTTCGTCTTGCTTCATCAACCGAAATATGTGGCATTCGTATACTTTGCTTTGCTTGGGTGCAAACGACACATCAAGTTTTTTTAAAGCTTGCTTAAAAGTGAGTTTGGGTCCCAAGTCAGGTTACTATCGATGTAACCATGGAATGATTTCAATGATTTCCATACGATTTTTCCTCGAGCTGGAGCCGATCATATTATTATTGGCTAGGTAGTGGTTCGATGACAAATCTTTATCACCTGGGTCAGATTTTGTGGAGGTGTTATAATTAGCTACAAGGGTAAATGGCAATACTTTTAATTCTATTAAACGGAATAGTGATTTGAGGATTAAAATAGCTAGTCCTCCTTTATTTGTTATAGCTGGTGGGCCATTTAAAAATTTAAATTTAAAAATGGCTGCCGCGGCTGGCCTCACAGTACCTCATTCGATCGGACGATTTTTCGAGCACTTTTTCGAGTGGATGGGGTCGTATCTCGGCGATGGCATCACTAATGTTGGCCTTCAAATGCTCAATTGTCTCTGGTTTGTCGACATAACACTTGTCTTTAACGGCGCCCCGCAAAAAATAGTCCAATTGTGTTGAATTGCAGCTTCTTGCCGGCCAATTGACATCACCATTTCGGCTAATTAAACGGCCATCAAACGTTTGACGCAATAAATCGATTGTGGCGTGAGATGTGTGGCAAGTTGCACCATCCTGTTGAAACCAAACATCGTTCACATCAATATCATGAAAAGCGGGCGCAAAAAAATCTGTTATCATGGTGCGATAGTGTCTCCATTGACCGTAATGGTTGCGCCGTCCTCATTTTCAAAGAAATATGGGCAACGATGCATCCACTCCACAAGCCGCACCAAACAATCGCTCGTAATGGGTGCATTGGCTTCTGTAAGACCGCACGAGTGGGGTAATGAAAATGAGCTTCATCCGAAAAGATGATTTTTTTGGCAAAATCGACATCATCGTGCAGTTTCTCGTTGGCCCATCTACCGAATTAAAAACAGGATGGTCGTGCGGCTTCAACTCTTGAACCAATTGAACTTTGTAAGGCGTCATACCGAGATCTTTTCGCAAAATTCGACGTAAACTGGTGAAATGTTCAATTCTTGAGAACGATGACGAGTTGATGTTGATGGATTCTCACGCACACTTTCAGACACAGCTTCGATATTTTTAAGTGTACGCGCACTGTACGAGCACGCTGACGTCTTGGCGCATCAACAATGAAACCAGTGTCACGAACTTTAACAATAAACTTGCTGTACCGGGCACTGTTGGTTCTCTGCAACCAAATTTTGCACGACATTTTCGTGCAATTTCCATTTCCGACCAATTGTCTTTGTTTTGGAAATAAATTACCAATAAATCCCAACGTTGCTCAAGCGTAAATCGATTCATTTCGTTCAGTGGAGATAATATACTTAATTTTGTGACGGAATAGAATGACATAAGTATTGCCAGATTCGAAAAAAACAGTGGTTCAAATTTAAACCGATAGATGGCCCACCCTTTATTATTAGTACTTTAGTTAATAAGTGTTCTAACGTAGCTGTGGAAATTATAGCTGGACAGAGTAAAGTTTTTATCTTGTTCAAGCCATGTTTCTGCGAGCATACTCTTGGTTGATGGATTTGGCTGAAGTTTTCGAACTCCACTTTCTCAGGAAATAATTAAAGAGGAGGCTGAATTTTTAAAAGTTCTTTGGATAATTTAAGGTAGTTTGAACTTCTTTTATGACTAAAAAAATGATTAATGTGAGTGCTTCATTGGCTTAGCTAAGGCATTGAACTCTTTTGATCATGATTTATTGTTGCTCAAGTTAACAGGAAATGAGTACTATCAATATGTTTGACATAATTTTTGTTAGTCACTTATTTCTCTTTAAATGTTATCCAAATCTTCTAAAGTTCTTTGATGATAGAACTTAAATATTTGGACAAAATTACTTTTCCAGAAATTATGGTACTATTTTTTAGTAACTAAGTAATAAATGCCGAGTAAGGAGTCGCCTTTCATTATTATTAAAAATCTCCTCAATCTGCCTGATAATGCGTTGTAGTCCAATAAGAAGCTGTGTGAATGTTCAACATTTTCATAAAAATTGCAAACTGTCCGGATTTCATTACACCGTATTGTATATTTATGTTGGCGTAAAACTCTTCCTACATAACAAAAACCAATCTATATGTTTTTTAATTTAATGTTTTCGCGTGTGTTGCTGTTAACGTGCAATGTATACAGTCAATAATATCCGGTAAATACATATAACGTAGATTTGCATATAACATACTATATATATAAATCTACAGTTTTTTGAACATAACTCATAAATTTATGTTGAGATTCAGCCAACTAAAAATGGCAATCAAATTGTAGTTTTGTTTAGAGCGTATATAGCCAATTTTATTGTTAAACTAACAGCTAAAAATTTATTATTACTGAATTTGATCGCACACTTACGTTTGTTATTTTTTTAAGTAACGATCGACTAAGACCATAAAAAGAAAAGATTTTTTATTTATTTATTTTAGTATTGTTAATTTAATTAAATTTTTAAATTATGTATGTATAAATTGAAATCTTCGTTAATAGGGTTTATCAACAGTTTTAATTGTTATTTTTTATTTATTGTAGTTTAACAGATTTTTTTATGGCAGTAAATTAAAATAAACTGTTTTGAGAAAGTTTTTCAAATTATTAGATTGGGACTGATCTACTGTTGAAATCGATTTAATTCAAATATAGATCGACGAGTTGTTAAGCATGTAATTTGGTAGTTTAATGACTTTAGTACAGGAAGACTTCGTATAATATGATTTTGTGTTAATTTGTTATTATGGTACATAATTTTCACGGTTTGGTAAAGTGCATTGCACGTTCGTTTCTTAGAGGAAGCTATGTTTGACCACCACCTTCTCTTTGACTATGTTGAAATTTCTCCAAATTTTCTGGACTATCGTCAGCAGAAATAATGTGAAGACTTTAAAGACTTGTGACTCTCAACAGAGCTACATAAACCAAGAGTTGAGGATGTTTTCAACTGTACGTATAGACAATGTCATCAAAAATGTCACATTTACGATTATTTTATCATTATTCAAGTCAATGTGTGCTAATTTTCCAACTACATCGATTGCTAACCTATCAGCAACATCAATATTTGCGGTTATAACATATGGTTTGTTGAAGCCGAAAATAATATCGTAAAGTGAACCGCCGGTGACAATTACCTACATAGAGTAAAGCGTCTGTCAAGAAGTGCAATCTTATTCGTGATTTGAGCACCCGCAGTTTGTATATCCGAGTTACCGCGAATCTGTTGAAAGTAATCAATCTCCTTGAAAATGGCTTGCCGAATCTAGCCTGTCAAAAAGGTCGTAGTGAAGGTAGATGGTTGGTATGTATAATGGTTTTTTAATGTTACAAAAGCTCAAATTGTTTTTCGTTGGCTGTTCTCATAAGAGCTAGAATTGCTGGAAGCAAAGATCCCTCTTTATCGCAATCGATTTAGCTAAATTTAAATCTGAGTCGAATTCTTCTCTTCGCTCCATAATCAAACGTTTATTCTCACCATAAATGCAAAGGAATTTAGAATTCTCCAGTATGTCAGTTCCTGCCAGCCGAAATGGAATACAAAAAATCCTTTGGAAAATTATAATTTTTATATCTTTTTGACTTTTTTTTAGAAGTAAGATAATCACAGTATTCCGCATAGACATAAAAGACACCTTAAAACGACATTAAGGGTTTTCATTAATGCAGTTATTTTTAAAACATGTTAATCTGTGGTGGTGGGTTTGAAGTTTGATGTTGCAGAAGCCTCTGATGAGGATACTGAGATTAAAGTATCAATTAGCTCGATGGCATCGTAATCTCTAGCTAGTGCTTCCTTGGATACATTATGTAACCATAGTAACATATGTTCGAACCTCCTTAAAAATAAATGACGCGGTATTTCCCGAATGGTAAATTTTCTTGGATTCTGATAAAAAAAAATCTTCTAAAAATTTCATAACTTTACATTTAGAGATGTACAGACAAAATTTGTTCAAGTCGCACAACTATTTAACTTCTGCTGAGCATTACTCAGTTCCAATCCTGCTAAAAATTTTAGTTTGGTCAGCATACGTCAAAAAAGAAGAGTCCAAGATGGCTTTCTTTCTTTCTTTCTTTACTAGAGCTGCGGTTGAATTCGGTGCACTAAAAATGATAAAATCCATTCAATAAGGAGTACTTCACACTTGAGCTGCTCTTGTTAAAATCTGTAAATATTACTTCATTATATACCCATTTTCTTTAAAGCTGAAGATAAAAAATGACTGAACAAAACAGAATTTTTCACAGTTCTTCTTTTAACTTAAGAGGTTAAACATTATCCGGAGCATATTTAACCTTTGCGTTTACTTTTAAAACTGCACGCAGGACATCATCGACCGTAAACTGAATTTGAATGTTTTGGCTTAAAATCAAAATAAGCAAATATATCAGTGATTTTTTGCGGATCACTTTTGCATCCAGAATTAAAATAAAAATTGTAAAGGCAAAAGCAATTGTGCAAAGGGCAAAAGTCAAATCTTTAGGGATGTCCTAACTATGGATTTAGTCCCAACAATGTAAGAATCGTAAAAAAATCCGGAGTCTGAAAAATTGTTTTGAGAAATAGAAAGTCATTTTCGATAGTCATCCATCTTAGCTTCGAGAAGCTTAATCCCAAAATCAAGACCGAATCAAAGTCAGCAGCTTAAAGAGATAGAATGAAGTCAGCTTGTTATGTACACATCAGCTGAGGATTCATAAGAAATATAGGTAGTAACAAAGAGTTTAACAACCAGAAAGACCATGCGTTCGATGCAGAGTCCGAATATTGATCCCGTCTAAAGGCAAATTAATCTGCGTCGACCTCCATTCATCTCGATCTTTCTTACGTTGCTGCCAGTTTCGACATCAGTTGCCACGCGGATTGTGTTTGACGTCGTCATTCCAGTGTTGTCTAGGTACCTTCAACGTACTCAAGTAGGTTGTTGGTAAAGATTGGTTTCGCTTCTTCCGTAGTCATTTCAGTTCCAAGCAGCTGTAGTCATAGTCATCAAATCCAAAATTTGCTCTGGAGATGTTGCTAGATGTCGTAAAGAACTAAATTTATAGTCTTGTGTGTATATTGATTTTTAATCCGAGTCATCCAGCATTTTGGACCAGTGGTATGGGAATATTAATGATATCATTTGGCCTTCAACCGATCAAAACTATATCGCATACCCGAAATTTGCTGGTGACTTTTCTAACATTTTGTAATTTCATTTATGTTATGGCAGTTCCGTGTATCCTAATTTCCATGCTTTTCTCTTTGGTCATTTTTCAAATGGAGCTTTGTGCGAGTTTGCCATTGTAGGATTTTGTAACAGTCGCCGAGAAGCCATCGCGTGAATCAGAATGTTTCAATTCATCGACATTACAGCGCACGGTCTTTGTTGCTTATTTGGTTGCTATCTACATCTAAAAGATCAAAAGTCAGTAATGCTTGTGGAGTGTGATCATGACCTGCGTCCACGTTACTTTTTAAATATTTTTATGAGGAGACAATATGCTTGAAATTCCTAGATTATAAATAAAAGCAAGCTCGACGGCGCTCAAATCTGTTATTGTAACTCATTGGAAGCAAGCTGTTTCGGCCGATATCTGTACTAAGGTACTGCCGATTTAAGCATTGAAATCCTACATTGTGCAGGTCGGAGTAGTAGAAAGTGGGGGTGTAATGGGTGCCACTCCCTGCCCATCTGAGCTCTTCATAGCCAACACGTCGAATGATTAATTATTCATTCAATGACTGGATAGTGTTTAATGATGCCCAGGTCCTAGTAGGCTAAGTACATTCCATGTATCCAAGTTTATAGCGTGGTCCGTATAAAGTGTCCGAGATCGTTGTTGTGATGAATCGGAAGTATAGTAATTCAGGTGATTTAGCAACTAATTTTACTTGAATTGAATTCAATGATTCACAAATATGAGCCTCCGGGATGCGCTGACATTCCCAGCGAATAGCTTACTTGAGATGATCGACACTTTGGTATATTGTAGTGCCGACCTTATTCTTTAAAATGCCCCAAATAAAGATGTCCTTATGGTTTTCATCCGGCAAAGTTGACGGCGTTTTTTAAATTTTTATTGTGTTCCAGATATAAAGTGCGGGACGATGTTTTTCAACCATTCTTGGTTGACGCTTTATAAAACGGTACAGAATCCTATTGGAATTTTCAGGGTCTGCAGCCGAAATGTTTGCCCATGGCTTAAGCAAAGTTTCTAAAATAGTTTCGCGATAAACAGTAGTGTTTAACAGTTACGGCGGCCCGAGTCATCACCATTGCTGGTGTCTGATTTCTGGTGGCGATTCGGGGATTTAAATTTTTGTATAACCTTTTTAGCATATATAAACTAGGTCATTTTGTTAGTTTACATGTTACACAATCTGGAATGGAGCCTCATCAGAGGCGACGATATTCGGCCACAGGCCAATCGCGTGCAGACGAATTTTGATCGATCCAGTCTATTTTTTTATGTTCAGGAGTAAAGTGTTGGAACTTCAAAGGCTTCAATCCAAGCTCATTTTTTAGAACGAGTTGCAACCTTTATCTGTATATAGTCAGCTTAGCAGCCGATTTTTTACTACTGCGACTGGGATTTTGTTCAATTTCAGGCTTCTCTTTTCGAATAATTTAGTTTGATGTCGCTGTTCACTTACACCTCCTTGCCAAAATATAGCAGGCATAGCAGTTTTGAGCACTTGGACATGATTGATTTGACAGATATAACGGTGCACCAACTTTGATTGTGGTTTGACCGAAATATGATCACACTTTTGAATGAATATATTCTTCTAGATCCGCCTCTATTGCCATGAAGGGAATAAAATTATCACAAGATATTTTTCTAAAGTGGTTTTAAATGGAATTTCATATTAAATTACATTTTATTATCGACTTATTCTTATATTTCGTTAAAAAAAATTAAAAAAAATAATTTAAGAGGCAGAAAATTGGATCAATGCAATCAAATTTATAATACTGAAAAAAATTGTTTACGACTCCATATAAACATGTAAATGAACAAGATATGATTGAAAGGTTTATCAATTATTATTATGTACGAATGAATAAATGTATGTACTATTCAAATTACTGAGTTGAGTGATGATGATGATGATGTTGTGTTGTTGCAAAATAATATATATTTAGTTTAAATATATTATAGCCGATTAAAATAACAGACACGCACCATATGTCATTAAAATAGATTTATTTATGTGTATCTGGTTTATGATATGAAATGAGGCAACCGCACAGCACTCTCATCTCGTATTTCCTTATCTATTATTTCACACGAAATCACAAAATTAGAGTACATAAACAAATTAATACGACATCAAACGTGTCGGACCACTTTGATATACTATATAGTGGGGTATACGATTACTGATGGCAACCAAAATTTAATATAAACAATGTATGTGCGGTTTGATACCGTACACATTAAACTGTGTGACATGAATAAGATATATGAGCATAAAAATGAAATTTCATGTCCAACCGCATAAACATTGTTGTGTACATATGTAATTTTATAAGTCACATCAAGAAATGGCAATCAAAAATAAAAAAAAAAAAACATAACATCATAAAACACAACGACCTGAGTTATTTCAATTTTTGACGGCTATAAATCTTTCACACCAAATATACGAAATGAAATGGAAAATTTTCCACCGCATGTTTATAAAATGTTGTGGAACCAAACATGATGGGTTTTATGCACTCTCAATTATGTATTTTTTAATTTTCTGGTTCTAAAATAAAAATCTTGGCTAAACATGTAAATATTTATTCATGTGTCGTTTTCATGAAAAGTGCATTCCTCATCAAATCACTTAAGTTTCTAAAATTAAATAGAAAAAATGCTATAACAACGGAATCTTATTACGGAATTTTTGTCTTTTTCAAATATTTTTTTTTGGTACATACGGAACGAATATAGATTTGAATTTAAGTTTGGGAAGAATGCATTAGATTTGGAAAAGTTAGCCAAAATGCTCACACATTTTTTTCTTCAGACGAATACTTTCCATCAGGCAACGTTCGGTTAAATGTGCTTTGGTTTAGACAAACCGAATTTATTACAACTTTGTAATTTTAAGGTTCAGTCAGTTATTAAATAAGACTGGTGCGCTTCGTACCTCTTATTCAAGCGTCTTACTATGCACAAATAATATTAAATTGCATACATTCAGGCGAATCTACAAGAACAAGTAAATGTTAAATGCTACTACCTAGTATAATCGTATAAATAGCAAAACTTAATCGACTCACAAATGCAGCCTGAGTGGAATCCGCGCTAAATAAACTCCAACTTTGTCCTTGGATCCATCTAGATTCATCCCGGGACCATCCTATATAAGAGTGAACTTCGATATACATAATGTGCTCGGCAGCGACTTCAACACCGATCTCATCGCTAACCCAAAATCCGTTTGCTACATAATGGAAACCTTGAATTTAGACTGTGTCACACACCTGCTTACCCGAAGACTTTGAAAGGAAATTGTCTCGATCTTACATTTGCCAGGAACAGGTCCGTTGAGACTAGACTTGCCTCCTTGAAAATGCCAGAGAAGGATGGTTAAACTTTTGTTTTAAACACTGCTAGTGATAAAAACATTTTACCATTTTGTAAGTCCAAAACATCGACACATCCATTTTTGCAAATCTTCACTAATAAAATATCTAAAGCAGGCAATAAAGACAAACATCTCGTCGATATGTGCCGAAGAATTCCTTTAAATTCAATTTTCGAGTAGTTACAAAATTCAATCTATTTTGGCGACGTTAAAAACGTCATAGCGGCGTTAAAAGCTCTCGTGATAGTTCCTGAGTTTCCGGTATTTACTATCAAATGTCTCTTTATTATTAACCGCAGCTCGATTAATTTCCTTAACAGCCATTTCTTTCGTTGTTGTTGCTTCACAATAGCTTTGGAACAACTTACACGCATATAAGCGTATTAGGAAATGGTTCAATCTGGTCGATATGCACAGTATTGAATGATATTGGTATCTCATCAATCGGATGTAATTCCCATTCCTTTTGTCCTGATAGTGCTTTTGTATATCCCCACTCGCAAATTGCTATACATTTTCATTCTTGGAAACAGAAAATTTCTCTGGAGCATCTTTAATGCCTTCTAAACTCTACATATCCCACATAGTCGTGATTTAGTTAGGCGAATACCCACTTGATCATTCTAGAAACGACTAATTTATGCGTCCTGCGTCAGTATTATGGATGCATCAATTCTTCCGCACCGTTTGTATTCCAACTCAGCACCACCACATGCTTTATTTGAACTCCTGGTCGATATTTAATGACAAAATCGTTATCTGCTAATTTTAGCCACCTTATTGAAATTCTTGGTATTACATTTATTTTGTTGAACAAGTTTGTAATGACAAACAATCGGTTATCATCGCGACAAAGGCGAAAGTTGGAACCATAGATGAATTAAAGTCTTATATTGCTAACGTTTTGTGATTCCCTAATTTACAATATAAACGTGATACTGCTTCCCAAGTTTTGCAACAATATTAAAGTTTTTCATGACTTTTCGAAAGAATCCCGCCAATCCCATAAACTGTAGTCGTATCTGAGTTCTGTTCTCCGGCCGTAGAAAATTTACATCGGTATCTGTTTTTGATTTTCTGGGTGTAACTCGTGATTCTGACACATCATGTTCTAAAAATTCCAACTTGCGGTTGAAGAAATGGCTATTTACTAGGTTAAGAATACACCATGGCACTTTATTACATCTAACAACCGCTCTATTTTCTCATATCATCTAGATATACCACTATTTTCCTATTAGTCTTGCCAACTATTCAATTCATAATTTTCTGGAAAATAGCTGGAAATTGGTATACTCAAATGACAGCCTTAGAAACTTATAATATCCATCAGCAGTAACAAAAGCGGTTATGGGTATTAAACCTGGAGTATTCTGGACTCATCTTTACCTCGTGATATCCTGATAATAAATCCAAAACGGCAAAATAACCATTTTCGCATAAACGTTGAAGTAGATCTTCCATAATCGCTAAAGGAGATCGATCTTTCACCATTATAGCGTTTACTTGTCGATAATCTACTCACATGTTTTCCTCTCCATTATTAATTTTCTTTTAACATAACCATTCGACCATCTTTCCTCGTTCACATTCACCACCGTACTGTCGTTCTTTTACAGTCCTTCTCTTTGTTATTTACATTCCAGGGTCACACTCTACAAAATATGATATTTATTTTTCTGGTGGAGGACTTTTTTGTGTTCGTGGAGGGTGGAGGCAATTTCTTACGAAAGGAGAACCGGTGGCAAGCCTAGTTGAGACTTTTTCCCTTTGTGAAGGAGTTTTAATTTAGTCGTTGCTTATTTCTTTTCCGGTGGTGGTAGTTAATCAAGACCCCAATGAGTATTCTTTGAATAAAAGTCACCATGCATAGTAAAACTTTTATTAAATGCTTTTAAAATCTTGTGCATTAAGGCTCAACCAGAATGTATCCGATCCGTTCTGTATGTTTTCTTAGAACTGTCAAGCATCCCAAAAAAATTGTTATTCTATTGTTATAAATTGTGCGAATAATTTTATTATTCGCACTGGGAGTGACATTGACAGATTATTTCCTTAAATATAAAGTGCAAGATAAAAATAAATAGGATTACTCCTGCCTTAGACCAAATTTTAATTTATTTTTAGCTAACATTCCTGCACTTGATATATTGCCCAAAATAATTTTTCTGTCTGATGATGTGAATTGTTTGCCTTCCCTACCTACCGTTTTAAAGAATTAATAACTTTGACCGAGTTTTGACAAAAATTTTGATGCCATATTATGGTTCTGGTATTCCTACTACTATAGGAGATCCTGATAGTTCAATTTAAACCGGTTATTTACAAACTATGGACTTTGCGTCCTATGGAAGAAGATTTTTGCAACCCGCTATCCATCTTGTTACCCCGCTTCGTTGCTTTCGGTTTCGATATCCTGGAATACTTTTCCTGGAATATTTTTGGAATACTTTTTTAATTGTTTGATGTAATGGGAGCTCTTTCGATATGGCCAAGCCATTTTATTTGGTTAGATTTGATGGATCCGATAGTTTTGCAATGTCCCACGAGATGCCTAGTTTCAAAATTCTTTCTAATCCGATACTTTCATGCTGCTGTAGTCATGGTCATATGTTCCGAAATTTACACTGGTCCTATAGATGTCGTCAATAAGATAGTTTTGTGTGTGTGTTGTTATTTTTAGCCAAACCTTATCACATGTCGGTCCATCGGTAAGAGTCTATTAATGATATCGTTGACGGATTGAACACTTAATTTTTCCGCGTTAGTTTTTTAGTATTTTGTTTCTATCAGCTGCACGTTTTGTCCTCTCTATTTTACCAAATGAATAAATAGGAAGGCGGTTGTAAGATTTTCCATGAGTTGTGGCCATAATCCCGCTTTGTACCCTGATGACCTGCAATTATTTACGCAATCATTACATTTGAAGATCTACTCGGATTAAATCCAGGTACTTCAGCTCAATGTTTTCCTTTTGAGCTACAATAGTCTGGTTACATCTGTATTTGTGAGTACCTCTAGTTTGGCATCACTTGTGCTAAAAATTATTCTCGCGAAATGTCAAATTTCAAAGCAACGATATTTGAACTAAAGTCATTACAAACTTTCAGTAGTAATTTCATGTCGATAATATGGCTGTAAACGCCAGTTTATATCCACCTATACGAGCCATTTTAACTTAGTGATATCTTAATTTAGCAAGCAGTTAGATTTTGAATCTATTGAGATCTTTACTGTAACGATCTTCCCCGAGTCCAGTAGCAACTTTCATTAAGGCTGTACATTTAACAATAAAGGACTTACTTGATTGATTAGAAGATATTGAGATGCATCAACGATAAAGTTTATGCATTGTTGAAATGCCTAAATGTATGGTAAAACAAATTGCAAACAATACATACACTAGCTCATCTACAAAACAGATTCCTTAATGCTCCGTCAGTTTCCTGACTTATACTGTTGGTAAAGACTGCCACTTATATAGACTTTAACAAGCTTTAAACCATTCTAAAATTATCACCAATTGATAAATTATTAATTAGCAGAGCCAACTTAACGATAAGGGTGTGGCCCAGACTATAAGATCGCTTAGTTCTCTTCGGTTTCTTAGATTCCTTAGGTATTTTAGGTCTCTTATACATCTCTTAAAACTTTTAGTTCCCTTAGAAATCTTAGGTCTCTAAGAGATGTCCTAGGTCTTTTTGATCTTTTTGGTATCTTAAGTCTCTTAGACCACTTAACTCTCTTAGGTCTCTTAAGTCTCCGATATATCTTAAGCCTCTTATGCCGCTTAGGTCTCTTAGTTATTTTATGCCTCTTAAGTTTCTAGGTTTCTTCTTTAAAATGCCCTTTTTTCTCAAAACCTTTTTTGAGATAAGAACATCGTTTATTCAGTGTGTGGGTTAGCCTTAATACGATGTGTCTCGAATTATTGAAAATAGCAAAGTTTTTTTGAATCAAATTACCGTACGAACCCGAACGTAAAAAATAGAAAAAACCTACCAGGCCTACCTATTAGTTTACTTGGGCAACTAGCAATTTTCTTATGCTTAAACTCATTTATAAGTTGTTTAAGTTTGTTGCCCAAGTTGGTTAAGATTGTTGTGTCTTTAGAGGCTCTAACTCTCCAAATCTTACAAGGTTTCTTTTTTCGTTAACCAACTCTCTTATTTCAACTGGATAGTTTATACTTTTTTCTAATATTTCTAGCTGAATAGAAGTTTTTACCCATGTCGCTTGTTGTGTACTTTTAATGAGGCTTTCCAGCTCTTTTTTTATGATTTAAGCGTTTAAGATCTGCATCTGTAGATTCACGCTTTCTTCGATTAGATGCCGAAAGTATTTCTAGTTTGATTTGTTATTTGTTAGTCTTGGTTTTCTTATTACCGTACCACTTATTGCCACTAAAACTATGGAAAGTAGTCTGATAATAGCCCTTCTTCGTTTTCGACTGCTAAGTAATTTTCAGAGATACCCTATGCAAATAGAAAACTTGAAGTGCAGGAATTATTTGGAATTATCTGTCTGCTTCAAATAATTGGCTCCCTTCCTTTAGAAGTAGTTTTATTTGATCCCCAGAATATTTTTTTTTATTAACTCGTTCATAGATTCTAGTCTTTGGTCCTGCGAAGCCTGATGCGAATTGGTAGTGTTTAGCTTCTGAAGTATTTCTTGCAGGAATTGGGTTTTCTGACTCTGGGCTTTCTTGATATTTTTGTTCTTAGCAATTTGCAACTTGTATACTTCCAGCTATCTCAATTCGAACCCAGTCAATTTACTAAAACAATTGCTCCGCCACCTCAGTATGCGGTCTTTTTTTCAGGATAAAAGATTCATGACGCATTAGTAAATCTTCTAGAATTGTATATTTTTTTAGTTGGGCATTAAAAGTGCCTCCAAGAAGGATCACATTGTGCGGAAGGTACCAATTTCGATTTCCATTGAAACGGGATGTAACTATGATTCACATGATCTGTTTTAGTCTTCACACCCTAAAAGTACTTAAAAATAAAAAAGTCATAAAATCAAATCAACAAAAACTTATTCAAAAATGTTCAATCCCCTGCAATAGTTTGTAACACAATCAAAATAGACAGTTAATTCGTATTAAACGACATAACGCAAAACAATAGTTTGTCAATATTAAGTTTTTTGCCTGTCATATTCTCTATTACTCGATTATTATTTCCACTATTTAGTCTGTCATCATACGAAACAATACTTCTGTGAATAGTTATGGTATAGAGGGGAATGTCAACAAAATGTCAAGTAAAATTATAATTCCCATCAATTTTATTGTGTAGATTGAATAAAATAAATTTGAATGCATCAAAGGGGTGATATAATGATAAAGGTCATGAGGACATTAGTAAGAGTTTTCCAATGAGTGCGTTCAAATTTAAAAATGGAATAATAACTATATGTTTACATCTGTCAAATTGTGCTCACTCAACCAATGTAAATGACGACGAAGGGCTAATCGCTGAATTTGATATATAATTTTGGTGCGAATGCTGCGAAACAATTAAATTTGGTTTTAAAACATGAGCAAATTTTTAGACTGACGTTGACCTACAGGTATCAGTTGGTTTCTGGGAAATTATGCTCTTATTAAGAGCTTTTTCAAGACCTTTTACAAATAATCGGTGCTTCAATTATTTTATTATTTTGATTCCATCGTTTAATTGCCTCTATAAAAAGGCCCCTAAAAACACTGCCAAGTGTTTCGTCCAGTCAACTTGTGTCTGCTGTTAATCAACCACCATCAAAAATATTCAATCTGAATAGTGCCAAAAGTTATGAAGTCAATAATAAACGCCTCTGGTCAATACACATTGAGTCTTGCCCTGTCAGATTCGGGTTTTAAAGCTAGCTTCATTACTAAGCAATGTGTTCAGCGGCTGATGACGTCAAACTAGCTGATCTTTAATTTTCCAAACCTAATAAAATAGACGTGCTTAACGAAATATTACACATCTACACATCAAGTAGCCACATTAATTCTAAACAATCCTTCAATATTTACACTGATCGAACATTTAAAGGGTCTGGGAGATAAAAAGTGTTTGTCAAAATAGGTCTTTTATGAAAAGAAGAAGAGTTATATAAAGCCAGTTCAAGAACAACTTTAGCAAAACCTTAAAAGGTCGCCTGTTGTCTATCTACTTTTAAAAAAAATACCATGAGAGATCGGGAGTTCCTTCAACTAAATACTACAATGATTTCGGCAACTTGAACGAAGTTTTGTCTATGATGGGTATTGCTTAAAATGTTCAACCAATTTATGTTTGAATATGAATCACTCGGGCACATGAAAGAAAGAAATCCAGGCAAAATAAATGACAAACGTGGATTTTACTTGCCAACCAAGTAAACCAACCTAACCAAGGGGTAGGTTACACTACGCAGTCTTCATTATACGTCATAATGTGATATTTGCATAATCGTCGTTTCGAATTTGCCGCCGACATCGAGATAATATTCAGTCAAAATTGCGTGACTCCTATAAGGATTTCAAATATCAAAAGAACATGTGGCGTTCAGAGCCTTATGAACCAATTAAATATATTCGCATGTGCACAGTGACATATATGGATCAGTTTCATAATCTTTACTGATCCTGTACCTGCTAAAGTTATTCAATCAAACATTTAAATAGACAATTCTATAGCCGGTATCGACACGGAAACGGAAGCAGAAACTGTAAAAACCAAAAATGGATGCCTAACTCTCGTACTCTACTGAAAAGCATCCCACTAGTAGACCAATCCTTGCACATTTGGAGGTACGTCGTGCAACTTTATTGGCCATCATCTTAAGAACTTGTTCAAAACAGAACTAACTAAAACAACACATATTTGGATGTAGACGAATTTCAAAATTGTCTTAAACTAAAGCTGGCGCCGCATCCTTTTCGTTAGTCTACTTTTTTTTGCCAATCATACAGATGAAATAATGCCCCATTACAACCGGAACCAAAATACACCTTCCTGAGGACAGTTTTGCTAAAATTTGCAAGTGACATAGTACTATTACTTTGTATATTTCTAATTTGAACAAAACAAAACGTTACATCACTAACCTCGGTGATAACCTAGATTAAACCAATTACTCAGAAATGTTTACACCTAACGATTTATAATCTGCGATAATCCAAAATTTTGTTAAATTTTCGCGGTACTACGTTATCATGTAAAAAAATTATATTATGAAACGTTACACCATTAGGTGAGATAAACTGCTAAAATAGCTATACTAAAGTTACATTTAGAACCGTAATTTTGAAATATTCGATAAAAATCGGTTCGCATCAACAAATATTTTAAGGTCAAATCAGTTCATTTGTATATCCCATACAAATATTTTTCGCTAAATTATGGCAACGATTGCATGGCGTATACATTTGGTACAGAGATTATCTATATGGTATAAAGGACCTCAGTTACCACCGCGCGATTTATAAAATAGTGACCGCGCGATTTATAAAATTTCGTTGAATTGTCTAGTATTATCACTTCTGGTATAATTCTAGTATCCCAGCTCGAGGTTCGAAGACCCAAACTAAAATTATTTTTGGTAATAATTCATGCCGCCATTTAAATTTGTTTCAGTAAATGACACACAGTATAATGTCATAGATCGAGCACCCTTTTTAGAATAGCCAGTAAATTCGAAATTACTATAAAGTCAGTCGATCGGTATTTAGCAGTTAAATATCCATATATGTTTCCAACATAGGTCATGCTGAAGGCAAAACACAAACAAGAAAAATTGAGACAAATTGTTGCTTTATTAGTCGGAATAATTGAAAAAATATTAGGGCGATAATACCTCTCTGGTGTATTTTATATGAAATTTTCTCGACACAGCTGTGTCGATAACACGCATGTCTGAAATATTTTTGCGCCAAAAACAAAAAAAAAAAAAAAAAAAACTAAATTGCTTGGCATTAAAATACTGTACAAATATAAGGAGGAGAGTCGAAGAGAATAGCACAATAAATATTTTATTTTGAGGGTCACACCTTTATTCGAATATAGGAAGGTCGTAAACGTTATATGGAAAATATGAAAATGTCATGCTAAAGAATTTCTCAGCCATGCAAATGAGATTAAAGGAGATGATATAAACTGGGTTAAATGGTTGGGTGTTTTTTTCAGTTAGTATATGGAAATTGTCATCCTGAAAATATGTTAATACTCGGTAAAAGCAAAGGAAAATCAATAACATAATCCTCTTGCTGTTTTTGTTTTTTTTTTATATGGAAATTTCGTAAATATTTGGAGAAGACCGCGCAAATGTGTATTTTTACATAATAATCCTTTTATATAAAAAAAAAGTTTACCATTTAAAGTGCGCTGGAGATTAATTTTAATAGGATTTATGAACATTGATGATTTATGTATACAAAAAAATGTCATAGACAGCGGGAAGTATACCATTCAGTATTAGTAAACTATGATTTGATTGAAAACTGGATATTTCAAAATTGGATATTTCAATACGAGATAAGGTACAAAACGAGATACAGCACAACACTGGATATTTTAAAACAACAGGATATTTTAACATATGTTTTAAACTTAAAATGATTTTTTAGGAAAGTTCTGGAATATAGCCAATTAGGGAGGAACTCGGCGGGTTCTTAACCGATTTTGATGAAATTCGATACGTAGGAAAAAAATGGTATTTTAAAATCCAGAACTCCAGATTCTAGAACTTACTCAAAAAATCATTTTAAAATCTCATTTTCATCCTACATACCGAATATCATCATAATCGGTTAAGAACACACCGAGTTCCTTCCTAATTGGCCATATTCCAGAACTTTCCCAAAAAATCACTTTAAAACCCCAATTTCTTTCTACGCATCGAATTTCATCATAATAATTAAGAACTCGCGGAGTTCCTTCCTAACTGGCCATATCCCAGAACTTTCCTAATAAATCATTTTAAGTTTAAATCACATGTCGAAATGTCCTGTTCTAAAATATCCAGTGTTGTACAATATCTCATTTTGTACCTTAACTCGTTTTAAAATATTCAGTTTTGAATTATCCTGTTTCGTCAAATCCAGTTGTAAAATATTCAGTTTCGCCCGGTACCCAACTTACTAGCCTGTTGCCAAAATATTTGCTGGTTTTATATTGATATCCATTATTTACTATGAATAAACCGCTTTAGCATTGCTAGACAACTTTTCCATCGTGCAATTTTTACAAATTTTTGTAGAATTTCATTCATAAGTATTGATGTACATCCATACTACTTTTCTGAGATTCTCAATGTTACTTAAATTAGTTGTATTATTATCCTCAAGTAACAGGAAATCTATAGAAAATCTGATATCGTTCTCTTCAGACTCTTCTTCTGCATCAGTGCTTTGATCAGACTACTCTTCAATTACTCTGGAAATCTTATCATTTTTATTGGTAAGTCAAATTTTAATAACTTGTTTTCAACCATTTCAATTATTTTACCGCAGAAAGGGTCCCAATTTTACAGCTTGGATCTCAGGAAAACGGAATCTTGATTGAGAAGCCCTAGTGAACATTATATGAGTTTGCACGAAATATCAAATGTTGACGGGTACCCTGGTGCGTTGTCGAGTAATACTAATTTTTCATAAACCAAAATTTGGGCCATTTCTAATCCATTATGAAAACAGAACTCAGTAAGCCTAGCCTTTTTGTTGGTGCGCCAGTATACGAGAAGTTTTTAAGATAGATACACTAAAAGTATCTTTAGCTTACTACCAATTTAGCGTTGCCTCCTAGAGGCAACTATTAAAATATTACTCTTCGGCGTTTCTGGGCGTTCCCAGAATAGGGGAAACTATTCCCATAGTTTAAAAACAAAGTGAGAAATTCTTTTGCAACCGTGTGATCTACATTTCCTGCTTCTTGTATCAAATAAATTTTGTGTGGATTACCGCGAGTTTTAAAGCGTTCCAACCAACCACCACTAGCTTAAAACTAATCTTCTTGAATTCACTTCATATTGACACGGATTCTTGAAGTTCCAAGAGTTTCTTGCGAATCGAGAAGAGTAAATATGTCGATTCGAGGAGATCTGGAATTTTATTAAAAGTAAGGAAAAAGTTGTGGATTCGTCGAGTATGTCTTAACAGTGCTCCACTGAGAAAGTCACCTTCCTGATTTCTGCAATATGTTTGCTAATTTATTTCAATCGGTTTACAAACTGCTGCTGTTGACAGCTAATAAGACTCGTAATAAGACTCACAACCTAACTTTGTTATGACAAGAGAGAGATTGTAGCAGTGTATAACTGCTTTTGACCGACTTTGTATCCAGGCTGCTTGGCTGTCGGAGAAAATGTGGATGGAGGCGCCCTTAAGAAAATAGTCATAATAGTTGAGATGCAGGTTTCGATGGCGTGAATTTCGGCTAGAAAAACACTGGGATAAGTTCCCAGAGCTTTCGATATTTTGTTGTTGAGCCCAAAGACACCAATGCCTACTCCACTATCCATTTG
Source organism: Tipula confusa (assembly GCA_963556175.1). NCBI lineage: Eukaryota > Metazoa > Arthropoda > Insecta > Diptera > Tipulidae > Tipula > Tipula confusa. The sequence continues at coordinate 14,758,784 of OY744477.1, read as the reverse complement.
ATCCATCCGTGAACCAGACTAGGCTGCTGGGTTCCATAAGAGGTCCACCAGTATCCCAGGCGATTCTATCAAGGACTGTTACTCCGAAATTCCTGCCAAAGCAGAGTTCCTTGGGCATCACGTCCGGGACTTTAAAGAACATATCCAAGTCAGAGAGTTCATTCAAAATGTTCAGATGGCCCATATGATCATCATGACTATATTGATTCACCAGCTGTAATCTAGCTGCACAAGTAGCAGCTGATTGTTTAACGTAAAAATGAAGTGGAGTGAGTCCGATGAGGGCTTCCATTGCCGCCGTAGGACAGGTGCTCATAGCATGCTGTCAAACATCGTACATCATGCCCACCAGAGATTATGATAACCAAATCGTCCGCATAACCAATAGCGTCATAACCGAGTAGATGTAGCTCATCAAGTAACTCGTCGATCACGAGTGACCACAGCAAAGGTGACAGGACATCGCTTTGTGGGCATCCCCTTACTGCTGTAACCGTGATTGATTCATTACCTAATTTCGATGTAATCTTTCTACTAGCCGACATAGAGCTAATCCAGTGGCTAGTTGGATCATCAAAACCTCTACGCGTTATTGCCCTAGCAATTGAGTCGTATCCAGTATTGCCGAAAGCTCCCTCAATATCCAAAAAAGCTCACAGCGCAATTTGTTTCGAGTATTAGCCGCTTTAACCTTGGTAACACGTAGATGCAGAGCCCTCTCTGTGAATTTGCCTTTTCTGTAGCCAAATTGATTAGGATTAAGGGGTCTGGTTATAGTTAACCAGTCTCTAATATGAAGATAGATCTACCAGTTGTTCCATAGTTTTTAGAATAAATGATGTAAGACTAATAGGTCGGTAGGACTTAGGGAGTTCACTTGGCCGATTGCTAAGCTTTGGGATAAAAACCACATTTACTTGGCTTCCAACCTGTGGTTTGTGACCCAAATTGAAGCTAGTTCTAAATAAGGCTACCAGAGCAGGGGTAATCAAATCCAAGCTCCTTTGGAGAAGGGCTGGGAAGATTCCATCACCGCCTGGAGCCTTGAACGGCTTAAAGGAGTTAATGACTCATTTTTTTTAGTGAGTTACTTAATAGTCTAAACTCCAGGCAGCAGCTCAACGTTGTTGACTATGATTGATCGCTCATTCCTTATTAGCAGGTTGGAAAGTCTTGACAGTCGTTTTATTCCCATTTGCTGATTGCGTTCCTACCTCCCCTATCGCTGGCAATCCCTTACGATCTTTGTTCTCTCAATTGTTTGTCATCTAGAGTGTCCCAGGATTCACATTGACCCATTTCCGATATGAACATTTTCGTCCTGTTTTCTAGTAATTCTGATTGCGTAACGTGACAATACGACTTAAACAGACTTTGCAGCTGGCCAATTAACAATAGATTAGCTCTAAACGTGAACAAATATAACATTCTTTGTTTTTATCGTACCTTTTTCCTGGGTACCGGTCGAAACTGGATATTTTACAACTGGATTTTACGAAACAGGATAATTCAAAACAGGATATTTTAAAACGAGATAAGGTAAAAAACGAGATATGGTTCAAAACTGGATATTTCAAAACAGGATATTTTGACATGTGATTTAAACTTAAAATGATTTTTTGAGTAAGTTCTGGAATATGGCCAATAAGGAAGGAACTCGGCGAGTTCTTAATCGATTATGATGAAATTCGATATGTAGGATGAAAATGTGATTTTAAAATGTTTTTTTCAAGTCAATGATTATTTTAATAAGATGAGAAAAGCAGCAATTAAAAAAAACATTAGGTGAAGGAAAATTCTATTCCTCTAATTAGGAATATTCAAGTATGGAATCTTACTGGCCTTATTCCAGAACTTTCCCAACAAATCATTTTAAAATCCCATTTTCATCCTACATATCGAATTTCATCATAATCGGTTAAGAACTCGCCAAAATCCTTCCTAACTGGCCATATTCCAGAACTTTTCTAAAATATCATTTTACAATCCCATTTTCATCTTACATATGGAATTTCATCAAAATCGGTTAAGAAATCACCGAGATCCTCCCTAATTGGTCATATTCCAGAACTTTCCTAAATTTTAATCATTTTAAGTTTAAATCACATGTCGAAATATCCTGTTTTGAAATATCCAGTTTTGTACCATATCTCGTTTTATACCTTATCTCGTATTGAAATATCCAATTTTGAAATATCTAGTTTTGTACCTTATCTCGTTTTGAAATATCTAGTTTTAAAATGTCCAATTCTGAGCGGTTCTCCTTTTTCCTTACGCCGGACTTCATTAAACGAAACTGCAATGATTTTAGTGGTTCGATAACTTTGATATTTAGATACATCAGAATCATTTAAAATTGCAACGTATTTAGTCTATCGCCAGGACTTAGCATCCACACTGTTCATGCGCGATTACATTATCTTCCGTGTCAATTGTATCAAGTAAGTAGCAGGTCTTAAACTCTATGCTCCCGTACGCCGAATATGACAGTTTGAGAGATTTTTATTTATTGACTTGATGTCAACGAACTATGGTCCTTTCCAGACCAATCATGAGAGCAGGTTATCGATTATCACTTTTCGATAAATCAATTTAAGAAGGCTTTATATATATTTTAAGCGGAGTCCTGGGAGTATTAGTATGAAAGCGGAAGCATTTTGATTTATAAAAATTAATTTTGAATTCGTTTATTTCCTAAATTTTGTTAACAGTCTACAGTTTGTTCGAAAGGTATTTATGGATTTATATGGGGTTAAGAACAATTTGGCTTCTTCTGGCTAAAAGTTCAACATTTGAAGGGGGTACACTAGGTACACTTATATAATGCCTTCTAAAACTAAATAAAATAAGGAATACAAGTTAAACCCAATTTACTGGTAATGTCAGTAAATAAATTAAAATTTTAAATCAAAATCACAATCAAAAATCTTAACATTTTAAATTGCACCATTCATACAAACTTGCAATCACGATTATACTTATATTTTATAACCATATAACAAGTTCTGAAGGCATTTAATTTCCACTCGACTCTACATTTCTTATTTTTTATTAAATTATGTGTATCATTTTGAGGGGGTATAAAAAAAATTGCTGGTGACATATCTCATATGAAAAATACGAAAATTTATTGCAGTTTGCTGTGTGTAAGTACATATAGGTATATATATATATATATATATATATATATATATATATATATATATATATATATATATATATCCAGTGCATGTTGGTATGTCAAATTATTGTACATTTTTATTTTATTTGCATTACATTTTCTTGCTATTCAAACAAAATTCCTAAAACCCGATTTCTTGCGGTACGTAGGTTGAGTTATTATATCATTGTTGTTGCTATAGTGCGCGCTTCTCTAAAATACTAAATTGATGATGATAATAAATTTTGATAAGAGATAATTTATAATCATGCAAAATTATATTTTTTGTACGCTTTTTGTTGTATTTAACCATATTTTATGTACTCGTTCTGATGAAATATAAATTAATAGATTGAGATGATGCAGTTTGCGGTTAGTTGTCATTGTCAGTCATCAATTTCATTTTTGAAAATATTATTAATAATTGAGATCATTTTAATGGTTTAACCCGGTTAAAAGGTTACAGTTGAATTGTTTTGAATCATTTTACGTAAATTATATACCTATTGCGGGACTGGTAATATATTTAGAAATTAAAGTTCGTTTAGATAACTGGCCAACTTAGCAATTGAAATTTTAATAACTTTATTCCGTTTGCCGAATGAATATAGAATTTACTATATTCATATAGCAACCGCACAGTAAAGCTCGTTTAAACATTAATAAAAAGGTGCATTTCTTCAATAAGTCTAGTTGTAAAAGTCAGCAGTATTTCATAATTCCATTAGTTAATTAAGAATTATTAAAAGCTGTAGTATGTTCATGGCTTCTGGAACCTGTAATACTTTGGTCAAGTACTCCAAATTCAAAAGGACTCCAAATTGTAAATTAAGTGTAGTGGGATAAAATGTACAATGAACGTTTACAGCTAGAATGCAAATTTGAGAAATGAAAAAAATATATTTTCGGTTTCCTAAAAAAACCTATACACATTTGTGTAGCTTGGAAATGTACACCTATAGTTACATGATTCTTATTATTCTTTGTGTTTCTAGAGCTATAAAACTATAACGTTTCACATGATAGTCTTTAAAAACAACTAACGTGCACAAGACACACACGATGCATAAGAGATCGCTGGTAATAGAACATCTTTCTACAAATCTACCAGAAACTTGAGTATTATATACTATGTAGGCTTTTCTGGTCCTTGATCATCTTCGATCAAATCATTGAAGTTTCTTATTGGATTGTTTCATATAATTTTTCAGTGTTTCTAGAAAAATTACATGTTTTTTACAAACGGCCAACATACACATTTGTGTTTTTCAATAAACTAAGCACTTCCAGTTGTACCTTTTTGCCCCAAATTTAATAAGTACATATTTACTATGTCATTTATTTAACTAAAAGTTGCGTCCGTTTAGTACAAATTTTTATAAATGAACTGAACTACACAAATGTGTATGAGGTAATTTAATGGAATAAAAGCTTAAAAATGGTTAATACTGCGCGTCGTTCTTTTAGCATGCATTTCACTAAGTAACCTACAAAAATGTGTATGCGGGCTACTTAAAGGGATACATGTAAAAATAAATGCAGAAGTGATTACGAAGCGGCGGTCTATAGCACGAATATTTTACAATTTCAATATTCGAGGGTTATCATAGTAGTGACTTCGGCCTCTTCGATTGTACTTATAGTACAATCTTACTTAACCTTTCAGTGCGCAATTTTTTTTCCAGAAAATAATTTTCTCAGTATGGGAAAATGGAAAATAAACTTCGGAAAACAAATAAAAATATTATTTTTGTTTTATTTCATTGGTTTTAATTTAAACGAAAATTCGATGCAAATATGAACCGGGGTGAACCCACCCTGAACTAACTACTAATGATTTAAGAGCCGTTTGACATCATTTGGAAATTATAAATTTTGACACATTTTTTGGCCAAATATACAAGGCTATAGACTGTCAAAATTTGGAATTTTTTTTTTCGATAGAATTAAAATTTTTTGGAATTGGAATTTTTTTTTCGAAAGAATTAAAAATTTTTGTAATGTATTTTTGGCACTCTAGAGCCTTCTAAGTTATGCTATATATCTATAAAACCCACCCTGAACTAACTACTAATGATTTAAGAGCCGTTTGACATCAATTGGAAATTATAAATTTTGACACGAAAAAATTAATTTTTATGAAATGTTTTAAAACAATTTTTGTTTTTGTTGAAGCATAAGGCTGTGTCGCATTTTTCACAAACCACGTATATTTGAATATCACAGTTTGGATTTTTACAGCGTAATCGGGTTTCATTCCAAATTGGAAAGTTGTTTATATTATCTTATCGAGTATCTTTGGTAGGTAATAGTTGTAAATTTCGTCTCTTCCTTTTTTCTTCATACTCCTGTTGTACTTCAGATGGTCTTCCTCGCTTAGCAATGGTAGGTGCGCCTATTGTTAACAAAGTTCGAGCTAATTCTATTCTAAAATCGATAATTTCATTGGTGAACTCTTATTGGATCTTCGGTGTGCACGGAAGCCAAAGGATGACAGTAGAATGACAACCTTGTTGTCCTTCCAATAGACATTGCATATCTCTGTTCCCTCAAAATTACAGATATATTCATCGGAAGTTCGTCTTTTCAATTTCTTCATTTCGGTATCGGTTGAAATTTTACACGAAGGAATTCTATTGCGTCTCACAGTTCCAAAAGATTGAATCCCTCTTAACGTTTTGCTGGGTCATTTTCAGTTCCGGAATAAATTTCAAATTGGTAGCAAAATCCGGTAACTCCTGAAAGAAGAAACAATTTGTAACCCCATTTGTGTGGCTTTAGCGGTAAGTATTGCTTTAGATGATGACGATCTTTGGTGGCACAAATTTGCTCGTCGATGGATAGCATTTCCTCCATAGGAATATGTAAAAACTTCGATGACAGCGCGTCTATCACCGGACGTAACTTGTTTATCATTAGCTTGTGTCAGATTGTCATTAAAATGTAAACAATTATCGTATTTCTTCAAAAGCCTTCTGGCTAATCGAATTGCGTATAATATCCATCCCAACATTTTCATTCCAATACATTCTCATGTTCGATTGCTTATTTTTTGACAAATTGAAAGAGGTGCCACTGTGCTTAGAAAAACTTCTCAATGAGGTTGTCATCGAAAAGAAATCTGAAGAACTGAAATGGAGTTTCTAAATTTTTAATGGATGATGGTAATTCTGTAATTCCTGAAAAATTACAAGACACATTTTCGATGTGTTTACGTCTCCATCTAAGCAGCTTTTGTTTAGAGTCTTAAGAAGCCGTTTTGTTTAAAGTCGATGTTGATGTCTGCAACAGATGTTGAAGTTTCCTGATCTAAATTACGTTCTGAATCAAAACTTGAATTGGCAATTCTTCAACACCATTTCGTTTGAAGTAATCATCCAATATCTCTTCAGAAGCAACAATTGCTTCATCGTCAGCTATTATGTAGGTCTGGATCCATATGTCTCGGCAGTAAAATGTTTGTTTATTTCTGTTGCAGTATAGATTGGAGTTTACGAATAATGTTCTCCACTTGCTGTCTACTGTTTTGGACGTTTTTCAAAAATAAAAGAAATTCACCGCTATGTGTTCATATTTCTTCGACTTCATTCTATATGTCACCTCACTTTTAGCTGAGAATTCAAAAAATTCAAGTACCTTAGCATGTTTAGACCATATTTATTTTAGGTGAATTAAGCTGAAAAATTATGGTTCTTTCTGTCGAATTTTGCATAAATAATTCCAAAATTTTAAATTTTAACTGTGATTCCGCCCTTACCGAAGTAAAAATCTTTTTTTTCTTAATTACAATTCCGAATCGTTTAATCGTCTTTTATTAACTGATTTCATTTTGTCTTTTTTTGTTCACACTTATCCGTGCGTTCAATAATGGAACTACGGATGAGTGTGTTTTATACTACTTGTCTTCCACCACTCTTTCATAGATGGCACTATTTAATTAACAATAATTTACAATAACAAATAATATGAACTAAGGTGCGTTCATGGTTGATATTCTTACAGTGACCGTAACAAACTGTCCTCAAGAAAAAGGAAAGCGTTGGTAGATTAAGTGAATGTCAAAGCTTAATAAAATTTGAATTTGTTAAGTTTAAATTTTTCTTCAGATAGCCCACATTGAGCCCACAAGGTTCCACATCAAGTAACGATCGACCATTATAATGTTATTTGAAATTTGGAAAAAATAAAGACAAATGACATCACTAGCATTAAGGATACACCAAATGTTTACATTTTGTGGATGAAATAAACTGATAAATAAATTGGATTACACACATATTAGATCACCCTTTAATATTTCTGTCCTTAACGATCGAATTCAAATTTTTTTAAAAATTAAATCTTAAAGTTCTATAAACAAGTTATTTTCCAGTTTTCTTAGGCTTTTACTTGTTTATTAAAATTATTTATATGGAAATTTTATCGATCAAAATTTTTGTGTTGAAAATCAAAACAAAAAATTGTGTTAAAAGATAAAAATAAGAAAACATCACGATAAACGTTCTATAGATACGCTGTATATACTTTTTAGAGTAAATTTCATCTTGATATCAAAATATCGTCCACGTTCACATTGTTACTACTGTGTGGCTGTTGTGCTCGAACGAATTCAGTTGAATTTATAATTATTAGAGACTAATCTTTGAATTAATTTATTTATAGTTTGTGTGTTCCATTTTTTATTCGAATAGTTTTATCGACGTCGATTACATATTTACTTTAGTTTTAGTTTTTTCAGTTAAAAAATCGTTTGTTGTATAGTTGTTGTTGGTATATAAATTCGATAAAAATACCACCAAAGAAAAACAAAATGTAATTTAAGATGATAACACATGTTGGGGACGACCTTTTGTGGCTGTGTGATATGAATTCAAAATCTGTAGCTAAGTCGTATGGTGTTAGTGATTTTATCAGTTGATTGATATTTTGTATAAATATTCTAGTTTATAGAATAGATTTAACTGAATGAGGTCACGATCCAGGTTAAATAGTTCATTGGAATTAAGATATTGTCGATTTTTTTTTAGATAGTTATGCTTGAATTTACAATTTATTTAAGAAGTCACAAATTGTTAGTGAATTTGTTAATCCACATTGTGAGATATATGTTGGAGGGTTTTAAGAAACTCAGTATTAACGAATTTCGGTTAAGATACTTACGTATAGAATGCTGATTTTGAGTTTAAATGTCGTCATTGAACAAAAGGAGCGTTTTTTATTTCACATCTTCAAGAAAGGAAATTGCTCAAGATGTGAAAACTATTCAATTAAAGAGTGCCCGAAATCACATGTCATCACATGCTGTCAAACATCGACCGCCATTGTGTTGCTATCTGCTGAAAGTTCATCAGCTTATTATAAAACGCACTTTTTATCAAAGATCTTGGATTGTGACTCTTCTTTGGTTTATCCTCCAACAGACTGATTTAATTACTATACGTTATTCGACTTTAATCTTCTATATCATACTAAAATGTTCTACTCACGGCCATCCTTGTAGATTCCAGTCAAAAGTTTGTTTATTAATATATATTGCCAGTTTCCATAAAAAGTGATCAAATCCTACTGATTTCACTTTTAGCACTTCTAAAGAGTTTAAGATGTAGTTCAGAATGCTGTATATGCAACGCTTCTCGATAATACAAGAATTTACATCATCATCCGTTTTAGAAGCGTTACAATTAGATAAAATATACCTAATCATTTATTGCGTCCTACACTGGCGTTTGGCCATTGCAAGAATGATTTAACTGAAATTTAACTTGATCCTGTCTTAGTACAGGCTCAAAAGCCACTTTCCGAGGTTACTTTTCAATTTAGTTGCCATTATTACAAGAAAAACGAATTTTTAGTATTGTACCTGACGTGGAAGCAATCGGTGAGAAAAATAAGTCCAGCGTTAGTTCTGTTCCTTTACAGGATCATTCTAGTTTATGATTCAATTTGCTGGTTCAATTCAGTAGTATTGTTAGTCAAATATACTATCCTTACCTATAACCAGATTGCATAAGTTTACAGAGTTGACATAGTGACCGGGAGCATTGTTTAAATAATTACAACGTTTTAAAATCCAGAGTTTTCCGTTAAACTTTTGATTTAACAGAAGACAAAGTCCCTTTTTACAAGATATTGGCTGACCATTGGTCTCCAATCGGTGTGTTACATTGTGCTCGATGTCTCTGGTACCTAAATCACTATTGGTGATTTCCGGAAACTTAGTGAGTAAATTTTGAATTTTGAGAGGTGCCTTGTCCAGAATTGACAAGAGACTTTGGCATGCAGAGAGGTTAATGGATCTATTATCCTTTGTCTCGATATGTCTATTAGCAATTCGGTGTGTTTCGAAAGCTCGGACCCATTCATGGACACTACGGCTATAATGAACTCCCTATGAAGGCCCAAATCTAATTTGAGGATTTTGGTGCCGAAATTTCTAACGGGTGTACCGTTTGCAGCAAATAGTTTTGATGTTCTTGCCGAAAGAGGATGTTTTATCAATTTAGTTGGGATTACCGAAATGCCTGCTCCTGTATCTATCAAAAAATTAAATTTAGATAAAATGTCGAAAAACAAAAGTCGACATCCTTTTTTAAAAGTCCTTTTTTCATAAGGTTTTGATGATTCAAAGTATTTACAGCCCGCTACGCATTTCCAAATCGAAAGTGATAAATTAGCACTGATCATGTTTCGGATTTATTTTGCTACGCAACGAAGATCGATTATTGGTTTTATGTGATGATTTGCTAGGAGAACGTCATTTTTTGAATTTTTGAAAGCACTGCACAATTCTGAAATAATAAACGTTAACTTGCTTAAATTTTGTGCAATTTCCGTTTTTGAAGAGTAAGATCCAAAATTGTTATCGGAGTTAGTTGATGTTGCTTTCTAATAAATTATTAGCGCGTGTTGCTAATGTATTTAAAGGAATATCATTCTCAAACGGTGTCAGTATCATTTGCACTCGGGATGGTAAACTTTTCTGCATTGAGTCTGAATTTGTTTAGTAACTGTTATGATTTTTGGTCGCCTAAAATTAATCCGTGGAAAAAGTTAATTAGCTTGAAACTTTCTGACTCGCCTAACACCCGATTCACTTCTTCCTTAAAAATGATGTATGGGCCTGCTGCCTTTATCGCGCAATATCAATTTGCGAATGTATGCCTGGAGTTTAAAGCTTAGAGAGCGTGTGCGTATCTTGTCGCTTCCGTGGTTATTTGCAACAATTGAAATGACTCTGTATATATTGGTTGTGGTGCCTGAAAAGATATCGCAGCAACATTTGGTATCTGTCGATTGATACTGAGTGTCACGGAGCAATTTCGGTTATAACTAGTTGCTTTTGTATTAGAACTGCTATCACCAGCTGCTAGTATCAAACGCAACTGCTCTTCTACGTAGTTTCGGTTTGTGGATAGTTATTCGAATTTTCCACCGGAATGTAACCATCGTCGGCGTTGAAACTAATTATATTAGCACTATTTATGCAAATACCAGAAGCGAAAAACGAAAAACAAGAAATGTCAATATCCGTAATACAATGAAACTCCAGAGACGATGAGAAATACAACAAAAAAAAATTAACGTTAGCCTAATTCAAAAAATATGTCCTCACTTTTTTATTTAGTACCAGTTGCTACCACGAATGTTTGAGATGTTGACGCTGCTGCTGGTGATAAGGTCTTTGGCTTTTAGATTGTTGTATTATTGATTCAGCTAGACCTAAGATAACCACTGGTGGGGTCTTATATGTTGTTTTGCCGTATCTGAGCGCGTGCCACTGGTGGGGCTTGATCTCAGTACAGGCTTTGTTTTGAGTATCTGGACAGTTTCTTTTGTGATGTTATTACTGGTGATACGTTATAGGCTGTTGTTGTTATAGACGTGCTGCTAATGTGTACGCGTGCTGGTGTTGTGTACGCATCTGCGTGTTCAAATCACGTCGGCGTTACCAATTTGGGTGATGATTTGTCTCTCCAATAATTTGTTGCACCAATATTGTTTGATAATAATGAATGCACTACTATAATACTTATATACTTATATTTATATATAATTTTAATATCATATATTATTTTATTATAATTCTTTATTTATTAAATCTCTTAAATATGATTTGTAATTGTATTTTAATAGAGTCACCGTAAGAATATCAACTATGAACACGCTTTAGTTCATTGTAAATTATTGTTAATTAAATAGTGCCATCTATGAAAGAGTGGTGGAATATAAGTAGTATAAAACACACTCATCCGTAGTTCCATTAGTGAACGCACGGATGAGTGTGAGCAAAAAAAGACAAAATGAAATCAGTTAATAAAAGACTATCAAACGAGTCGGAATTGTAATACGGAAAAAATATTTTTATTTCGGTAAGGGCAGAATCAACTAGAACGTGTTGTTCGTTTTACTAATTTTTTGGAACTAATTATTTTTTGAAAAAACAATAATTATTTTTATATAAAGCAAATTTCCAGACATCTGTGTTTTTTATTATTTAAGAAAATTCAGTGTTCCCATATATTTCTTTGGGCTCAGTGAACAAAAATAAAATAATTATAAAACTGTGTTCGTTTCAGACGAAGATTGACATTTTACAATAAAAATCGTAATACCCGAAAAGCAGTTAATTAAATGAATCGAAACGCTACACGACTACAAAATATATCGAATATGTAAGAACTGTGGGAAACTCCTAGATTTGGTGTTTTCGAATGAACGTTTATTCGCTGGGGATTCATCTTGTGAGAATCAGCGTTCTTTATATCATAATCCATTAATGAACAACATTTGTTATCAAGTAAAGTGTCAGTATTCCAATATTCAACAGTCAATATTAATTGGTATCGAAAGATGTGACTAAATTTAAACAGAGGGTCGATTTTGGTCGCAAACTTATAAATGAGGCATGTATATTTAAGTGACGTGCTCGTTGTGAAAGTTTTATTTTGCCGGCATGGTGTTCTATTGTCTGTGATTAATTAAATTTTACATCTAGTATGAAAGTGAAATTTACGTGCCTCATTTTTCAGTTTGCGACCAACATCGATAATCAGGGTCTTTCGTGTAGAAATTACAATAGTGTACAATGGTTTAATAATGATTTGGTGAATCTTAAGAAACGTCGCAATAAGCTCCATATTTACAGGATTAATGATGCCGAATATCATTCAGCTTTTGCTTGTGCCCACCTCGAATTTAAAAACCTTAATTATTTCCTTTATAATAATTATATATTGCGCATTGAAGGGAGCTTACCATGGAACCCGAAAATGATCTAGAGGTTTTTAAAAAGTAAAAAAAAGGTTCTGATTTATACCTTTCAAGGAATTAACCAAGAAAGAGTTCAGTTGCTGAACCGTTTTTATGGCCGCGATTCATAAATTTTTTTATCTCGATACAGTTTTTATTGCTATTATTATAGGCTCAGTTTGGTTTTCTCGTAGTCGGTATTAAAGATTAAGGGATGTAAATCTTTCTTTTATTAATATCTGGTATTGGAAACTTTTTAAAAATGAACGAATTCTAGCTTTAACTCCTGCCAAACGGCAGTATAAAAAGATACATTTTTACTAATATGCTTAGCTTCCTCAAATATTCTATTTACGCCTCGCATATGCTTGCTAAGTGACCTGCGGTAATCGTTCCCTCTGTGAAATCAATCTGAAACTACCTTTCGAAAAATCAGTTTTTGATTCACACGAATTTCCATTATAAATCGATAATTAAAGTATAAAAAATTCATATCGACGTCGTCCATGTATACATATATAAAATTCTGGAAATTCCAGCCATTATCGGTGTTGTTCACAAATTAAACGGGCAGTACGAGCTATTTATATAATTAGTATACGTTTAGTTGGGTGTTGTCAAATGATACAAATGCACGTTTGTCAAAAATGTTGTTTAAATTTTATTTTATTTTTGTGATAATCACTACAGTACAGTGCCGTTCAGTTTTTGAGCGTGAAGCTAATCCGAAGCTATGCAATTTTTTTGATACAGTAAATATTACGGATGGTCTGCGAAATAAAGCTGACGATAGTATTATGTTCGGCGGTGTACGATATACAAAAGAAAATTATGGAAAATTTTCGTATATTTATTCGACAAATGAAGTGAAAATTACCGTTGGCGAACATATACGAGGATGTATTTGTAAATATAAAAATTGTGTCCGATCGTGTTGCCCTCATGGGTTTTCGTATACCCAAGCTGTAACCGACGGTAAACCGTCGCATATTTGTGAACCACAAACTCAAGTGACTCAGATTGATTTAAAAAATTATACGAATATGGCGATTGTAAGTCAAATGCCTTGTAGTTTTGGATATTGGTTAAATACGTCTGACCCATTAGATAAATGGAGAATTTTACCGGTATGGTGTACGTTTTCATATTTAAAGCCAACGTTAATTTATATATTGGTTTATTACAGAATGGTTCATTGGTTCTTGGCGAACTCTTAACCCCATTACTTGTTAAACGTGATGAATATTGCATAGACCAAAGATATGTTGAGGCTAACAGGACTGTTGATACCAAAGTAATGTTTTGTGTTACAGATGTTACAACTAATGAAACACCGCCACTTATTGGTAAAGTTCTTTATCCAGCTGTTATGATAGTAACTGTGGTTTTCCTCTTGCTAACACTTATCGTATTTATTTGGATCGAAGAGTTACGAACGACACACGGCAAAACTTTTATGTGCTACCTGTTATCGTTGATTATTGCATATTCGTCATTAGCTTTTAGTCATATAGCTAATTTGCACGCATATCACCATCCTATTTCATGTCGTATACTGGCTGAAATAATCCATACATCATTCATTGCCAGCTTTGTTTGGTTGAATATTATCGGTTACGATATATGGCGAGCAGTTGGGTAAATTAACTGTTTAATTTATTTTATTGTACCATAATTTAATTTTTAAAAAAAAATTATTTAAAGCTGGGCAACTCCACGCCGTTACCAATTACTTGAATACTGTCTGTTTACCGGCGGGCTTACGTTTCTTATAGTTTCGATTACAAATATACTCGATCATGTAAATTTGTTAAACCCGAATTTACGACCAGGACTTGGAACAACCGTATGCTGGTTGCAAGAAACAAAATATGCTCACTTCCTGTATTTGTATTCACTCATCATAATTATCATAACGATAAATTTTGTATTTTTCTTTTTAACGAAACGTAAAATCGTAGCGGCCTACAAACTATCGAATTTGGCAACAAAAGGTGAAGGATCGAAAAAATTTGCACGTGACGAAAACGATGCCGATTGTTTTAAATTATATTTTCGTTTGATTATAATTATGGGTCTGCCATGGACTATTGAAATTATATCGTGGATTTCGAATGCTCAAAATTTTTTTATTTACATACTCGATACAGTTACCATGCTGATAGGACCGGTCATATTTTTCATTTCGATAAAAAAACCTCGTGTCAAAAGATTAATAAATGAAAAATGGTCGACAATGACGACATTGCAAACCAGTCTATCTAAACTGGGCATTGGGAGTAGTACATCGCAAACATCTAATCCTATCGTTCAGTAATATTTAGAAAAATTTAAGAATAAAATAAATGACATGCGGCTAACGTTAAAAATAATGGTTATGTTTTATTGCAAACGGTCTATGTTGGAGTCCATTTCTGCGTACGAAGATATCCATAAAATTGAATCACTCAATATTAACGCACGGTCCCAATATTAATTCTATATCGAAACCGGTATTCTGATAATTATTTGCATAATGGTCGATATGGTTTATATGAGCTTGATAATATTGGAATTCTCAAAACTCCACAATTTATCTCTTGCCAATTGTGAGAATTCGAAATATTTTATCGTACGCTGAAATTAAAATGTAGTCGCGGATTTGCTACCAAATTGGGTAGGTGGCAAAATGTTATTTAAGTTTATTTTAATTATATTGGTTTCAAATTATATCCAATGTCAGTCAGGGGCCAATCCGAATTTTTGTAATTTTTCCGATACGATAAATATAACAGATGGCGCCCTTAATTCAGACGACAGTATTACGTTTAACGGTATACGATTTTCAAAAGAAAACTACGCAACTTTTACATATACATTTGCGGTGGATCATATACAAATGAATGTTCCTGCCCATATTCGAGGATGTGTCTGTAAATATAAAAATTGTGTTTCACTGTGTTGTCCGTATGGCCATTTGTTTATCGACATAAACACGGAACACAGTTCGCATCATAAATGTGAACCAAATTATAATGTGCGCGATGTAGATTTGTCACACTTTTCGAACATGGCATTTGTGAGTGAGATGCCTTGTACGACTGGGTTTTTTTTAGACCCTAAAGAACCAAAGCATGAATGGAGAATTTTACCGGTTCGATATATACCGACGGAGAAAGATCGATTTTTTTAACGTTTTAAATTGTTATTTTTTTTTTTTATAGAATGGTTCGTTGATAATTGGTGAAAATGTTGAGCCATTAGTTGCTAACCGTGACAGTTATTGTCTAGCCAACATAATTGATAATATCACTGAAAAAATTGATATCATGGTATTGTTATGTTTTGATGATAAAGATGAAGTGACACCACCAATAATTGGTCTTGTGCTTTATCCTGCCGTTATGATGGTGTCAGTCATATTTTATGCTCTAACACTTTTTGTGTACACTTGGATTGATGAACTGCGAGAAACTGTTCATGGAAAAACGCTGATATGTTATTTGGTAACGTTAGTGGTTGGTTATACTTTTCTTGCATTTTCTCATTTTTTTAATATGCATGCGTATCGTGAAAGAGTTAGTTGTTTAATTTTTGCCGAAATAATACATACATCGTTCATCGGCGGATTCATTTGGCTGGGGATTATCAGTTATGATATATGGTGGACGATTAGCCGGTTTGATAAACATGATCAAAGATTTTTAATATACTTTCTATTCGCTTGTGGCACCACTTTTACCATAGTTCTAATAACAAATCTCCTCGATCATGTTAATTGGTTAGACACCGCACTTCGACCGGGGCTTGGAACAACCGTATGCTGGTTAAAAAGTTCTCAATATCCCAATTTTCTGTACCTCTACTCGATCATAATAATTGTTATATCAACAAATACTGTACTTTTTATAATGACCAAGTTTAAAATTGAACGAGTTCGAAAAATTGCCGATTCAATTAATAATCGTGAAGATTCTAAAAAATTTGCTGCCGAAGAAACGGATACCGATCGTATGATACAATTTGTACGGCTATTCCTTATTATGGGACTACCATGGGTTATTGAAATAATATCGTGGCTGACGGATTCCTCAAATATATTTATTTATATTATGGACTGTGTGACTATGTTGCAAGGTCCATTTATATTTTTACTTTTTGTCAAAAAACCCCGCGTTGAACGATTGATTAAACAAAAATGGTTGACATTTCGAACAAATCTTTAAAATTAAGGAAGATAATGTACACAAATGTATCTTAATGACTTAATAAAAAGATTTAATTTAAATAAATTAACCACAAAATGTTTAGTTTGCTAAATAATGGCATCTTTAGACTTAGGCATTAAATGGTAATTTTTAAAAGGAAAAATCGATGCGGTGCTCAACTCGACCACTAACACCAGGGCACTTTCTGATTGACAATTCTCTTAAGGTGACTACCAGCACATGGGATTACGAACAAGATAGCTTATATTTCGAGAAGTTAGGCAAGTTGAAAATTATCGTTCATCGAGCTTGAATTGCACCAAACGGCACACTCCTTTGTGATGATTTCGATGTTTCATATGACGGTGGTGACGAAACTATTGACTGTTCTAGTTGAATTTGTGGAACATTGTTATGTTGTGTTGGAGCAGCGGTCCCCAGTATCTAGAGTTCAAAATCCACAGTATCGCCTGATGGTAGAAAGGACTTGCCGGTACATGTTGCGGATATTGATCTCCTTCCTCTAAGTTGATTCTAGTGCCGTCTGATCACGCCATGAACCGTTCTAATATTGTGCATCAATCGACCTGTAACACCTTCTACCATCCCATCCACCAATCGTTTTTTATCCGAATAGTTTCGCGCATAAACTTGTTGACTAACTTTATATTTGGTTTAGTGTAGTTTTTTTACTTCATGTAATGATGGTAAAAGTACTGATAATAGATTACGTGGCTGACGACCATGAAGTAGCTCAGTTGATGAACGACCTGACGAAGGATCAGGTGTGGTAAGATAAGTTGTCGAGTATTTGTACATTGTCAATTGACGATTGTTCTTCTCGCAAATTATTTTTTCGAAATGCTTCTTTGAAAGTTCAAAATCTATGTGGCCTCTTTCGCGTCCGGCCATGATGAAAATTCTCGTTTCGGATCAACTGCTGCGTTCTGACAAATAGAGCACGTTGATAATAACCTCTCGATTGCCTCATTTATTTTTGGGAAACAGATATACCGCCGAGCCATTTGCTTCATTAGACTTCTTCCCCAATGACCGTAACATTTGAAGGACTTGTTCGTAAAGCTTTAATGGTACAACTACACGAGTGACTCCGTATGTAGAAGTACGATTTCCCATCTGCAACGATAGAGAGAACTTACGATCAAAGTATGATTTCATATGACCTTGGTTTTCCTGAAGTGACTCCTGCCATCCATTGGTTATAAAATGTGATACTTCCCGAGTAATCGAATGATTCCTCGCATATTCAGCAATGATACTCGCGTTGATTGGAAAATTGATTGATTGATAGTCACTTGATAGATCTCCTCCGCATCCAACAGCTTTTTCTCCTTTTCATCGAATTCCTCATCGGATCCAACAATCGGAGTCGAGAAAGGGCGTCTGCATTTCCGTGATGACTGGTATGCTTGTATTTGATTGTATAACGCTTGCAGAACAATTGCCCATCGCTGAAGACAGTGCAATGTCATCATTGGCAATTTTTTGCTGAGATGAAATAACGTAGTGAGAGCTTAATGATCTGTTGTTAGGGCAAAAAATCTACCATACAAATACGTATGAAACTTTGTGACTCAATACACTATTCACGATAAAGCTTCCTTTTCAATTTGGCTGTAGCCGAATTGACTTTTATTAAGTGTCTTGGGCACGAATTTTCACTCCCATCCGGATATCGAATGAGATATTACCGCGCCTCGAGTAGATCATACTGATAATGAACAAAGCGAACGGCATTGACTACCGTTTCTTTCAGTGATTGAAATACCTTTTCTTGGCGCTCTGCCCATACGAAATCAACTTCATTGCGCCTAAGCTCGTTGGGAGGTGCCACCCAAGTAATTAACCCAAGTTAAAGTAACCCAAGTTAAAGTAATTTAACTTGCCAGTAAAAGCCTCTAGTTGTTTAATATTCTGTGGTCTAGGCATCGATTTGACCGCTTCTAACCTTTTTTCTGATGACAAAATTCCTGACGAATCGATTTCATGCCCAACGTATTCAATCCATTTTACATTTCAACCCATATCTAGTCAAACTTTCCATTATTTTCTGGAGATTATGCACATGATCCCCGCTATTCCGACCTGTGACAATAACGTCGTCTAAATATAATGCGCTGATACTCAAAAAGCCCGAATGGAGTGTTTATTACCATAAACTTTTTTGAAAAGTCTGATAGCTCAATCTGCAAATCCGCATCAGTCAGACCCAACTTAGTAAAATATTGGCCACTATGAAGCTTATAAAAGAGCTCTTCGACACGACGGATTGAATAACGATCAACCTCCAGCTGAGAGATCATTCGGCTTCTTCAATACTACGATCGGTGCGGCCCATTCGCTTGATTTGACAGGTTTGATGATTAACAATGGTACAGTCATTTTATGCTCGTTCCATTTAACCTCGACTCGGACTAAACCTTTCACTGGGATATAAATAATCCCATATGCATTTAACTCCTTATTCGTTGTTTCGCACATCGGTTCTCCCAGCTTTCGGTAACCTGGAGCCAATCAACGAACACGACGCACCGGTATCTACTTGAAAAGGCAAGATGCGGTTGTTTACACTGATATTAACAAATACTTTCTCATCGCCGGTTGATGATACGGTTGACATTTGTTTAATCGGCACATGGTGGACCTAGTAGTTCAATCATACTGACATGTTGAAATGAATTATCACTGATGGATTTGACTTCATAATGTGAACAATTATTGTGGCTCTGCCGTGACGACTTATTGCACTGCTTACTCGACCTACACACCGATGCGATGTGTCCTATCTTGGACACAGATAACGTTCTTCCATAAGTTCGCCATAGTTCATTGAATAAAGTAACGATGACTACTGATCTATACATGTAACATGGAAAAGTTATAACAGCTTAAAGTTGGAGTTATAACAGTTTATATTTTATTACATCGAGTCGGAAGGTTAATACACTACGAATCGGAGGTGCTATTGTGGACAAATCATTGTTAGGTGGTCCAACGCTGGTCGTGCGTTCTTTAAGTTTGAGTTTCTGTATTCCTGTGTTATGGGGAGAGTGCTCTCTCTTCAGTTCTGAAACACCATACAGCTTCCACAAACCCAGCGGTTCTACTTCTCACCGAGACCAAAATTGGGACATCGGTGGTTCTTCGGCCATCTGTATTAAGGGCTACTCCTAAATCTATAGGCTTATTCACCATAAAGAGCCATGTATATCCGCAACGATATACCTTTTTCCATTCCTAGTTTTTTAGGCTAAAGTACAAGTAATGATTTAAGCTTGATTTGGGTTGGAGTCCATGTCTCGAAACACCTCACTTCCTATGTGGTCTTTATCGAAGCTCAAATATCATAAACAGCGTCGCCCATTTTTGATTTAATCCTCTGTCAGACTCCATTGAGCACATCCTTTACAAATCACCAAATACTGAAATTGTTGTGGCAGGCGATTTCAATGCCCATGGTAAATGGCATCTTTATTCTAAGTTCGTTTCACCGGCTGGTACGGTGCCTGAAATGTTTACAGCTTTAAACCAACTAACACAGCTTATAGATCAGCCTACGAGAATACCAGATCGGGTCAACCATACAGGTCATTTACTGAATCTGTTTTTAATATCTCATGCGGAGAAATACAGTATCTCTGTCAGTTCTCCTTTATAGGAAACCCTTACCAACGGCTTATTATAGCGGAATTTCCAATGACCTGGTAATGCCAAGTGAATGTTCCTCCTGGGGGGAATGAACAATTTATTTCAATAGTTCGAATGGTATCCTTGTTTTGCTTTCAGTAATACTGATAGTGCAGGCATTCTGATTTCGAGTGTCATTCTCACGAGAATGGGACAGTTCATTCCTTCCAGTCTCTCTAAGCCAAAAAAATCAGGCAATCCTTGGAATGATCACGACTGTAGAACAGCAACCGACAATAAAGAAGCCCCGCACCGCAAATTTGTTGAAAGGTGTCATAAGCTAAAGAGAATTACCACAAAAAAAGGTTCGAGAAGAGTGACGGCAGGTCCTAAAGCAGGGCTATAGCAATCTGTCCTTTTGGTTCTTTACTCGCAAAGTAGAGGAAAACTTCTTGAATAGTAGGAAATCATCAATACCACCTCTGAAAGATGGGGACTTTATTTTTCTACTGCCCAAAAAAAAAGCTATAATCTCTTCTCGTCAGATTATCTGCTCCTTCATCTCGTAAATCAAACTATGATGATGATGATGATGAATCAGTAATACCAATTAATCAAAAGTTTATCGTGCTTCAAACCAATGAATTTTTCTCTCTTCTGCCTAATTTCGCATTCGAATTAGCCACATAACAGTAAAGTAATATTATCTTGAAATATGTCTAGTGGTAAACAAACATCATAGTAACGTTGATGTACAGAAATTCATGTATTTTGTTCGCCTCCACCTCATCATCCGGCAACGTTCCTTTAGTATGAGGATGAAGATATTGCTGATTGCCATTTCATTGTTGTTTGTTTTTTTTTTTTTGTAACTTATTTGAGGCGAGAAATGTGATAAATGTATGGTAAATTTTTATCACATCATGATGCGCCACCAACAGTGTGCGCCATAAAAGTGTAGCAACGAGGGTGGTTATAGTCATGTATGTGGTGTTGTTGTAATATATTCAATTGATGGCGGTTTTTTTATAGGCAAGTGTGAAAATCGATAAATTATTGGAATTTTTTGTTGTATTTTTCTAGGTACAATGAAAATTGAATAACGACCGAAATTATTTTATTACAAAATTGAGATACGTTTATAAATTTTCAATTAGATTCGCAAATTTTATTTGTTTGGTTATGGATGGGTGATATTCTGTTTCCTTATTTCGGTATTAACCTATTTAGTTGTACGTGTGTGTGTGTGTGTAATTTAAATTTTATTAACAATTTTCTTTTTCATTCTATTTTCAGGGTGCCGGCAAAGAAATTCGTGAAGCTATCAAAGAACCAACACAACAAACACAGGAGCGTGCATGGAATGCTATTCTCCCACTCGTCATAAAATTAAAACATTGCTACGAGCATTCGCTAGAATTGGAAAAAATCGTACCAAAACTATTAGGACAATTAGTCGGTGGCCGTTTAAATCCTACCCAACATTTAGAAACACAACAAGCGCTTGTTAAACAATTAGCCGATATCCTAGAATTTGTATTAAAATTTGATGAATATAAAATGAAAACACCTGCCATACAAAATGATTTTAGTTACTATCGGCGGACGGTGGTGAGCCGGCAACGATTCGAAAATCAAAGTCAAATGTTAATTAGTTCAGAATTGGCAAATCGGATGTCATTGTTTTATGCGCATGCGACACCCATGTTAAAAGTTTTAAGTGAAGCGACATCGAAATTTGTGCGCGATAATGCCGATGATGTGGACAATACGACAGAAACATTAGGCACAATGGCTAAAGTTTGTTTACGTATGCTAGAAAATCCGTAAGTATTTTTATATAGTCAAATATTTGGAATAGTGGGTGGTATTGAAAACTTTAGTTATGACGAGACGGTGTGTATAGTAATTTGCAACCAAAATGAAACTTTCGATTACCTTAATTTGCTGCTTTGGAATTAAAGGAGATACTTTTATGAATTAATTTTTTGACCTAATTCGATTAGTACAGCACCAATCGAGGTGCTGGAATCAATTGACACGAACTGATAAGAACTGATTGATGCTACGAACTAGCGGTTGGACCGCTCAAATAATTATAAATAATAAAATTTACAGAGTTTTGCGGTGCCTCGAACTCGGCATCTCGATCATGTGCCACGCGTCTACCGCTCGGACAAACGTCGGTATTTTATTTTAGTTGGTGATAAATGGACCAAAATCGTTACTTTACCTTTAACTCAGTTCTGTTCGTCTCGAACAGATTCATCTTCTCCTCTAGCGTTGGAACGCTTAACTAAGATGAATCCGGTAGACAGCGTGATTTATCCATTTTATTTTCAAATGTCAACTCTGATGCTACATTGAAGATTTGCCTTCCCTATTGTATAGCGATTGAATATCCAAAATGAAGCGAAAACATTTATCATCTTACGTCTTAGGTGGATGACGTAATCTTGTTGTGTGCCTTGTTTTTCTACTTTGGGTGCGTACTTTGGGTTTGCTTAGCGTTCTGTTAAATCTTTGCACCATTCAATGTGAATGTGGGTGCAATGGTGTAGTCCTTTTTTTTCTTGATGTTGAGGATTTGACACAGATGACTTGAAGTTTCGTCCTTGATCGAAATGTATAGATCCTGTTGTTTTTTGGTTTTGCATACCCAGGTATTCATAAATGTATCCGCAACTGTGCGAGCTTCTTGATTTTTGGTAGGTTATACTTCTATCCATTTACTAAAATAATCTAATAACACGAGTATTTATCGATTTCCATCTTGGTAGCTGGAAATTGACCAGCATTATCCATTGCTGTTCCCTCGCATGGCGCTTATGTAGAGTCTTTTGCTGGCACCGCACGGTTGTACTTTCGGTCGCCGTTTCTTGTCGCTTTGGTCTTCTATTTTTTTTTTGACTCATCATGTCGCTAATCTTGCGTTATCTGTTCTTTTGTTCAGCACTCTTCTCCGTCAACACTAATCCGTGCGTGCAAATCGTGCATGATAACTCTTCTCTTCGATAACCACTTCCTATGTTCGGTTTCGAGTAAACGAGTAGGTTGGCAATCTTTCCAGTTGTTTTTCCTAATTGTTAAGCTGCTTCATCGTTAAACTGGTTCCTGATTCTTTACAATTCTCTGATAAAGTGTGCGGGTTTTTGACATTTGAAACATTTTAACCAGGAATTGGGCCTTCGGCGTCACCACTCCGGGAGCCATGAGTTGGTTTTCTGATCGTGGCATCAATTATGACAAGTACCCGTGCAATATCTTTTACGTCTAGTTTATGCAATTTGATGGAATCGGTTGCTAAGGTGGCTCTGGTTGCTTTGAATTCCAATGCTAATTCTAACAATTAGTCCATAGATTTTCCTTTGGCTGTCGTTTTAAGATGAAGTTATATCTGGTCATTCAAGATATCGACAGGAGCTTTATAGAACGGTTGACTCGCGAGTTTCATTATTTGTATGTGTCGTTGAAGGTGTTTTCCCCGCTGCTGACCTCGGTTATGCAACTAAATTTTGCCTAGCTCCTAGACATGGAATTGTCTTTATCTCAATTTCAACTAAGTGAAGATCCAGCTGTAGCTAATTTCTATGGTGTGTTTGCCTATAGTACGGTTTGTAGCACATCTGGCCTGAAACTTTACTTTAAAGCTGATGTTTTCCCGTCATACAATTGAACATACAAAAATCCTGGATCTTGATGAGCGTCAAAAATCAAATAGCATATCGGCCAGAATAATTGGGATGGATGGTATCAAAACGTCTTCTCACTTGTACCTTCCTTTAAAAATTGATACTTCTATGACAGTGTTCATCAGTTCCATCACTGAAAGCGCGGTTGCCATTACAAAGGCGTGGTTGGTTGATATTTCGCAACCGAAGCAACCCGGATTATGTTTGGTAGATCTTGCATCGTTCGGTCTAATGCCTCCAAAGGCTCTTCATTAAATGCGTCGTGCATCGGGTGATTGGGTACTACGTTGTTCGGTATCATCAAGCTCATGTCCTCAATTAATAACAATGCCTCGTTGTAAATTTTCCCGCTCAGTTTAAAATCTGGATTTGATATTCTAGTACGTATCTGATGAAAAAAAAAATCATCAGACAGGCCATTTTTGTATTTGGTCCACGAATCAACCTATTGAGATAATTATCTCTAAGGATGTAATCTCAAAGAGTGTGATTCTGGAATCAAACATTTCGTGATATTGAAACACGAACATTGACTAATTACAAACGCAAGTAGAAACACTATTTGTTTCTTGGATGGACAGTGTAAACGAGACCTAATGCATTAGTGGAAAATCTGCAGTTAGATTTCCTTGTTTCCGTCGTTGAAATGCGTTCTCCGCACTGAAGTTTCTTTTATGAATGCCGAATGAAAAACTGCACCGAATTTGATTGGTGACTTCTTTTTATTTTTGTGGACGAGCTGAACGTGTTGTGAAAATCGATTCCGTTTAATTTGGTTTGTCTCTTCACGTTGTTCTGTAGTTCGGTTTAATATTTCTAATATTGATAATCATTGATTTATTGTTAACCACAAAACTGTAGGGAGTGCTTCGGCCAAAAAACCGTTTGCACGGCATAATTGAATAACTTCTAGCACCATTCCAAAATAATAATATTTTTTTTTAAATTTTTCTAGAACTCTCCTAAAACAAATAGAACGTGAAGAAACCCATTTCCTATTACTTCGTGTTATGGTTGGCCTAGTAATTCTATACGATCATGTTCATCCGGTGGGCGCATTCGCACGAGGCTCACATGTTGATGTAAAAGGTTGTGTCCGATTGTTACAACAGCAGCCGGCAAGTAAAGCGGAACCACTATTAAACGCATTACGTTACACGACAAAACATCTGAACGAGGAAAATACACCGAAAAATATACGAAATTTATTAGCCGCATAATAGTGTTAAAACATAATTTAAATAAGAAGAACGAGAGGTTACCTCCCATCCTGCTGGTTCCTGTAATCTTGATAAAATTAAAATTAAAAAATTACGTAAATCATTAAAAGTGAACCCAGTGGGGCGGAAATTATTATTAATTATATTATTATTAGTTTTTTTTTTAAATTAATTAATTAAGAAATTATCAAAAGTTTTTAAATATTTTATTTGTAATTTAATTAATTTTTTTTGCTTGTTTTTGTTTTTTTTTTATTTTTTATAATAATAATAAAAATAATAAGAAACTTTTTTTTTTTTTTTTTTATTAAATTTATAAATAAATGAATATATTATATAATATAAATGAATTATATATTATTAAATTATATTTACAATAATTATCGATGATGGAACAAAATTATATAAATAAATAATTTTTTTTATAACATTAATATAATATAAACAAATTATACAGATTAGATAATTAATTAATTATTATATAATTATGATTGTTGAACAAAATATTTTTTATATTACAGTATGATCTATAAAACACTTTATACGCGCGGTATTCGGGTTGTGTTTCATGGATTCTGCACTCCAACAGGTTTTCAGGAATATTTTAATTTTTTAAAAATATCATTTCGCAGGAGCAGGCTTGGACTTTTTTAATTTTTAAGGTTGCTCATGTAAAAACGTTTCCTTCGAAGTAAAACAGCATGTTCAACAGGACGTGTAGAAAAAATTCGTTTAGCCACATCGAAAGACCTAATATCAAAGATTTTACAAATCGAATCAAAAAACTTAATTGTTGATGTTTTTTGTAATAGCCTTTGTCCTGAGAGTGATGGTTTTAATTCCATTCCTATACATAAGTTCTACTAATTCAATAAACACTTAAGAGTGCGTTCGAATTTATTCTAAATCGACTAAACTTAAATTATTTTCATATTTCTACCACAGATGGCAGTATAACTTAGAATATCGTGTGTCCGAATTCGTTTCTTGTTCTATTTTATTTCAAACTGTCAAACACCATGCCTCAGAAGCTTATATTTTAGAATTTTATTTTAAATTGTTTATATAAAAAAATTATTACTGCATATTAATAATGCTGTTAATAGTAAATAAAACAAACACATGTAATTAATACTATATTTTTATTAAGGCATACAAATTAAAAGTTTTACTTAAAAAAGAAAATTGATGATTTCGTGCGTTAGCGAGGTGATTTTAAATTTTACTTTAGATAAATCACTTTTACTTTGGACAACACTGCATTTGCAACAGTTACAAGTTAATTCATATTTATCCATGCTAATTGACCATTTTTTCCGTAGTTTTTTTTCATAAACATCTAATATAAATTAGAATGTTTTAGTCTACTCGAACACTAGACTTTTGCGTGAAACAAATCTGTTTTGAAATAGTCGATTTAACTGTTAATGAAATTCCTTTAGAAATTTTGAGTAAACTTCTGTCTGACTTCAACCAATTTTGAATCTCTGGACTTGATAGTAATCAAAATTTAAACATTTTTCTTCTCTTCAAAGTAGTTTTGTCATAACAATAATTCATCTTTGTTTGGCTTTCTTCCTTCTTTGATTGGATTAAAAAAAATTTTTTAAATTGAACACTATTACATAGGATAAAATTGAAATTGAAATTCTTTAAATCTACCATAGTCTGGTCTAACAGAAATACCACTAACATTTTTAATATTTACTGTACGTATATTGAAAATTTCAGTGGTATTTCTTCTGTAAAACGAGTAGAGTCGGTACCAACGGAAAATGTTTTTTTTCTGAGTTGGTAAAGTTTTCTGAAATGTTTTAGGCCAGCGCAATGTATTCTAGATTAGGGTAAAAAGGTTAAATACAATTTAAAAAGGTTAGCAATACTATATACAAACAAATTTTGACAGTAGCAATAATTTGATTAGTATTGTTGAAATTCCGTGGTAAACGTATATAAATTAAAAAGTAAATCGTTGTTTAAAATCAATTTTACATAAAAAAAAATTAAAATAGGTATAGTTTTCTTTATAGACAAAATAAGTTTGATATATTTATCAAGAAAATGTCAAATGCTTAGATTTTTAATCGATAGGTGGTGACAAAATCGTTCCGTGAATTTTCATCAACCATAAAATCATCAAAATAATATTACCGAAAGAACGAATGAACGAACGAATGAACACAACCATAAAAGCGCCTTCAAATGAAAACTTTCGTCAAAATTTATCATCAACTTAACAGAGCGAAAAGTAATTTATTTATTATTCATAATATCAATATATATAACAGCCGCAAAACAACACAAAAATTTACAAAATAAATCCTTGAGGTTCGTATTACCGCTGCCTAAAGGAACCATTCAAAATAACATTAAAAATTGGTATGGTACTACTCAAAATTAAATTCTTTTTTTTTTTTTGTCAAAAAATTTTCATCGACGCAGTGCGCAGTTGAAACACTAGTTTTATGACATTTGAAGTTTTAACAAACGGCAACTAGATAAATTCGAATGAGTCCGGTATTTGATTATTTCACTGCTACCAACCACTAAATACAAAATTATTGTGCACCTACATTTTAATAGCAGAACAATTTTTAGTTAACCATTTGTCATACAAAAACAAATTTGGTTCAATTTGCTTCTTTGCTTTATATGTGATTCGTGATCACATTTCGTCAAGAAATGCAGCTAATATCAGTGTTACCTTGCATATTACTAGTGAACTATTTCAGTAAAACTAAAAGGCAAATCCTACCTTTTAATTTTAAATTACATAAATCGTTAATACAAATTAGTAATAGTGTGGAACCAAATACACTATCCTGTGGTACTCCTGTCAACACTTTTTTAAATTCAATAGATACTCTGTTAATAAACAAATATTGATATCGATCAACCAGATAACTCTTAAATAAATTATAAGCGGTACCTCTAAAGCCATAACTATTCAATTTACGCAGTTAGATCTCATGATCAATGCAATCAAAAGCTTTTCGTTAGTCAAGAAATACTGCACCCATATCAACTGTTACTACTATTGCAATTTCGGTGCCAACCGAAAGTTGACATTACCGTTGCTTTCGATTCCACAGATCATACTGTATCATTTAAATTTTTTTTTTAATAATTTAATTAATTAAATTTTACTAAACGTAACAAAAAACGAAACGAAAGTAAATAATTATCATAGTGTGTCCTCTTGCTACTCTGAATCTGTATAACCATTTGATTGTAAATGAAATAATAAAAATTAATAACATTTACAAAATTAATTAATGAAAATTAATGAGTAAGACTTCAAAACCGCACCCACACTATAGGGTAATAATTGAGTAGTTTTGGGGTTTAAGGGCATGTATTTTGGTTTTGGGGGACATGGTGTTATGATGGTCATGGTTTTGTGTAGTAATGGGATGATAATTGAATTGGTTGATATCGTTGAGTTTTTTTGTTGTGCTGGGTTTCTTGATTTGATGTTTTCTTTCGAGCTATGTTGCCAAGACTTTGTGAATACTCGGTAAATCTACAGTTCTTTTGATTAATTTTTAGAAAACTTCCATAACAATTTTTGTACTCTGGCGTTACAAGATTGTGCCTAGTCACTTTAAAGATATGAGAAAGACTAACTATTTCTTTTGTTGGAATATACCCAAGTCTAACAATTCTATTCACTCAAAATGCAAATTTTAGTAATTTTTTTCATTTTAACAGTACCTTTTTCGAATACACCGTAAAACGGTTTAACTTGCTCGCATCAAATGTGTTTTATTGGTCCTCTTGACTGATCATTTAGTACTTGTTTCCACTCTTTTCTAAAACACCATCGCAGCCGGACACACGACAATATGGAGGTCGCACGCGTTCGTAACTAACGTCAAAATCGTGTTCTGTTAACATTATCGTTTTTTTTGTATTAGTTAAAATAAAAACTTTTTCGTTATATAAATAAAATATTGTAAATAATTCTAAACATTAAAATTAATTAAATAAATCAAATAGAATTATTGTCTAGTCGAAAAAATATCAAAATAAAACCAAAATAGTAAAATTAAATTAAAAATTTTAAAACTTTGTTTAGCAACCACCGTAAACACTATAAATAAATTTTTTTTTTGTTTACTTCACTGTATTTTTGTTGTTTTAGTTCACCTATTCACCGCATATAAAAGGCTTTTCACTTACAAACAATTTTTAAATCAAATCTAAGACACACTCAATTTTTGTAATTCGACGAAATGTAGCTAAGTAAAAAATTTAGTTCCACCGAAATAGTAAAAATTGTTAATAATTGTATTCGTAATTATTTTGTAATTAAATCTGTTTTATTAATCTTTTGATTTTAAATAAAGTTTATAAATATGAAAACATCACAAATTAATTATAAATAAATAAGAAAATATTATATATAGTAAATACAATGAAAATAAATGATCTTTGAAATAAGAAATTGGAGTATTATTATTTTTTGTTATCTCTTATTTAAACCAACTCTCTTCTTTAGAGATCGAGGAACACTTAAAACTGTGGACAATTGGTGTCAATCCAGGGTTGTACACACCAATACAATAGTAAGTATGGAAATGGATGGTAATAAGTTTTCAAAATAGCCCTTTATATAAATCTATAATATAAATCCAAATAATACGAGATGACCCCAATAAAACCTCAAATGATAACCGAAAATACTATTTTTCAAAAATCTCGAAAATGCAAGATGGTAAGCCCATTAAAGCTTCAAAGCAGGCCGAAAATAAAATTTTTCGAAAGTCTCGAAAATGCATGATGGTTAGCCCATTAAAATTTCAAATGCAGGCCCAAAATAAAATTTTTCCAAAATCCAGAAAATGCATGATGGTTAGCCCATTAAAACTTCAAATGCAGACCCAAAATAAAATTTTTCGGAAATCCAGAAAATACGTGATGGTTAGCCCATTAAAATTTCAAATGCAGGCCAAAAAACAAATTTTCCCAAAATCAAGAAAATCCATGTTGGTAAGCCCATTAAAATTTCAAATGCACGCTATAAATAAAAATTTTCCAAAATCTCGAATATGCATGATGGTTAGCCCATTAAAATTTCAAATGCAGGCCCAAAATGAAATTTTTCCAAAATCACGAAAATGCATGATGGTTAGCCCATTAAAACTTCAAATGCACGCCATAAATAAAGTTTTTCCAAAATCTCGAAAATGCATGATGGTTAGCCCATTAAAATTTCAAATGCAGACAGAAAATAAAATTTCTCCAAAATCCAGAAAATCCATGATGGTTAGCCCATTAAAACTTCAAATGCAAGCCATAAACAAAATTTTTCCAAAATCTCGTAAATGCATGATGGTTAGCCCATTAAAATTTCAAATGCAGGCCCAAAATAAAATTTTTCCAAAATCCCGAAAATCCATGATGGTTAGCCCATTAAAATTTCAAATGCACGCCATAAATAAAATTTTTCCAAAATCCCGAAAATCCATGATGGTTAGCCCATTAAAACTTCAAATGCACGCCATAAATAAAATTTTTCTAAAATCCAGAAAATGCATGATGGTTAGCCCATTAAAACTTCCAATGCACGCCATAAATAAAGTTTTTCCAAAATCCAGAAAATGCATGATGGTTAGCCCATTAAAACTTCAAATGCAAGCCATAAACAAAATTTTTCCAAAATCTCGTAAATGCATGATGGTTAGCCCATTAAAATTTCAAATGCAGGCCCAAAATAAAATTTTTCCAAAATCCCGAAAATCCATGATGGTTAAAATTTCAAATGCAGACCCAAAATAAAATTTTTCCAAAATCCCGAAAATCCATGATGGTTAGCCCATTAAAATTTCAAATGCAGACAGAAAATAAAATTTGTCCAAAATCCCGAAAATGCATGATGGTTAGCCCATTAAAATTTCAAATGCAAGCCATAAATAAAATTTTTCTAAAATCCAGAAAATGCATGATGGTTAGCCCATTAAAACTTCCAATGCACGCCATAAATAAAGTTTTTCCAAAATCCAGAAAACGAATGATGGTTAGCCCATTAAAACTTCAAATGCAGGCCCAAAATAAAATTTTTCCAAAATCCCGAAAATCCATGATGGTTAGCCCATTAAAATTTCAAATGACGGTTAGCCCATTAAAACTTCAAATGCATAACCAAAACAAAATTTTTCCAAAATCCAGAAAATGCATGATGGTAAGCCCATTAAAACTTCAAATGCAGACAGAAAATAAAATTTTTCCAAAATCCAGAAAATGCATGATGGTTAGCCCATTAAAACTTCAAATGCAGACAGAAAATAAAATTTTTACAAAATTCAGAAAATGCATGATGGTTAGCCCATTAAAATTTCAAATGCACGCCATAAATAAAATTTTTCCAAAATCCCGAAAATCCATGATGGTTAAAATTTCAAATGCAGACCCAAAATAAAATTTTTCTAAAATCCCGAAAATCCATGATGGTTAGCCCATTAAAATTTCAAATGCAGGCCCAAAATAAAATTTTTCCAAAATCCCGAAAATCCATGATGGTTAAAATTTCAAATGCAGACCCAAAATAAAATTTTTCCAAAATCCCGAAAATCCATGATGGTAAGCCCATTAAAACTTCAAATGCACGCCATAAATAAAATTTTTCCAAAGTCTCGAAAATGCATGATGGTTAGTTAGCCCATTAAAATTTCAAATGCATAACCAAAACAAAATTTTTCCAAAATCCAGAAAATCCATGATGGTTAGCCCATTAAAATTTCAAATGCAGGCCCAAAATAAAATTTTTCCAAAATCCAGAAAATGCATGATGGTTAGCCCATTAAAACTTCAAATGCAGACAGAAAATAAAATTTCTCCAAAATCCAGAAAATCCATGATGGTTAGCCCATTAAAATTTCAAATGCAGGCCCAAAATAAAATTTTTCCAAAATCCCGAAAATCCATGATGGTTAGCCCATTAAAATTTCAAATGCAGGCCCAAAATAAAATTTTTCCAAAATCCCGAAAATCCATGATGGTCAGCCCATTAAAACTTCAAATGCAAGCCAAAAATAAAATTTTTCCAAAATCTCGTAAATGCATGATGGTTAGCTCATTAAAATTTCAAATGCAGGCCCAAAATAAAATTTTTCCAAAATCCCGAAAATCCATGATGGTTAGCCCATTAAAATTTCAAATGCAGGCCGAAAATAAAATTTTTCCAAAATCCCGAAAATCCATGATAGTTAGCCCATTAAAATTTCAAATGCAGGCCCAAAATAAAATTTTTCCAAAATCCCGAAAATCCATGATGGTTAACCCATTAAAACTTCAAATGCAGACAGAAAATAAAATTTCTCCAAAATCCAGAAAATCCATGATGGTTAGCCCATTAAAATTTCAAATGCAGGCCATAAACAAAACTTTTCCAAAATCTCGTAAATGCATGATGGTTAGCCCATTAAAATTTCAAATGCACGCCATAAATAAAATTTTTCCAAAGTCTCGATAATGTATGATGGTTGGCCGATTAAAATTTCAAATGCAGGCCCAAAATAAAATTTTTCCAAAATCCAGAAAATCCATGATGGTTAGCCCATTAAAATTTCAAATGCACGCCATAAATAAAGTTTTTCCAAAATCCAGAAAATGCATGATGGTTAGCCCATTAAAACTTCAAATGCACGCCATAAATAAAGTTTTTCCAAAATCCAGAAAATGCATGATGGTCAGCCCATTAAAACTTCAAATGCAAGCCAAAAATAAAATTTTTCCAAAATCTCGTAAATGCATGATGGTTAGCTCATTAAAATTTCAAATGCAGGCCCAAAATAAAATTTGTCCAAAATCCCGAAAATGCATGATGGTTAGCCCATTAAAATTTCAAATGCAGGCCGAAAATAAAATTTTTCCAAAATCCCGAAAATCCATGATAGTTAGCCCATTAAAATTTCAAATGTAGGCCCAAAATAAAATTTTTCCAAAATCCCGAAAATCCATGATGGTTAACCCATTAAAACTTCAAATGCAGACAGAAAATAAAATTTCTCCAAAATCCAGAAAATCCATGATGGTTAGCCCATTAAAATTTCAAATGCAGGCCATAAACAAAACTTTTCCAAAATCTCGTAAATGCATGATGGTTAGCCCATTAAAATTTCAAATGCACGCCATAAATAAAATTTTTCCAAAGTCTCGATAATGTATGATGGTTAGCCCATTAAAATTTCAAATGCACACCATAAATAAAATTTTTCTAAAATCTAGAAAATGCATGATGGTTAGCCCATTAAAACTTCCAATGCACGCCATAAATAAAGTTGTTCCAAAATCCAGAAAATGCATGATGGTTAGCCCATTAAAATTTCAAATGCAGGCCCAAAATAAAATTTTTCCAAAATCCCGAAAATCCATGATGGTTAACCCATTAAAACTTCAAATGAACGCCATAAATAAAAATTTTCTAAAATCCAGAAAATGCATGATGGTTAGCCCATTAAAATTTCAAATGACGGTTAGCCCATTAAAACTTCAAATGCATAACCAAAACAAAATTTTTCCAAAATCCAGAAAATCCATGATGGTTAGCCCATTAAAATTTCAAATGCTGGCCCAAAATAAAATTTTTCCAAAATCCAGAAAATGCATGATGGTTAGCCCATTAAAACTTCAAATGCAGACAGAAAATAAAATTTTTCCAAAATCCCGAAAATGCATGATGGTTAACCCATTAAAACTTCAAATGCAGACAGAAAATAAAATTTCTCCAAAATCCAGAAAATCCATGATGGTTAGCCCATTAAAATTTCAAATGCAGGCCCAAAATAAAATTTTTCCAAAATCCCGAAAATCCATGATGGTTAGCCCATTAAAATTTCAAATGCAAGCCATAAATAAAATTTTTATGGCTTGCATTTGAAATTTTAATAAAATCCAGAAAATGCATGATGGTTAGCCCATTAAAACTTCCAATGCACGCCATAAATAAAATTTTTCCAAAATCCAGAAAATCCATGATGGTTAAAATTTCAAATGCAGACCCAAAATAAAATTTTTCCAAAATCCCGAAAATCCATGATGGTTAGCCCATTAAAATTTCAAATGACGGTTAGCCCATTAAAACTTCAAATGCATAACCAAAATAAAATTTTTCCAAAATCCAGAAAATGCATGATGGTTAGCCCATTAAAACTTCAAATGCATAACCAAAATAAAATTTTTCCAAAATCCAGAAAATTCATGATGGTTAGCCCATTAAAATTTCAAATGCAAGCCATAAACAAAATTTTCCAAAGTCTCGAAAATGCATGACGGTTAGCCCATTAAAACTTCAAATGCAGGCCCAAAATAAAATTTTTCCAAAATCCCGAAAATCCGTGATGGTTAGCCCATTTAAATTTCAAATGCAGGCCCAAAATAAAATTTTTCCAAAGTCTCGAAAATGCATGACGGTTAGCCCATTAAAACTTCAAATACATAACCAAAATCCCGAAAATCCATGATGGTTAGCCCATTAAAATTTCAAATGCAGGCCCAAAATAAAATTTTTCCAAAATGTTAGCCCATTAAAACTTCAAATGCAGGCCCAAAATAAAATTTTTCCAAAATCCCGAAAATCCATGATGGTTAGCCCATTAAAATTTCAAATGCAGTCTCAAAATAAAAATTTTCCAAAGTCTCGAAAATGCATGACGGTTAGCCCATTAAAACTTCAAATGCAGAACCAAAATAAAGTTTTTCCAAAGTCTCGAAAATGCATGATGGTTAGCCCATTAAAATATCAAATGCAGACTCAAAATAAAATTTTCCAAAATCTCGAAAATGCATGACGGTTAGCCCATTAAAACTTCAAATGCATAAGCAAAATAAAATTTTTCCAAAATCCAGAAAATGCATGATGGTTAGCCCAATAAAATTTCAAATGCAGACAGAAAATAAAATTTGTCCAAAATCCCGAAAATCCATGATGGTTAGCCCATTTAAACTTCAAATGCACGCCATAAACAAATTTTTTCCAAAATCTCGAAAATGCATGATGGTAAGCCCATTAAAACTTCAAATGCAAGCCATAAACAAAATTTTCCAAAATCCCGAAAATCCATGATGGTGTTAGCCCATTAAAATTTCAAATGCAGGCCCAAAATAAAATTTTTCCAAAATCCCGAAAATCCATGATGGTTAGCCCATTAAAATTTCAAATGCAGGCCAAAAATAAAATTTTTCCAAAATCCCGAAAATCCATGATGGTTAGCCCATTAAAACTTCAAATGCACGCCATAAATAAAGTTTTTCCAAAATCCAGAAAATGCATGATGGTCAGCCCATTAAAACTTCAAATGCAAGCCAAAAACAAAATTTTTCCAAAATCTCGTAAATGCATGATGGTTAGCTCATTAAAATTTCAAATGCAGGCCCAAAATAAAATTTTTCCAAAATCCCGAAAATCCATGATGGTTAGCCCATTAAAACTTCAAATGCACGCCATAAATAAAGTTTTTCCAAAATCCAGAAAATGCATGATGGTTAGCCCATTAAAACTTCAAATGCAAGCCAAAAACAAAATTTTTCCAAAATCTCGTAAACGCATGATGGTTAGCCCATTAAAATTTCAAATGCAGGCCTAAAATAAAATTTTTCCAAAATCCCGAAAATCCATGATGGTTAGCCCATTAAAATTTCAAATGCAGGCCAAAAATAAAATTTTTCCAAAATCCCGAAAATCCATGATGGTTAGCCCATTAAAACTTCAAATGCACGCCATAAATAAAGTTTTTCCAAAATCCAGAAAATGCATGATGGTCAGCCCATTAAAACTTCAAATGCAAGCCAAAAACAAAATTTTTCCAAAATCTCGTAAATGCATGATGGTTAGCTCATTAAAATTTCAAATGCAGGCCCAAAATAAAATTTTTCCAAAATCCCGAAAATCCATGATGGTTAGCCCATTAAAATTTCAAATGCAGGCCGAAAATAAAATTTTTCCAAAATCCCGAAAATCCATGATGGTTAGCCCATTAAAATTTCAAATGCAGGCCCAAAATAAAATTTTTCCAAAATCCCGAAAATCCATGATGGTTAAAATTTCAAATGCAGACCCAAAATAAAATTTTTCCAAAATCCCGAAAATCCATGATGGTTAGCCCATTAAAATTTCAAATGACGGTTAGCCCATTAAAACTTCAAATGCATAACCAAAATAAAATTTTTCCAAAATCCAGAAAATGTATGATGGTTAGCCCATTAAAACTTCAAATGCAAGCCAAAAACAAAATTTTTCCAAAATCTCGTAAACGCATGATGGTTAGCCCATTAAAATTTCAAATGCAGGCCCAAAATAAAATTTTTCCAAAATCCCGAAAATCCATGATGGTTAGCCCATTAAAATTTCAAATGACGGTTAGCCCATTAAAACTTCAAATGCATAACCAAAACAAAATTTTTCCAAAATCCAGAAAATCCATGATGGTTAGCCCATTAAAATTTCAAATGCTGGCCCAAAATAAAATTTTTCCAAAATCCAGAAAATGCATGATGGTAAGCCCATTAAAACTTCAAATGCAGACAGAAAATAAAATTTTTCCAAAATCCCGAAAATGCATGATGGTTAACCCATTAAAACTTCAAATGCAGACAGAAAATAAAATTTCTCCAAAATCCAGAAAATCCATGATGGTTAGCCCATTAAAATTTCAAATGCAGGCCCAAAATAAAATTTTTCCAAAATCCCGAAAATCCATGATGGTTAAAATTTCAAATGCAGACCCAAAATAAAATTTTTCCAAAATCCCGAAAATCCATGATGGTTAGCCCATTAAAATTTCAAATGACGGTTAGCCCATTAAAACTTCAAATGCAAGCCAAAAACAAAATTTTTCCAAAATCTCGTAAACGCATGATGGTTAGCCCATTAAAATTTCAAATGCAGGCCCAAAATAAAATTTTTCCAAAATCCCGAAAATCCATGATGGTTAGCCCATTAAAATTTCAAATGCAGGCCAAAAATAAAATTTTTCCAAAATCCCGAAAATCCATGATGGTTAGCCCATTAAAACTTCAAATGCACACCATAAATAAAGTTTTTCCAAAATCCAGAAAATCCATGATGGTTAGACCATTAAAATTTCAAATGCAAGCCATAAACAAAATTTTTCCAAAATGCCGAAAATCCATGATGGTTAGACCATTAAAATTTCAAATGCAGACAAAAAATAAAATTTCTCCAAAATCCAGAAAATGCATGATGGTTAGCCCATTAAAATTTCAAATGCACGCCATAAATAAAGTTTTTCCAAAATCTCGAAAATGCATGATGGTTAGCCTATTAAAACTTCAAATGCAGACCGAAAATAAAAATTTTCAAAACCCCAAAAATAATGGCATGGTGTAATGTTTTATCGTCATTAGAAAAATTTACCGATATTATATTTTTGGCTGCAAAGTTTCATAAATATATCACTCATCCAATTTGGACTATGACTGCGTGAGTTATTCATGTGCTTTTTGATGTACCCCGTTGATCATTGATGCAAACAATATATTCGTTGGGATTGTATGGCTGAGATTCGAAACTGAACTTATTACGAAACGAAATTCAAAACTACTGTAGTAATACTTTTTGGATATTTTTTATTACAAAAACATTTTTTTATTACTTTACTTTTTAAATACTAAATTTTTATATAAATCCCTTTGCGACCAAGTCCAAACAAATAGGACTGGTACCTAGATCAAAGTCATGAAAAAAAATTCACTACGCAATTGCCTGAACATGAACCGTTTTATACTTAAAGCAAGTCTAAAATACAGTCTAAAAAGTAGTAAACGGTTCATTTAATTGAACTTTTTTCATTACAATCACAAAGTTACAAGTCCTACTTGTTTTCGACCCGCCCCAATGGGATACCTTATATATATGTATATATATATATATATATATATATATATATATATATATATATATATATATATATATACATATATTTATATATAGTTTTTCATCTCACATGTAATTATATATTTATATTAATTATAAATAAATGAATAATTTTTTTTTTTTTAACAATTGGTTGGGAGATTTGAGCGAATTTTTATTTTTATTAATTTATATAAATTAATAAATTTACTAAAAATTAAAAAAAAATATATATATTTATTTTTTATTAAAGTAGTGTAGACAGATAGTTTAGTTTTAGAGAGTTTTGTATTTTTTACAACAAAAAATTAAAAATATATTGTCATTCAAACGATAAATATCATACGTTAAATAAATGAAAAAAGCTGCATATTTACAATGGTGATTTCTTTGTTCTTAGTAAAATTATTTCAAATTAGAGAGAGATAGAAAAATTATATAATTATAGGTAAATAGTATGTAATAACAATAATACATTTTATTACTAGAAAAACGAAAAAAAAGAAAATTATAAAAAAAAATTCTATAAACTGAGTATTTGTTTATGATTCATTTCATTTTGATATGAAATGAGTAAAAAGTAGTTTTGGTTTCGTTTTTAATTTTTTATTAATAATAAAATTAAAATTATAAAAAAAAAATATTTTGTGATGTTCGACTTAGAAAAATACTTAATTTTTTGTTTTTGTTTACTAGAGTAGAGCGTGTCGCTATGATTAAAAATGCGAAAATAATGAAAATTATGTTTAAAATTTGTGTAAAGATTTTTGTAGTATAACAGTAGGTTTGTGTCTCAACTAATTTAATAAAAATACACAATTTTTAATGTCAACATTGAATATCAATGATGGAATTAAACTAATATATTCCTTGAGTTACACCGTCCAAGTAGATTAGTATACTGTTATTCGTTAATTTAATTTTTTATCCAATTTAATGTAAATTCGCGTTATAAAAATTTATATTGTGAATAATTGATATTTTGTTAAAAATTGGCACATTAGATATTTAAATATACTAATTACATATATTTTGCCCCAGCAAATTAGATAACTATTTTGCTAAAATACGTTGTACAGTGCAAAACACCAAGGTATAATTAGTTTGATAAAATTTAAATTTTAGTCATCTGCCATCTATACTCGGATAGATGCGACTAAAGCAAAAATCATAAATTTTGTTTCAATTTTTCATTTTTTTTTTATAGCGAGGACACATTTGTAATATATAAATTTATATGAGATTTTATTATCAATAATAATTTAGTCTACTTTTTTTTAAATTTTATTTTATTTATTTATTAAATTCTACTATTTTTTTTTATTTTATTTTTTATTAATTCAAATGAACGTTACGACATTATATTATATATATGTATATACATATACATTTTTAATTTTATCCGATATGCATATTGGGAGTTTTCATTTTTTTGTTTGATTTAAATTAAAATGTATTTTAATATTTTAAAATACATATTTTATATATATATATATATATATATATATATATATATATATATATATATATATATATATATATATATATATATATATATATATATATATAATTATATATTTATATAACAGCAGCTTAATTTTTTTCGTATGTTCATTTTATTTATTTAGATTGTGCAAAAATAATTATATATATATATATATATATATATATATATATATATATATATATATATATATATATATATATATATATATATATATATATATATATATATATATATATATATATTTACAGGGTGTTTTGGACTGAGTGTAAATATTTTCAGGGGTGATTTATTGAATAATTTCAAGCAAAAAATTGTTTCTGAAGGGAGCTTCATTTTTAATCAATCAGAGCTGTGCTTACTTGATGAATCTCCTAAATCGTATTTTTTGGATTTGCTATTGATTTATACTAAACGAGCTACGCCATTTTCAATCCATTTAGTTGTATCTCCTAGTTTCATAGATATTCAGTGGTTAATTTAGCTTATCCGTTATTATCATAAAATATTACAAAACAATTTTAGGGTAACTATTTACTACCACTAGTATCCGTTTATGAATAAAATTGAACAAAATATTGCTCATTAATTAGGGTGTTAATTTGTTCAACCTCGATCGTTTTTTAGTTAAATCCTATACTATCCTATATTTAAAAGCCAATCTATAATTTTTTTTTTTGTATAAATGGAAATTTATCTAACTGGACATTGTAATAAAAACAGCGTGATGTATTCCAGTATTTGACACGAGTGACTAATTGGTAGATTAAAGCTTTTGGCTAGGCTTTCATCAAATTATTAAAAAATGTTGTTAAGGACAATACTACAAGCAACTAGGCTGATTTGTGCGTCTGATTTTTGGGTACCGCTAAATAATAATCGTTTGACAACCGTAGGTGGATTTTCCGTTTTTGGACAAGTTTCCTAAAATTCATCGAAGACGAGCTCTCCCAGATCGATTAAACTAAAACTATTATAATTGAAGTCGATTAGTTTTTAACTATAAAATGGCATTTTGTACTTTGAATTTTTCTCTATTTGCATTCATTA
This sequence comes from Tipula confusa, assembly GCA_963556175.1. Classification (NCBI taxonomy): domain Eukaryota; kingdom Metazoa; phylum Arthropoda; class Insecta; order Diptera; family Tipulidae; genus Tipula; species Tipula confusa. The sequence goes on along the minus strand of OY744477.1, from coordinate 14,718,200 downwards.
TATTTTGTACACTGAACTTTTTTATTGAACTTTCGGAGGAAGTTAACTGGTGAGTTCGATGATTTCAAAATAATGAAATCTACGAAAACACGCAAGAGAGCAGCCCGATATAATTAATCAGATATTGGTTTATAAAGTTCCCGTGGAAGAAACTAATGAAATTATTGTTGGAAATGCAGATGGTGTAAACCGTTTTCTTTAAGTCAATTTTCGTGATAATTTAAAAAAAAAAAATCTTTATAAAATTAAAGTTGGAAATATTCGACTAAGGCTTTTTCCCAATACGCAAAAAGTGTCGCTTAAACTTAACTAAGCGACAGCATTACGATTTATTGAGATACAGTGCGTTAAAGAAATATTTTGAGATGAGACTTTCTTGCGTATTTTTCTTAGTTAATCCAAAGTTAGGTAGCCTAAGCCAAAAATTTGTAATTTTCTTAAAAAACCATGTTTTTTAGGTATTTTGTAAGTACGTAACTCCTTCCATTGTTTAAATACTAATGTTTAAACTTTGATTTTTACCAACTTTATAGATATGATACTGTGCTACAAGCGGCTAAAAATAAACTTCAATCAGTATGAGACATTTATCGTTACGGTTCATAATGTCAAATTAAAAAAAATTGAGTATTCGCCATAGTATTTCTTAGGTCTTTTACCCGTTTATTTTAAAATTCAAAGAGATTTTGCGGTCGGTCGCTAATAAACTCTTAGAAAGATAAATGGAAAGTTTATTTTTGATATTCTATGTATGAATAAGTCACAGATTACGGTAGTTATTACGAATTCTCATAATCAATATTTTTCCGGTAAAATAAATCCACATTAAAACAAACAAACATCATTTCAACCAGCTGGTGTTGCTGGTAATAAATTGATAGGCAGTCACATATTGAAACCTTTTGTTTTTGGCATAGCTTGACAGCAAGGACGAATTGATTATGGAAATCTATGAATAACCATAATCAATTCGTTATTTAAGCACCGGATAAAAGTGCATGGATAACTTTGGAGTTGTTGAAAGAATGGTCGCAATACAAGTAATGTGTCTTCCATCGATTTGTCGGCATTGACTCAGGCAATGGATTAACATGGATCAACCTTCTAATTTTTTTTTAATGACTGGCAAAGTCTTAAACCAATGACAATCTGTAGTGTTGAAAGCCATTAATCAGTTTATGAATATGACTCCGAAGATGATACTCCTTCTAGTGGAATTCGTAACCGAATAAAATGAAGCTGTAAATATGAATGCAATATTGGATTTCCTAAATTAAATTTCATCTAGAGATGCATTTTCTGATGGATATCTGAAAATTCTTTTATCAAAAACAATCAAAGAAGTTGAAGAAATATTTAAGTTAAGTATTTAAAAATTTGTTAAGATTTGCCTAATCTTGGTAAACGAACTGAAAAATCGATGTTTGTAACTTTAAGATGTTTCCAACTGGGGTTAAATTTAATTGGTTACATTTATTGAGTTTATACTGTATTGTTAATTTAAATAACTTGTAATTCATCAATTAATTGAATAAATTGAAATTATTTTAATTTTTATGTCATTTAATCAAATATTTTCACGAACAAATAAAAATTGTAACATTAATATTTAAATAACGAAATGGATGATTTAATACCTAAGCAAAGGTAATTCCGACTCCTAATAATACGTTTTGAAATGTCTCGCTTAGGCTACCTAACTTGGGATAAGTAAGAGAAATATGCGTGAAGATACCATCTCAAAATAATTTTCTTAAACGCACTGTATCTCTGTAAAAATATTGAAAATGTATTTCTCATTCAGAAATGATTTTTGGCTTGATATTAATGAAGGAATCATTCCTGAAAATATTTAAACTCAAGTCAAAAAGTTCCTGTAAATATATATGTATATATATATATATATATGTATATATATATATATATATATATATATATATATATATATATATATATATATATATATATATATATTTATATATATATATATATATATATATATATATATATATATATATATATATATATATATATATATATATATATATTTGTTATTTAAAATATTTGAGCTTTCTGAGTATTTTTTTTTGTTTAACATAAAAAATAATAATTTTATATTTACAAACACAATATATATATAAAAAAAACTAAATAAAATTTAATTGTGCTGATTTGTTTTTTGTGCGTGAATAATTTAAAACAAACAACTTAAAATAAAATTATATGGCAGAGATTATCGTTATTAAAAACAAAAATGTTTAAATCGATAAAACCTAAAATAAAAATGTCATGTCGTTAAACATTAAATTAAAAATTAAAATGTTTTTTTTTATATAGATATATAATTCATATAAATAAGCTGCCATTTTTATATATCTTTCTAATCTTAATTTTATATTTCATTATATATATATATATATATATATATATATATATATATATATATATATATATATATATATATATATAATTTTAAAATTAATTAATAATAATAATATTTTTATTTATATTTTTTTAAAAACATCAACTTTGGCTTGCGATTTCGAGAAAAAAATAAAAATAAATTATTTATTTCAATTTTTTTTTATTTAGCTTATAATTATATTTATATATTTCACTTTTTTTTATTATTTTAATATAAAAATACATCAGGAAAAATCGATGTATATATAATTATTTTAATAATTTGAGTAAATTTATTAATTTGAGTATTTACACTGGGTTAAAAATAATAATATATTTGTTTAAAATAATAATATTTGAGTAAAATAATTAAAAGGGACTTATTTAATTTTTCCAGTGACTTATTTAATATGTGTATGTGGTTGTGTGTGTGGCACGTTGGCACATTAAATATGATATTTTAATATAATATAATAATAATTAAAAATTTTAGATTTAAAATTTATATTTTGCCAAATTAAAAATTGAGATAAATCCCTTATTCATATGCGTTATATATATATATATATATATATATATATATATATATATATATATATATATATATATATATATATATATATATATTATATATATATATATATATTTATATATAATTGTAAAAAGAATTAATTATATTTTTATTTATATACTTCAGAGATTTTTTTTTATGTTTTGTAAATATATTTATTTATTTATAAAGGTACAAATATATTTTTTTTATTTATTTAAATTAAATATTCGTTAATTTTTAAATTTTTAGTTTTATAAAAACGAATCTACTATTTTTTTGTTGTTTTATTTGATTTTATATCATGGATTTGTATTTTATTATTATGTCATGGTTCTTTTTTTTTTGTTTATTTAATATTTTATTTTATAGAAAATAATTAAAATTTTTTTTATATTTTAAAAAATATATATATGTTCAAGTATTTCAATAATACAATATCAATCTATTACTATATAATAATAGTTTACTAAATTAATTATAAAAAAAAAAAAAATTCTAAGAAATACACAAAAAAAAAAAAAAATATATAACTAATACGAGAACGAATTTTGTGGATTTTTTTTAGTTTTGGTTTAGTATGGTGTAAATCTGTTATAACCACTTCGATACATTGCCGCCTAAAATAATATTTAACAATTATTAAAATTATGATCGTAAACATTATAAACTTAATTAAAATAATTACCCCATAGCCTGGTACAGGTCCTATACCATGTCCTAAATATGGATCTGCGTACTCACGGCCGTAACTATATCAAATAAAATAAAATAAAAACAAATCAACATAAATCGAGAATTTAAATTTTATAGGTTGTAAATATAAATTCAGGATACAAGGATGGCTAGAATAAATGATAAATAAGTAAGTAAAATTATAATGGTTTGGGTACTTACACATTTTTTAGTTATGGATTTGGTACTGTGACTTGAATAATAAATGTTAAACTTTAAATTTACGATCATTCAAAACAAATCGACCATTCGATAGCTTCGATTCGAAGGCCTACATCTTTGTTTAATTTATACATGGAAGTATTACCCCTGAAGATATACTCGACGAGACTAAGATGTTAAAACATACTCGACGTGAGTAATGTATGACAATTCATTTTGCAGTTCAGTTATAAAAGAAGCGCTGTTCAACTTTTCAGTAAAATCGAGTTACCGGACGCGGTATTGCAGATACCATTAGAGGAACGCTCACAAAAATTAGTGGTGATTAACATACCTTTTGGTCTATATAAGTATTTAAGACAATCTTTCGGTGTTGCTAGTGCACCTGGTATTTTTCAAAGAAAGATGGATAAATTAACCTCCGGTATACCCATGTGCGTGCCATAATTCGATGATGTTATTATTTCCGGTCATACAACAGCCGAGCATCAACATACCTTAATTATTTACGAAATTAAAAAAAAAAGGTTTCAAAATGCAAGAAACCGAAATGTATATGTGACAGCCTGTGGAAATCTCAGACATTTACGTTTTTCGCCAGGTATCCAACCTTCAGATAGCAATACGAAAGCAATCGAGAACATGTTACGCCCAGTGAATGTTAAACAATTGGAAGCCTTTTTAGATAAAGAAAACTATTACCATACATTTATTCGTATTTTTTCGTCGATAGCAGCATCACTTAATGCTTTGCGTCATAGGGATGTTGATTTTGTTTGGATCTCTGACCAGTTTTCGTTTAGAAAGATCAAAGAACTAATCGATAAGACAAAATTAGCTGATTTCGACGATAAATTACCATTCGCACTTGCAGCAGAAGCTTCTCAAGATGGAATCGGGGTTGTAATATTTCACATTTTCTCGGATGGAAAGTTGATTGAATTTGCATCGAAAACGCTAGATAAGCAACATGCTTCCAAGTGGAAAAATCAGCACTCTGTATTGTCTTTGGTACTTGGAAGTTTCAATAATATCTATATAGAATAACTTTTATATTATACATCGATCATAAATGCCTTTTCGATCATAAATCCACCTAAAAACTTGCATATAGTCACGCTTCGTCGTCTCCAGAGATGAGCAATAGACTATATGCATAAACCATCAAATTTAGACCAACCACACAACATAACAATGCTAATGGGTTATAACGGTTCATCATTACCGATTTGGTTAGCAAGGAAATCACCATAAAACTAGCTCTTACGATATTCCTAGTAATATTGAGATCTACACCAGGGTAGTGATTACAAAACGCCAGTTAAATTACACAGTTGAGAACATTGAATACTTTTATCTTTACTTAAACCAAGTAAGCCGACATCGAGTTTTGAAGCAGTACTCCATAAGTTTAGTTTTGAAGAAAATGTATATTCGCTAAACTATTCACGAGGGGAGGAATGAGTGAATAGTAAAGCATTTAGGTAAAGGAATGTTTCGTTGGTTCACAAAGACCTAAGCAAAGCCCGGAAGATAATAACGCTTTGCTAGTGAAGTCACCAATTTTGAGACGATCGAAGTCCAAAACCATGAGATAGAGAAAATGTTGCAATTCACCACAAAATAGACGTATTTACACACAACCTAAGCTACACAAATTGTACATCAGTGGTACAGCTCATAAAAAATTACTTCGATTAATCAGTTTGTTCTGACAGCTCCACTGTATCAATTGTAGTGGCTCTTACAATAAATAAAGAATTATAAATCCTATTATTTATCAGTCATATTTCGGCTGTCGAAATATATAATTATATATGTGTGTGGTCAACATTTAAAACAGATAGTAAATGGCGCAATTGGTGATCTCGAGTATATCGAGTTCAAAGACGATTGTTTACAACAAATATGTCTTCATCCTAAGAATGAACACAATGCATACAAGCTCCGAATAAAATCGAGACTTTTCACGTTATCGCGAGGTCTAGATAATGTGGTAAGAATATACTCCAATTACACAAAGCCATTGGTTTTCACATAAAGTGTAGATGTTTACAATTTTCGCTAGTGATGCACATCGATTGATCAAACGGAGAGAGAGCGCAAAAAACTGTGCATTAGGCTAGTGAATAGACAAGCTTGTCTCTAAGTTAAGACAGGACATACTAATACCATGGATAATTTAGTTACCTTCTATGCTCTTACCGAACATATGCAACATTGGCAGTACATACAATTTTGTTTAATGGCTATATCAGTTTAGTGACTTACATACCAAAAACGTATTCAAATATGCTTTTATTATCTTACTCTTCATAATAATCATGCTATCTATAAAACTGCCGGCAAGCCAAAAATCTTGTTGATCAACAAAATATCTCCTTAGTTCATAGACGGCAAGCAATCGCTGGAAGTAGTTTATACAGTACCAACAATTATTCTTGCAACTACATCTGTGTCATGGAAAGCGTAATCATAAAATAGTTTGCAATGGCTTCTGTGCCTTAGAAATTCAGATGTATGTGAAACTAATTTGGTGTTATATTTTACCCCATGCACAGACCGTGATTATTTATTATCCCTTAGTTGTATTAACTAGTAAAATGTTCCATCCAAATTAATTACTATCTCGATTGATAATATGATCTTAGATTTACTGGAGTTGAATTTGTTAAATTGAAATGATTCATGCTTTAAAAAGCGTCATTCAACGAAACTTTATTAATTAACACACACACATAAAGATCTTTTCCAATATGATAAACTTCCATTTCGGTTGTCTAGGTTAACATAAATATGATAAAAAGATAAAATGACCATAAAGTTAAAACAAATATAGGGAAATGTATATTTTTCGAAAAATCAGTAAGTTATCTGGGCCATGCAATTTCATCAGCAGGAATAAATCCCAATAAAGAAAAATAAGTGGCAAAACAAGCTCCAACACCAAAAACTGTTTAACAAGTGCCATTATTTAACTTTTATGTCAGTTTTGTGTCAAATTTATCATCAGAATTGGCAGACATATACAAGTTATTAAGAAAAGATGAGCCATGTGAGTGGACACATAAGCAGGAGAAAAACTTTCAGAGAAGCAAAACATTGATAGTAAAAAACGATATTTTATAAGACCCGGAGAAACCAATTCAGGAGAAAGTGGAGATAAATTGATCATACTCTGCGAAAAATATCAAATCATATAAAACTAGCATTATATTAATCTTTTAATTTATGGACGATACAAACAAGGGACTAATTGGTCAAATACTAGGATATTAATTGGTAAACACGTGTTTGAATACATACCTATATCAAGGGCTATCCAATAACTGTAAATTCTGTATAACTTTTCAATTAAGCTTATCGCTAAATAAAACCTTTGTCATTATATTAAATTCGATCAGCTAAAAGTTTTAGTAAATTGACGAAAGTAAAAATAATTGAAGCAACATCTTGCCACTAATGGTTTAAATACATTACAGTTTAACACATTTAAAAAACGTAGAAAACTTCATTAATATTTTACCTACATTTGAAATATACTATCTCGGCTAAACCATTATACTCAACATCATCCTCCTTGTTACTATACTTGTGATAACATTAATTACAACCATTTTTGACGTTTTCACAATCTCGTCACATTTTATACTTTCGTCCTAACGATTTTCAAATAAAAGATATAGGGGTAATTGCAAAAAACACCAAAAAATACTAACAAGACAGGAAAAATCGTAAAATTAAAAAAAAAATTATAATATTCCATTTTCCCTCATTATACACGTTTACCAACGAAACACATCATTCCATGTGACATATTCCATTAAAAAAAATATTGTAAAATCCAAAAATATATTCACTGACAAATGAAATGAATGATATTTGAAAGACTTAAAAAATACGAACGAAAACAAATTGTCAAAAAGTAAAAAATGTGAAAAAGTTTTTCTTTATAATTTTTCCATTTACATTCGACTATAATATAAGAGTACTAAACACAGCATCGTTCTATAGAATAAGTCATAAAATGATGGAAAAATACAATTTCCCCAACTCTCACACGAATATTTTCTAATTATTTATTAATATATTAATAAATAATATTTTTACATACATTTCCATTTTCCCAAACCAAACCAACGAAAGACGACATCATAAAGAAAATTGACGGGAACAAACTTTTATACATCCCTGGTACACAATACCACAATAAAAAGTGTTTCAAAGTTATCCATTTGGGTATGCCGATAATCATGATTATAAAAATTCATAATGGTAGTAATTGTCGTAATAACAACAAACATCAACGTTAATGTTTTATTGATAAAGCAAAAAAAAACTTCTTGTGTTCTTAAAATATAAAACAAAAAGCAAAAACTGTAGGATACTTTTCTGTTGTTGTCCCATTATCTGTACCTATACTTGATGGGAGCCTCCACTTAACCAAAAGATTGACATTTTTTCGTACGCACAATATGGAAAAAGTTTTCTTTTTTTATGATAAATTTGTGTATCTCAAGTGAGAGAGAGAGAGCGGAGATAAAATCAATAACAAAAAGAAAAGAAAAGTTTGTGTTTCTCAAGATAATACGTGACAATTAAATTAGAATTAAGTATGTTTTAGGGATTTAAATTTTGGGAGAAAAGATGGAGGGTGGGATGTAAAATAATGTGAGTGAAATTCCTCTATATAATGAAGGTAACAGGAAGAGAAAAATTCTGAAGCTAAACAACAAATGGACCAGCAAAACTTTAAACGTATGCTATTATTCGATCAGTTGGAAATAAATCTAGCCTGCTATAGCAATATTTTTGAGAAAACTAACAACCTAGGCGAATCTGCTATTGACAACTTCAAAATGTAGTTTTAATCCAGGTACACCATAAAAGGGTTAGTGGGATTTATTTCATAAAAATGTGAGAAAATCAAGCTCCGAATTCAGTTTACCAAAATATGTTCAACGCTATCATTTTCGAACATTATTACTTTCGTTAAAGTTTGATGTAGCAGTTTCCTTAAAAAACATTTTTTGATAGAATTTCATATTCTACATGACATTTTGGAAACATGGAAGCCTTGAATCATATTCTTACAAAATCTTTTCTATTTCTTTTTATTACTGCAATCCTGCAATAATAAAAACTTTGAAAATTGAGTGAAGAGTGGTTGGATCGAAAAACGGGGTTTATACCAAATGTGAGAGTATCAGTGATGACGGTGAACAAGTTTATCACTCCCTTGAATTTAATGATAAATGGGGGTAATCTCCCTTGAATTTAATGATAGCGTTAAAAAGGATTGCTACATAATACATTAAGTTATGCGTCTACGTAGATAACTTAATCTACGCAACATTCCGTTGTGAATATTTTTTAATTTATTTACGAGCGTTAGTTTTTTTTCGATTGCAATATTGTACATCAAAGATCCTAAAGATGGAGTTGAAAATAATAGCATTAAAATTAATGAAAGTGCACCAGAAGTACAACGAATTAATGTGCCATCCAGTTTACCTGCTTTTTGGAGTAAAACTTCGAGTTTATGGTTTTTTGATGCGATACGCTTAATAGTTATGGATTCACTGAAACTCTTAAACGGTTTGCAGTGGAGGTTACTGATGTAAAATCCGAAGAAGAGATGAAAATACGCACGTGTTTAGCACGCATCGGGCTTACATACGAGATTTTTAGAGGCAATCCCAAGATTCAAGCGAGCAAAGTGAACTATTTAAATTCGTGGACTACAAGGTAGTCTTAAGGTTAAACGCGAAAATAAGAAGGGTAACTTCCAGTGTATCACATTTAAATGATACAAAACACAATTTTTTACACCTGATATAAAATTGCCTAAGACGAATATTTTACTTTTTGATGACAGTTAAAATGATTGGCAAACATGTTTTGCTAAATTGCATGAAATTGATAGGTGCCAACTACATCATGGAGTTTTCCCAAAAACTAAAGGACAGATATACGATAAAAAGAAACATAAAATAAACTCTTATATTCAGACGTATCTGGATATTTCTCATGTAAAACAAGCAACACCACGTATAGACTCACATATCAATGGAATGAAGTACTTCAAGCGTTGAAGGCATGGAATTGAAGCTGAATCTCTTGACTCGTGGGTTAATATGCTGACGGTTGGATGAAGAGAGAAAACGATTATAGGCTCTGCATTCCGTTAACAATGATTTTGACAAGGTTACTGACTTCATTAAAGTAATGACAAGCAGATGCGATGCCTTAGCAACCTTCAAATCTGTGCCACGTTCAGCAAGTCACCGAACTTATTAACTGTTCAGCATTTTGGAAGTTCAGCATTGATTCACAACGAAAGTTTATCAGACATAATTATTTTTGTTTCAACTGCATGAGCCCGTCGTCGAAAAAGAGTTAAGTAAAGTTTGTAAAATTAGGATCACCACTGCAAAGTGTTGAAAACATCTGTAGCGCGTTACATGTCGCAGAAACTTGTGTGTCGTTAAAAATGATATCATCACAACGTCCATTGTTTGAAATAGATATCGATGAATTGGTGGACCATTTGGATAATTCAGAATTTGCTGATTCAAATTTTCGCGAAAAATTGATATTCTGATTGGATCAGAATTCTTTTTCAATATCTTACATACTACCAAATCAAATTACAAATAGTTAAGAAATCCTACAAGCCCAATCCACAATTTTTTGTTGAGTTATAGCCGGACAATTCAACTAAGGAACGAATACTAGATTGAATTCTGTTGAGGCAATCATGAACTTGTTTACTAAAATAGCGTTTCCCGCAGACTTAGAGGGAACGTACAGATAAGTTCTAGTCAACGATAAAGATGTAGATTATCAACGAATTGTCTGGAGGGAAACACCTAAGTAAGAAATAAAGGATTAGAAGTTGATCACCGTACCGTATGGAACAACCGGTATCTACTGCAGGACAGCTGCAGGACGTGCATTCCACGGCAAAACCCAGCTAGAGGAATTATTCGATTTTTTTATCAAGCACATCAACAATATTTTAGACTATTTGGTTAGAAATCGCATCAAACGATGAAGTTTCATTTCAAACGTGTTGTGGGAAAATAATATACCGATATACTCAACTAAAAATGGTCAATCAATCACTCCATCACATTTCTTGATTGGTTTATCTATTATTGCTGTTCTTCAACCAGAGACATAAGGCTAACATGACACAAGACTTACTTTTAATCTTTGTAAAGGCAGAAGGATGAGGTTGAATTTAGTACCTTTCAACTATTTGACATGAGTAAGACATAACTTTATACGACATAAACATGGAAGATTTATCTTGAACCTAGTTCGCTTAATATCTCGTTCGTCAGTTGACGATTTGTACGAAAACTAAAATTCCTATAAATTCGGTGGTTATTTCTGGAGTAAGGGATTCACACTTTAATTTAATATTGTACAAAAATTCATCCTCCAATACATCATTTCGTCGTCAGGTATTATTTTCTATATAAATTCATTGTCATAACAACAGTATCAATCACAGTCCAATGTGCTGAGGTAATATACATATATACCTTCACCAAATCACTACCTACATATAACATATAGTAATAATAATTTATCTTGCAAACAAAAAAAAATATTGAAAAATAATATGTATAGAAAAACTAATATTTCATTGGCGTGGAAAACAACAACGAATCACATCGATAACCATGATTTCAATCAAACTGTATGGTTCAAATCAAATATTATTGTTTATAAATAAATACAAAACAAATCAGATGATACTTCGTTTGATCAATTCCGTCAAAACATGCAATCATTTTATGTATATATACTATACACATTTTTGATAAACGACCGAGCGAGAAAACTTTTTAATAACGTATCGCGAAACGAAAAAAACTTTTCTGGTGTGCGGAAAATGTATAAAATCTAAAAAATAAAAAAAAAAAGTTTTTACCTTTTTCTATTTTCCAACTGTTTCAGTTCACATGAACTAAACAAAATAAAAATTCGTATTAAACAGAGAAAAACTTTGAAATTCTTGATGTACAATACCGGTATGCCGCGCGCTTCAAGGTATCTTAGGAATGTTCATATTTATATAAAAAAAAGGAAAATTATTATGAAAAATAATTTTCCATCATTTAATTTTTATACCTAAAAAAAAGTATAGATAAATTCAGGATGAAATGGATACGAGAACCCAACGAAGATATAATAATTTCCATTCAAATGACAATATATTTGAATGATCGTAAATAATTTAAATATAGGAAATTGTATATGGTTTATAGGAAAATTTGGGTATGATTTTGAAAATATTATTTAAATGTACTTACCCTGCGACAGCTGCATACCCAGCCACAGGTTGTGCTGCTGCAGCTGCTCCGTATGCCGCTCTAGCCGCTACAGTATATGTTGCAGCGGCCGCATATGCTTGTTGTGCTTGCGACAAGGGTGTCTTTAGTAGCGGTGCTGTTGCCTGAAATATTTCATGTTTTTTTTGTTCAAAAATAAAAAACCAAACACAAATCCCTTCCAAATTTAAACATAAAATTACATAGAAATCTATAAGTGCAATTATATAGAGTTCCCCGCATATACCGTTCCCGGAACAAACAAACTAAATTAATAAAGCAATTCATGCATAAATAGCACACAACATACACACACACACACACACACACGAAAAGCAACTTAAAAATAGGATTTTTCTAAATATAAAAAGCACAAAAGAAAAAAAACACAGCCTGTGTATTGAATTCTAATAACTTTTTCTTATATTGGTGTGGTATTAGCCAAGTTAAATATTGTATTTTACAAGAAGAAAATTTAATAATAAAATCGAGCCAATTTTCCATTCTTCTAGTGAAAATTTATATTTACAAGAGAAACTTTTTTTTTTGTATTTAACCAAAGTGCTTTTAAAATTTTATTGATTTATGAGGACGTGCGCAAGGTATAAAAAATTCAACGAATTTAAAGAAAGCTTTTCATAAAAAAGCTTTTGTTTTATTCGCCTACATAAAAAGAAAAGCTTTTTGAGAATAGAACAGAATAAAAAAAGAGCTTGAGTGTGATGAGTACTTTATGTACACACAAAATAATTTTGTTAGAGAAGCTTTGAGTCTTTGATATGGAAAAAGGATTTTGTTTTATATTTATATGGAATCTGCTTGAGCTTTTTTTGATTAAATTATAAAATGATTTTTTATATTTTGTAATGAGTAAGTTTTTCTTGTATTGTTTAAACATTGAGTTGTAAATCAGGCTCGGTCATCATACTACCGTATACTATATTTCAAAAGATCAAGTTTTAGTTTTGATATGCGAAAGAGGCCAAATGAGTTGCTCAATCAGTTACATCCATTATTATTTTAATCAAAATGCGTATGTTGTTCAGATTATTAACGATTTTGTAAAACTTGATCTCTCGACCTTTAATTATTCGATTTTCCAATCTTCAACCTCAATTTCTAATCCAATCAATTAGAAAATAATTCATTTTGACCTCATGAGAATTTAATTAAATGAAACAAACGAAAATGAAAATAATATAGCCAGTAAATTTTTTCCATCTCCTCGTCCTTCTCCGCCTCAAAAAGTCACTAGAGACACAAATAATATACAAAATAAGCCGGGAAAATATAAATAAAACGTAGAAATCTCGCGCGTTTTTTTTCAACGACAAGCAACAAAAATGATTTTTACTGTGTTTCTTCTCATTATTTTTCACACTGATAAGATAAATTGAAAAGAAGAAAATAAAAACAAAATAAAAAATTAAAAATAAACATAAGACAAAAAACACGACGAAACAACAGAAACAAATATTTTCATTTGTGATAACCCAAAGGCATTCACGAAAATTAAACAAAACAAAATGGAAAATAGGGGACTGAGTTTAAATCAATACTAACGTAAAAAAAAAAATCTGAAACAACCTTAGCTATAAATACATCAATTTAAGTGTGTTTTGTTTCTCTCTTGGCTTATGGATACAAAAACAAAACACATATATGTCAGTCTTATTGCACATCTTCAGATTTATACACTACCATACAAATTTACAAGCATTATTAGGTTACTGTGTTAGTTAAAAATAAATTATCTACTAATTTAATTTAATTAAAATAAACAACAATAAAATTAAAAAAAAAAACTGAAAACATCTTCGGTAAAAAATATTTTTCGCGTTTTCAGAAGAGGAGTCAATGAAGCATTCAACCAGCATAGTGTTTTTGTTGTTTTTCATTTTTTGACATTAACAAAATAAAATGTAAATATATAAATAAAAAAGGAAAAATATGGAAAAAGTGAAAATCTCTTGCTACATTCCCAATACCGTTTAAACACGAGTATACAAAAAAAATGTATATTATAAAGCTACCCAATAAAAATAAACGAATGTATATATATTTATATATATATATATATATATATATATATATATATATATATATATATATATATATATATATATATATATTTATATATATATATATATATATATATATATATATATATATATATATATATATATATATATATATATATATTTATATATATATATATATATATATATATATATATATATATATATATATATATATATATATATATTTATATATATATATATATATATATATATATATATATATATATATATATATATATATATATATATATATATATATATATATATATATATTACGAATATATTATATTGTAGGTGTTTTCCCTGGAAAAGTGGAAAATTTATTATATATATTTTCGTACTAAACAAAATCATACTTTTCCGTGGTTACTGTGGTTATAAATTATGAACCCATGACAGTTAGGATAGCGCAGTTCATAAGAAAATAGCTATGTTTCAACGTACATTATCTTATCACATATCATCATCAATCAGTGTTAAATGTCTTAAGTTGACATATCTTTAATTGTACTAAAACCTAATTCAAATATAATCTTATGATCATTTGAAATTCTATTTGAGCAATGAAACACGATATTCTAGTTGCCATTTTAGCTTTATTGCAAGTTTAGTAAGAACGCAAAATGATTTGTGGAAAATTGCTAGGAAAATTTATTCGAAAAGTGTGGTTGTTGTATTTGTTGAGTTTTAATCGAAAATAGTAAATACAAATATAAATATAAATTGAACTTTAGAACAATAGAAAATAAATTGGCATCTTCACGAAAACGATGGAAAACTATAGATTTTAATTAACTTTTTTTTCTCTTAAAAATAAAAACGAAATTTCGCAATAATTTAATTTGCTTCATTCTGGGAGATTGTTGATAATATTGAAATTTTTTTTCTTTCCTGTTTCAATGTCCCGAATTCCAAGAATAAATTTAATAAGTTTTTTTGTAATTTGGATAACTGATTGATGTCAAACAGCTATGATATATTATATTCAATTATGTAATAAAAGTTTAACTTAATTTAATACAAAATTATGATGATTTTAAAATCTGAACATGTTGCCTTAGAGATTTCAAAATATGAAAGTAAGCATAAATTAAAAAATGTCGATAAGATTGAAACTCGATTATCCGGGATCCTATTAACACTCCGTTTCACTTGTTAAAGAACACTTTTCAGGGCTCTATTAAGAAAATATTCCATTCTGTACTTTGCAGGTACTTTAGAGTTCCCATAGCTTTTTTCAAAAAAACGGAGTGCTCAATAATTTCTAACTGCACCATACGCTAATACTTTAATTTTGCCGTTTTATATTTCGCTGAGTCTAATCTTCGTGGAACACAAAACGGTAGTGGTCCTTTAGCAGCAGAGAAATGGACTTTACTTGTAGTTCGTAATTAGAGCGACGGGTGATGGAAATTATTACAAAAAACTATTCTCTAGAGAGTATTATAGTGACGAAAGTGTATCCGAATCATATCTAGATGTAGCATTATCTACCAAATTAGTCTTTAGGTCACCTAAAATCAAAACTGCTTTATAAAGTTGGCCCATATTATAGGTCTATTAACGGATGCAACCAAAATCAGGATAACTAAATTCCGTCGTTACCCTATATTGAAGTGAGACACTTGTGTCTGACAGGAAATATTCTGAATTTTTCAGACATCCACCGGAAGAGTGGGGAATAACTGACAGATCGGATCCAGTATCGACCAAAAATTACAATTAATTTCTTATATCTCTTACAAATAGACGGCTTTGGCTGTTGTTTCCACTATTATTATCCATGTACTGTTTTGTGATGTACTGTTTCGTTAAATACCGCGTTTTAACCATTCATTAACTGATCGATGGATTCGATTACCAATTTATGAAACTGTGTTTTTAAATGGTCCATAGAAGAAGCTTTATAGTCACCATTCTGTTTTATTAGGGTAACAATTGTTTTTAATTTTAAACATATCTTTAAAGAAATATTTTGTTGAATTGTGGATCATGAATCAAACTTTTCACAAACACTTAACTCTTTTCATAACACGTTTCCGTTTTGTGAATATTTTGATCTTTCAAATAAATTTTTCTCGACTTAGAGACTGAACTTAACGGTGTTCGTTAGAATTTGTTATAGATTAAGATGTGCTTTATTATCCGAAATGTTGACTTTTTATCATAGAATCTTATTTTATTATAATTCTGAAGAACAATTATGCATTTTATTAATGTTTCTATTAAAAATTTGATGTCTTCTTGATTTTTTCACTAATTAATTTACTAGAATGAAGCAATTAAATAAGTGTAAAAATTTATTTTTTGTTCAAGTAACAGAAAAATCATTAATTAAAAACTATAACATTCCATCGTTCTCGTTTTTTTTAAATTAGTAAATAAGAATCAAATTTTTAATTTTGCAGACCACATTAAACGATACCATTACATTTTTTTCTCTAAAGAGCCTACACCTATTGTTACAATCGATTTACGTTTTATAGTGGTTTTGGATAAACTAATTTCGCATCTTATATCGTGTCGAGAAAAAACCACTTAAATATTTTTTGTAACTAAATAATTTCCACTTTTCCGTAATACACCATCATTTTCTGCTTAAAAATTAAACCAAAACAAACAGTATTATTTAACCCATTTTCCAAAAAAAAATTAAGTATCAAATAAATAAAATTAATCAAAAAAAGAGTTTATATATAAAAAAAAAAAAAATTAAAAATTATAATACATTTAAAATTGCTGGTTGCGCTGGTACTTCCGTCACTGGTTTAGCTGCCTGTAAAAAAATTTTCATTTTTCAAAAAAATTTACAAACAAAACAATAAAAAAAAAAAACAAGTTAAAATTAAAAATTATACAAAGTTAATGGTGAATATTATTTTACAAAACACATAAAAAAAAACCAACAAAAATTTTTAAAATTAAACCACAACAAAAATCTCAAGTGTTATACATTTTTCAAGATATTAGGTATACGTCTCTATTATTATTAGTAAAACAAAAAAGCGGGGAAATTGATTAAAAATTACAAATAAAGGTTTCCTTTTTGCTAATCAAACCGACAGTTATAATATTAATAAATAACAATTTTCTTTGAAAAATTATATATATATATATATATATATATATATATATATATATATATATATATATATATATTTATATATATATATCAGAAAGTCATTTTAAAACAGCAGTAGCCGAACTTTATGACATTTAATTTATGATTTATATACGCTCACAACTCGTGCAGGAAGACTTTTAAGTTTTGTAAAAATTGCGAAAAAAATATCGTTCAGAGTAAAGAAAAAGTTCAAAGGAAAATTTAGGTGGTAATATTTAACAGTTAAATAGTTGAACGATCCAAACCAATTTGTGAAATGAAATACCGACATTATAAATTCTTATATGAAATTTTAATCAAATTAAATTTTTTTAAATGAGTCATAAACTAAAGAGTCAACCTACTTGTAATAAGAAAATTAAGAAATTAAACGGAACAATTTTAATAGTTTAATTAATAAAAATCAATTTTGAACGAATTTGAGTGTGCTTTTAAGAAAAGTAGTGATTTGTAAATTAATAAAGTGGTAAAATGTGGAAAAGAAACCATGAGTCGCCTGATCAATAAGATGTATGAAGCTATTTGAGTCATAATTGGTTCCTTATATGGAACAGAGCTGCCGAGGGCAACTAGAACATCGCCAACAACTTATCGAAATTATGATGTATCTTTATATCGAAATGAGTGCATATGGGAAGGAGCATAAAGTGAAGGTGATAAGTTTAATAGCTCATTTTTAAATCTCCAATTCTAAAAAAATCAATATCGGTTTTAGAAAGATAATGTGTCCTGGCCAATTTATATTAGCAGAATGAAATTTATTTAGTAGTAATTTAAAACACAGTTTCGGGGAAAAATTATTTTTGGTCCTGGTAGGTTCCCCCATATTGAGCCAATTAAAACTACTTAAAGCTACTGTTAGTACTCTTTAGTGAATTCATTAAATTTAATTTTAAATCATTGCAGAACTCAAAAGCTTTGTTATCTCGGAAAACGACTGAAAGAGCTCCAACTATTTTTTATGGTTTATGGTTAGGACTAGCGAGAAAATAAATCACATTTAACTATTTGTTTCTTGATTGATGAAAATATCTTTGGTAATTGCTTTGGCTTAAGCTAGTTTTAGGCTTAAGCTAGTTTCATTTTAATTTTCGCACTAATGTTCCTAATTATTAGTCATTACGCTTTGATCTAAATAAATGCAGATTTATAGAATTATTACGCGGGTAAACGTGCGCTTAACAACTACAGGAATACTTCACAGTATCAAGATTATGTACGAGCCTAGTTACGGTGCAACACTTTGCCACAGGTTAAAGTACGAACGTTTCAACCACAACAACTTAAATATAGAGGAGACCAGGGCAAAAAAACTATTTGAGAAGCTATTCGAATAACTATTAAGTGAGTATTAAGGTGTTAGATTTTTATGAAAAAAAAAAAATTTTTAGACTGAAGAAATTAAATGAAGCTGCCCGGTTAGTTATTACTGAGAAGAAATGGAAGAAAAAATGGCTCATTGTTTATTGATGTGTATTGCAATCAAGAATAGTGAAAGGGAAATCTCCTTCGCGTTTATTGAATTTAGATAAACTATTGAATTTAGACCACCAACATTTATTTTTCCACGAAAAAGATAGATAGAGTTTCGTAAGAAATGAACTAATAGGTTCTTTAGGAGCAACAATTGAAAATTTTCTCACCCAATAGTTATAAGGTGTATGCATTAAAAACCGAAATTTGATACTAGATGTCATTAATTGTTAATGCGTTATAGTACATCATGGACATATATGTCATTTGAAAGCCCTTTTCAATACCTGTCAAAATCAACTAAAAGTTTTTGTTTTGATTGTTCACATCCAACCGATTTCAACGATGGAAAATTCATCAAATTTGCGAAAAAAACAGCATTTGCGGGAAGTTTTGTTGAGTCACTTTTTCGCAAACAAAACTGCAGCTGAAAGTCATCGTTTGCTCGTGGATTTGTATGGTGAGCATGCTCTTGCAAAACACAGTGTTTTGAGTGGTTTAGTCGCTTCAATATTGGTGATTTTGACATCAAGGACAAAGAGAACGTCCTGGTCAGCCGAAAAAGTTTGAGGATGAAGAATTGGAGGCAATACTCGATCAAGATCATGCCAAACGCAAGAAGAAATTGCAGAATAATTGGGAGTTGATCAAGCAACAATTTTTAGACGTTTGAAAGCCTTGGGATTCATCTAAGATGGGAAATTGGATGCCATACGAGTTGAAACCAAGAGACATGGAAAGACGATTTTACATGTCCGAAATGCTGCTCGAGCGCCACAAAAAGAAGTCGTTTTTGCATCGTATTGTATACTGGCGATGAAAAATGGATCCATTACAATAATCCCAAGCGCAAAAAAGCATATGTCAAGCCGAATATTCACGGGGCCAAGGTCATGCTGTGCTTTTGGTGAGACCAGCTAGGTGTGATCCACTATGAGCTATTGCCAAGTGGCCAAACTATCAATGCCCAACTCTATCATCAACAATTGATCCGATTGAAGCAGAAAATCCAAGCAGAGTGGCCAACGTATGCGACCAGACACAAGTCAATCATTTTCCACCACGATAACGCTCGGCCACATATTGCAGCGCCGGTCAAAAATTACCTGGAGAATAACGGATGAGAAACTCTGCCTCATCAGCCTTATAGCCCAGACCTTGCTCCTTCCGACTACCACCTATCCATTGGCCGCAGAGCCGGCATCGTTTTTGGCCGCAGAGCCGGCGTAGTTTTTCTGGGATGGAATCCATAGATTGCCAGAAAGATGGGTAAAAGTAGTGGGTAGCGATGGGCCAGGTAAAGATGCTCGTAAAAACTGGCAAACTATCAATGAGCTGATAAATGGATCACCGTGAGTTAGGTGATATACTAAAGAAGTATATGGTAGGTCAGGTGGTCTTATCACTTACCCGAGTGACATTACAAATGAATTCAACGCTTTTTCTGCATGTAGGATATCCAAATGGTTTTACTGTTGTCATGATGTATCTTAAAAAATCGTTTGTGACTGAAAACATGATTCAACGGGAAGCTTTTCCATAAAATAAAATTTTTTGAATCGTTCATTTATTTAACACCTACATTTGCCTTTGAACTTTACTCTGAATTTTTTCCAATTTTGGCTGTTTTAAAATGTCTTTTTCTTTAATTATATATTATATCATTATATATATATATTATACATACATATTTATATATAAATTATTAATTTTTTATAAATTTATTTAAAATTGAGGGAATGTAACCAAACGTAAATTTTCATATTTTCTATTCGAATAAAACTATAAAAATATTTTAAAATAATTTTTCCACAAACACAAATAATTTTAGCTCAAAATATAAATTGAAAAGAATTCGATTGAACTGAAAATTGATGAATATGTGTGTATATAAATAAATGGCTGCGGTTCGATGTTGAAAAACTAAATCATGCCACACAAAAATATATATTTTCAATTGTCTATTGTTTGTATATGTGTATTTTCAAATTTTTATGCTTCAATGGGGAAGCTTTTCGGGCAAAAGTTTTGTCTACATTTATATAAATATATAAATAAGCTTAAATTAAATGGAATTAAAAGTTTATTAAATTGGATTATTGGCACCATTCGAATGATTTCGATTACATCCGGCATATATGAAATTGTACAGAACGGTATTTAAACTCGATTAAATACTTTTCACGAGTTAATCGAGAGAGGCATTGAAAATAACTGGTTGGAAGCCAAAGTATCAGATCTATGTCAAAAAGTGTATATTTATATCTCAATTAAATATGAATCAATGATTTTTCACCATCATAAAATTTTAGTCTCACGTATTCTTCATTTTTTCATATACATATAATATTTTATTACAATTTATATGCCCCAAGTGATTCAACCCGATAATATGAAAACCATTAAAATATATTCATCAGTTACAAACCGAAAAAAAAATTATAAAGAGCTCAGAATATATATACAATCTTTTATGATTATGAAAATTTTCGAGAAAAAAGCACAACCTCATTTAATTATCCTCTCGAGATAATAAATATTTCCTTTCTCTAGATTATACACCACCAATAATAACAGTATCCTACAAAAATATTTTATTGTTCGTATTCCGTCAATAACATTAAATTTCGTCAACATCATCATCTTTTGCATTGTGACAGATTTTTATATCTGCCATATACCTAAAAAGCTTTCAATTGTTCATAAAAAACGAGAAAAAGATTAAAATTACTCCCAGTTTTTTTTTTTTAAAGAAAATTGTCACTATTATCATGATGATCTCATCAAAAAATTTGTATATTTAAGAAATTTTTGGTTAAAGGTAAATAAAATATGTATTCTAAGTATAAGAGGATGGCTTTATGTAAAATGTATATGGAAGATTATTATCGTAATGGATAATCAATAAAAATTATGTAGGTAATTTTTTTTTATTATAAAATATTCCATTAAATTTGTAAATTTAAATATTTAATTGGAAATTATGCAAATTTCTGAAACATTTTTTCAACTAAGTAAAATATGTATATGGTAAAGGTTACTAAATAAGGAAGGTAATCTAAAAATGTAAAATATGAGATGATTATAATTTTTTTGACATGATTTAGCTTTTGTACGTTTATTTACCCGCCATTTTAGAAATTAATTTATATTTATACAAAACTCCCAATTACCCAATTAAAACGTAATTAAATTATAAATTTCACCAAAAAATTATTTTCTCTGTATATGGTGCTCTTCTACATGATATGAATATAAATTATCAATTAAAAAAAAAAAAATTAATTATAATTATAAATTTAATTAATATAAATATTGACAAAACACAATGTTTATTTATATACGCGAAAATACTGACAAACATATACACACAACTAGAACGAACTTATATTTATTTAATTTGTTTTATAACTTAAATTTGTTAATTTTTAATTTAAAAAATAAATAAATAGTAGGAGAAAAACAAAACTTTTGTGAATGATGACGACTGATTATTATTTTTTTTTTAAATATGTAAATTTACTCTTTTTTTTTTGTATTAAAATCATTTTATGGTTTTCCATGCTCTAATGAAATCCTTTAAATTGAATAGGTTTAATTATTTTGAAAAAGGTTCTGAAATGTCTGGTTGTAAAATATCAAAAAAATATTTAGTCACAAAAGAGTTTGCCGGAAAATAAAAACAATTACTCAAATATTTTAATCAATATAAGAATATGGCAAAACAAATTATAAAATTGTCATTTGACAGTAAACCCGGCATTTAATATTCGGAAACCTTAGAAGTGAGTTCCTCGCGTCAGATATTTACGTTCGACGAAAAATATAATAAAAATAATAATTAAATCGCAGCTGTGACCGAATTGTGTTTAAAAAAAGGGTTCTGAAATTCAAGCCAGATTAAAAGTTTGCGCCATTTGTTATCTGTTGCCACAGTTCAAGGTTATTAAAAATGAAGTTCTACCAATATATAAAAAATATTTAAGGTTTGGCGGCTAATATGCAAGGAAGCGAACTGTACGCAATTTTCATGCAAAATATGGCCTGAGTAATGAAAAATTGAGACACTCTGGCCGTTCTTTAGCAATTTGGAAAATAAGCATACATTTGGCACCGAGGTAAAGATTTTGACATTTCGAAAAACTATATACAGTGCATTCTCACAAAAGATTTGCATCTGTATGCTTATACAAAGTACAATTGACTCAATAACAAACGCCTGATTTCGTTTAATGGATTATGAACAAAACAAGTGGACGCTGATTATTCGAACAAAATATTTTTCAGCGATTAGGTTTATTTTAATCGTAATGGCTGTTACCTGTAAAAAATGTCGAATTTGAGGTTTAGAAAATCTACGAGTGATTGTTGAAAATTGGCGATCGTTAGGCAATAATAGTTAATACTCCTCGCTAACACATGGTATGATGACAATGTTTTTTTGTTCCTAAATGGCGAGATCTGGATGTGAACGATATATCGTATCAACAAAACAGTAACACATGACATACAGCTGGTCGTGTAATTTTTCGTTTTGGTAATCAAAATTGACTACCCAGATCATGATTTAACGCCGTTGGATTTTTTAAAGTCTAAGGATTATTCTAACAAACCCACGCGATTAGTTTAAGGTAACAATAAGCATCCGTAAATAAAAAAGATGTTTGCAATATGACGAAATTTCTTTAACATGATCGTAATAAAAGAAAGGGAGATCTTCTCTTCTCCCTTTTGAAGAGGAATCGTTGCTAATTTTTATAAATAAAATTTCCCTTTAATTTTATTGTTGTATTAACGTAAATCAATGAAAAGTGGGATTCTCCGTTTTGTGTAATAGTATTGAAAAGACAGTAAAATAAATTAGTTAAGTGTGGGAAAGCCAACTGTTTGTATTCTAAGCTTCTAATTAGAAATTGCCGAACGTATTATTGTAGTATTATCTGTCGTACCATGACTAACAATCGGAACTTAGGAAATTATTAGACGGTTGCACTGACAATTAATGGCTGTATCTGCGTTTACTTGTAGAAATCACGAAGAATGTGATTTAGAAGAAGTAAAGTGTGACAGAAAAAGTGGTACAATATAGCGACGAAACCATTTTTAGAGAGACATTGCGGTACAATATTTTGAGAAGTCAAGAGAGCTGACTGACCAATGAATACCTTATAAGTTAAAGACTTTTTTAGATGTCTATTTTTGGGAAGGCTAACTCTACTACTGAAAAATTCAGTATGAGATATAAGACAGTCAATTCAAGGTTTGAATTTTATAGCATTCAACAACTAAATTTAGACCGGTTGAAAGAATTAAAACAGGTTAAAACATCATTTATCCTGTATAAAAACTGTGCAAAATAATCCAATATTAAAACATTTTCCGTTTTTCTTAGTGCTTTAGTGCCACAGATAAGCAGTTGAATTAAATTGCGTAACATACAGCTAAAGTTTTTAATAGTTTACACATAGATACTGCTTATATTAACTCTGTGATACCTTTCAAATATATTAACACAGTGATTAAAAAGGGATTAAAAAGTTCTATAGTCCTGTGTCAAATATTCTCTAGAAACAAGTTAACTTTGGAAAATGATTAAAGTTGGAACATTTTTTTGTCTACGAATAAAGATGAAATATTTTCAAGAGCAAATTAAATAAATCTACTAACTTCTAAAATGTTTTTTAAAGAGTTTAAAGCATTAATTCAAGCGGCCAAACTTTTTGTGATAAATAATTAAAAAGTGATAACTGTAAATTTGATGTTTTCAGTTTTTCTATTTAAAATTATATTTAGTTTTAATGAATATTTATGACAAAGATATGACTTATTCGTAGGATGGCCAAAAATGTCCTCCTCTTTAAATTCCAAACGAGATTTAAAACTATGGAATACAAAATATTAAAAACATAATCCCGAGTTTTTTCATTTAGAATATTTTGTTGAAAAATTTGAGAATACTAAAATGAAACCTTTTTATTAACTGCGCTTACCTAATTTTTACTAGGGATAATAATATATTTCCTCTTCTGATATATTTATTTCAGGAATAGTATTTCAATAAATTGTATAAATGTTCGAGTCCTTAAGTGGAAAAAGGCAGGAGTAGAAAGTATTCCAAGTATCGTAAATTGTTTCTACTATCAATAAAATGTATATGCAAACAGATTTAAATTTTTTAATATATTGTTTTAGCTTTTTTCAAATTGTTGAATTATTCTATGAAAATGATCGTTCAGTGAAAACTGATTATAGAAAATTAAATGATTGGAAAAAGATTTCTCTAAACGGCGGTTTGGCGGAAGTTAAACGAGTAGACAAATACGGTCGTACAAGTTGTTCAAAAGCACATATCGAAAATTCTGTTAATAATTCTGTAAATGGTAATCGATAATGTTAGATCATATAAGTGAACTTTTGTGGTCCTAATTGAATAACATTGATCTGGAAGGCATGTGGTTTCAACAGCATCGCACTCTACTTCATTTTTCAAATGTAACACCGTTGAACTTTTTTCTTAACGGGTTAAGTGAAAAGACAAGTAATCCTCAATCGATTCAAAAACAACAATTAAGGCAATATGTCATTGGAAAGTTTAACAAAATAATCAACATCTGTGAAACACGTGGCCATTGGACCCAACATTTTTAATTGACTTTAATTTAAAATAAAATTATTATAATTACCTAAATACGCTTTTAAATTTTTACATTTAACATTTAAAATGGATTAGAAGCACATCTTTTTAACAATTAACAATCCTAATTTATTTTAAAGAAACCCATAAATTATTTTTAATGTTATAGCAAAATTATTATAAAATAAAACTTTGTCGAATAATGGATGTCTAATTATTCCATTTAAAAGTTATTTTTAATCGTTCTCTAAATTCAGTTATCACCTTTTAAATATGTATCGCAGATAGTACATTTATTATAAGTAATTATATTATAAATCTAACATTTATAAGTATTTTGTTAAATAAATGAAATACGGAAAAATCGGGAAACTATATATATATATATATATACAAACAAACACAATTTAACAAAATTATATATATATATATATATATATATATATATATATATATATATATATATATATATATATATATATAATTTTCACATTTACCTCAATACTTATATCTAACCATTTCTAATTAATTACCATGCATAACATTAATTAAGAAATTATTATTTAGCAAAATAAAAATAAATAAAAATGTTTTATGTAACAAAAAAAAATTATAATAATTTTTGCTTACCTGTAAACGATAATTAGGATCTGCTGTTGCTGCTGCCGCCGCCAAAAACGGATCATAATATACACTAAACATATTTTTCGGAAGACAAAAGAAAAAAACAAAAGATTTATTATTAAATTGGTTGTAATTAAAAAGTTTTCTTAATTGTATATTTATATAATATGTATTATATAATTATACATAATATAATATAAATTAAATCTTATCATAATTATCGTGAAAATTAAATTAACGTAAATCATTGATATAAATCGGTTTAAAGGTGATTCCGGTATATCTTTATATTTTCCGCCGCTATTTAACTTGAGATGTCTTACTAAATCGTTTTGTTTATATAATTTAGATAGTGATCAAGGGGGTTCGTGAAATAAAAATTATAATTATAAATTAAAATTAAATAAGCCAAACCATTAATAATTTGATTTTTAAGTACAGAGATTAAAAATTTGGTATAGATATTCAATTGCGGAAATCCACTTGCGATACATATACATTTATATATTCAGCAAAAAAATAATTTAATTTATGATGCAAACATGCGATTCTTTAGTATGACATCTCCGGTTTAACAAATTAAAAAAAGTGCAAACACATATATTTGATAATAATTAAGGTGAGTTTTGTGTTATCTGTCTCGAAAGATTTATTTTCTTTCATTCCTTTCGAATTTATAAAAAAAGGTTATAGTATTTACCATAGATTATACCTTAGGTGAGCTTTTAATGTATATAAACAACTTTCGTAATTTGATGAATGTATATTTTAGACTATTTTGGAAATATTATGTTTATACAAGATGCACAGATTGCAAATAATAACATTAATTAGGAAAAAGGAAATTTCAGGACCAATCATAAAAAGATATCGAAGCACCAATTTTAGTTGGAGATATCCAAAATCGTTGATTCATTGAGATGGTTGGCACTATTACTTATCGGGTTTAAATTATGTCCCAAACGGTACGGAGTGTCGATCTTGACTGGGACGATGAATTACAGCTAAAACCTGAAATCAACTTGATCTTTGTTATTTGGCACGATCTTGTTGAATTGTATGGTCCAACAAGTAAAAGAGGTTAACATAAGTGCTATAATTGTATGCCCTTACTTCATGATTATTTTGGTCTGGTTTCCATCATTACTTTTGAGTTCATTTATCGAGTGGCATAGATTCATAAAAAGACCAACTTCCCTCCAGTCATGACACCATATCCATTCAGAAGACAATCCAGCTTCACACTGGATAATCTCTAGATAATTAGAGGCTCTTCTGAGCTGGATAAAGCGAAATACGAAACATCTGAGGTAGCCGTACTATACACATCTGCAAGTGGAAAATATAGTCCCCAATTCAGGCTTTAATCAAAAACAACTCATCACTCAGGTCTCTCCTAGGAGATCGATTTACATATTAAGATGGCGAACTAAACAAAGAAGAGAAATCGATCAGCAAGAATGGGATTTGACACGGCTAATAGTATCAGTTTAACAGGTAGAAATTAAAGAAGAACATTCGATACTGAACCGTATAAAAGGCCATTTAAAATGCTAGTATCAGATAAGTGAGATAAAAAAAACGCAAGGCAACGCATTAACTTTGGCCGTTATCAGAAAAAAATGTTGAGCTCAAAAAATTTCTGCCGGAATATGAGTATCCAGTCAGTATTCGATCAATCATAATAGTATTCGAATAAACACATCGTCTATGCAACAAAGTCTGAAGTGGTAGCAATTACGACAAACACTAAAAGTAGGAGAAATCGGCTTAACACTTGTCCAACCTCAATGACGAATATTGACACTTCATTTTCAAAAAACCAAATTCACAACAAAAATCTTTACAATAAAAGCCTAAAATTAGTAGACAAAATTATTTGTGTCTTTTTTTATTTTTCTGACAAAATTTTACTATTCGTGAAATAATGGGAAAAAAATTAAAAAAATTTCATTAAAAGTACACCATCAATGTATATACTGATGTCTCATTTAAAGAATTATTCCAAAAGTACCATACAAATTTAATGATGTAAAAAATTTGGAAATGATGAACTCAAAAGTATAATTAACAAATGTTAAAGAAATAGGGCGAGTGAGATCGAAAACAGCTCTAATGACAGAAGGATAATTGCAATTTCGAAAAAGCCCTCTCTTCAGCGTGTCAAGTCCGCTCAGTGTGGTTAAACAGCGGAAGAGAAAACAAAACAGACGGATTTCTCAGCAAATGTAAAAGCTTGTGTGGTACAGAAAAATCCTTTTATAAGCGAGAAGAATAGAGGTAAGCATCTTCATTTTATTCGTACCTATTTACTACAGGTCGAGTTTTGGCACAACATATCATACACGGATCGTGATTTAGTTTAAGATGGAAGTTAGGTAGGAAATATGTATTTGTATTTCAAAATTCGAAAAAAAAAATCTCGTAACATAACATTGCCATAACTGACCAGAGTGGAAGAGACTAATGTTTTGGGGTTGTTATGACTTTAATGGCATATAGGGTGTATAAGTGTATAAATTATGATTAATTTAGCATAATTTTACTCAACTAATTTTGTCCATTTATTTTTTGCTTTTATGAATATATGAATTATAAAGTTTTTAAATTTGGTTTTAGAAAATGAAATACAAAAAAAAAATTAATTAATTTAACTAATTATTTAGCACAAATTTGAAATTTACAGAATACATTATACTATTTTTGCGAGGCACATAATTTTATGTGTAAATTTCCTGGAGTAAATTTTTGGAATACATAATTTTTTAATTGGGTTAGACCTATATTTAACTCATATTAAAAATATTAAAATTTATATGTTAACATGAAATAGTAGAACATACTACATAAAACGTATTTTGCAAGACATTAAAGGAGAAAAACAAAAATAAACCGATCGGTTTAAAAATATTAATTATTGATTGATGATTTGTTACTCAATCGATTATCATTTATCAACTACAAAAACCTCATCAAAAGCTATCGTGACACAATCTAATACCATCTTCTGAAACATTCATTAATTTTAAATACTACTACAAGTACTAAAATGTTGTTTATTTAAAATAAAAGCTCACATAAAGCATTCCCCCATTAATATAAATTTCATAAAGAACAATACTCACCAATCGCATTACCAATTAATATATGAAATATTAACACCAAATAAATTAATTTATAAACCTTAAATTGCACTTAAAAATATAAAAAAATTGTACTTGCGTCATATTTCAACTAATTAATTTAAAAAAAAAATTATAATAAATAAAAATATAAAACTTGAGAAATTTAATTCTATCATCAATCAACTAAACGTTTTTTTACACAAAAATCAGACACATGTATCTATTTTAAATTTTCGTAATTTAATTTTAAATAAATTTGTAAGTTACTTAAATTAATATTTAAAATATCAATGATGTGCGCTAATTTTTCAAAATATATTTTAAATATAATGAATTATTATTATCAATATATTATTAACAAAAATAAAAAATAAAAAATTAATAAATTAATTAAAAACCAACATAATATTATTTACATAAAAACATTCGAGCGATTAATCATCTTATATAATAAATTATTGTTATTAATTAATTTAATTAATTGCTTATATCATGTACAAAATTAATTAATTTATTATGTATTATGGGATTTATATGAAATTAAAATTCATCAGTCCAATCTCTCAAAAATGCAACAAAAAACTGTTTTTATTGTTTTTAATGTTTTTTTGGGTTATCAAAATATTTAATAATAAAATAAAATAAAAAATATATTTATATTTATATAAAAATAAATCATTCATGCCGTAATATTTTTATGTTTTAATTTTTAAATATAAATTTTTATTTTTATTGACATGCATAAGGTGATTTGTTATTTACATAAATAAATAATATAAAAATAATAAAAAGGATTTTCGGGAATTGATCCGAGTGAAATGATATATTAACTAATAAAATTAATTAAATGTGAGACTGTGACGAGATATTTTATGTTGAATAAAAATTAAAAAAAAAAAATAAACTATTCGTAATACATCGGTTTTTTCGTATAATTTCGTAATCGTGGTTTTTGTAAAAAAAAAACAGAGAAGGAGGAGTGTACTTACGGAGTGTATCCATGCAAAGCGTTAGCTGCATTAGCTGCAGCAGCTAATGGTGCAGGAAGTCGAGCTGCAAATGCTGCAGCGGCTGCAGCTGCTGGAAATGCAGCTCTTGCTCTCCCTCTTTGTATAGCTACTCCACGTAGTGCTGCCGCTGCTATATATTTTCATTGATATTCATATAGTTTAAATTTGCAAAAAATTATCGCGCGTAAAAAAACCGCGAGACACAACACGTGCGTTTTTGTGAAGATACATTGAGTATTGGTAGATTTGTATGTTTGTTTTTTTTTTAAATATCATATTTTGTTTGTAATTACAGGGGAATGATATAGAATGAAAATAAAAAAATAAATGCATGCTGTTAGTTAAACATAATTAAGATTTATATTATAAATATTTATATAATATGATAAATCAATTCTTTTCTAAATTTTAATATGTACAGTGACTAGCGGAATTGTGCATATCATTTTACTCGTGTATCATATTTTTTGTTATTACCATGCGATTTATATTCAATACAAATGTAAAAAGCAAATTTTATTTAATTAGCCACCCTTAAGTACACCTTTACTATAAGGTGCACGATAATGACATTTTTTTATTTGTAGCGAATCTAAATACTTTAATGAAGATAGTTATTTCCTTATATTCGATAATTGTTGGTAACATAAAGGTGTTGTTGCATGCAAATAATATACATATATGTATAGTAAATATATATATATATATATATATATATATATATATATATATATATATATATATATATATATATATATAAATATTTATATATATATATATATATATATATATATATATATATATATATATATATATATATATATATTTATTTATACTAAACATTTTAAAATTATTTATACACTATATAATTTTGGTGTATACCAAGAGAAAATTGCTTGGGAAATAGGAAAATACTAGCTTTTTAATATATTCACGCGCAAATTTCAAGCGACCAAATTTATAGGGTATTTGTGGGTGGTGTATACTTTTATGTCCTTTTTTCAGTCTACTAAAGATCGTTGTCTTGACAGTGTGTTTTGGTGGCTTACTAAATATATTTTTCAAGGTTAATATCCGATTCTTCTCAACAGCCGAGCCCTTTCAATCAACACATCTTCTTTTGCCGATGTTATCCTTTTTTCTCCTTCCTGGTAAGTTATTTAGTTCCCTGTTGCTTAAATGCTTTCTGACCTGGTAAACAATTGTGGTGACATTTCTATTTTTTTGCCAATTCTTTAGCCGATACACCACAATTATATTCAGCTAACCATTGCTGCTCTAATTGCTAAATTTATTTGTTTTTTTTTTCGGAATTTTTAATTTCCCAACTAATTTAATGGTAAATGATTACCTAGAATGCCTGTGTATGATTATCTTTTCACCCCGAAATTAGCCATATGAGTTGGAATATTCTCAAAATATGACCAGGCAACAAACTTAATAAAACAAAACTTTATTCATAATGTATAGGTAACTTTTATGGTGACAATTTCTAAAGCTGTGTTCAAGCTTTAAATCACGAATAATCAGAATTAAAACAAAATATTTGCGTTTTGTACACAGAATGCTCAAATAATTTTGAAGCATATGGTTGTCGAATTTTTCTGATTTGTTAAAAAAAAATGATGTATGATTTAAAGTACTGACTTTTGTTTTCTCAATAAAACAAACACGAATTTTCTATTCCCCAAGCAATTTTCTTTTAGTACACACCAAAATAAATCATAAATAATTTTGGAAATCCATAGTATTCCAAATTTTTTTAGATTAAATGAAATTTTTTGAAAATAAGAGTAACATTTTTCAAATTAAACAATGTCTGTAACTTTTGATTCAATTTTTCAGAGCGCTTTTTCTAGCGGTGATAGTTTTAACATCGGAGAGTAAAGCGAAAGAAACGTGGTGGTTTACAACCAACATCTTTATTTCTAACGTTCTCTCAATCTTTAAATTAACATTGCATTAAAATAGCTAAAAGAGTGATATTTTGACCTCTAAGGCGATTTCAGTGTTGTCTCATTCGTTCCTTTTGCGGTATTTTTTTTAATGGTTCATGAAGAAACTGTAGATCGATTTTGCTTTCTTCTTTCGTTTTATATTTATAATCGAAAGTAGTATTTTTATCTCTTTCACACCTCATTACGTTTTTGTCTCGCCATGTTTTTTCGGTCTAAATAAAGATTAAAAGTCCTTTTACATTAGAGAAAATGATTTGATTTTGACAGATATAGTGTAAACATAAAAAGCAATAGTCATCTTTGTCTACCATCGCCTGCCATATCATCTTTATGAAAAATGTTTTTTTTAGCCTGTATCTGTATTTTTTAATGCCACTACCGTTAAGTTCAATTAAAAACGGCCAATCAGTTCGGACAGATGTGCAGAATGTTCTAGTTACATAAATTTAAAATAAATGTAAGGCCGATAATAGTGTACAAGCAAATATTTAAAATTCTATAATCTTTTTTCATTAATTGATTTTTTGAATGGCGGCCGATGATAATGTAAACGGCAGTACTTATTAAACAATATTTTGAAAATTATGTTTAATAACTTGAAAAATGCGTGACAAATTTTTTTCGCAAGGTGATTGTTCTTGGTGAATTCATTGGCTCCATTTTAAGACTAATGCTAAAAGGCTAATAGAGGCTAATTTACTTTAAATGTGGAATTTGAATTGATTTGTGGTAAGTTCTGTGTTTCAAGCTTTTGTTGAATAATAGCCAACGTAAAACTAGTGTTATAACTATAAGCACTATTTTAGAAAAAAATTGTATTTAATTTGACAATATTTGCGGTATTTTTACTGCCTCTCTTTCCTTAAATAGTTTTATAATGAAACATATATTTTTTTCAAGAGATATCTTTTAATAACTTCCAGTTCTTCGGTTGTTTCTTGATTGAGGTTTATCTAATAAAATTATATTTCATTTAATTTGCAAAAAGTTTCAAACACATGAAATTAATTGTAACGAATAGTTCGATTAATTTAGAATGAGGTGGAAGTAGGAGGTAAATATTTACATTTTTAAAATTGATCGATTCTGAAATTAATAAAATTAAATGTTTTTGCGCAAGAACCTTATTTTAAAATTCTCATTTTTCTTCGGCAAAATAAATATAATTTTGCTAATTTTATAATCGATCACCATGAGAAAACTCAGAAGAAAGAGCTTTCTTTTTCAGATTATGAATTTTGAACAGAGAGTTTTGAATTATTTAATTAAATAATTTAAACAAATATTAATACAAGTAATCTTCTTTAACAATCGAGCTACTAAAGTAAATCATTATTCTGTGGTCTTTCTATACCTGATTCATCCATACGCCATTATTCATAAACAGTTAATAATTTTTTAATTTTTTTTTTCATATGATATATTTCCGAGAATAGTGCCTTCACTATTTGATCTCCATTGTCTTAGTCAATAGTCTTGATGTACGGAAGTTCAAAGATACTGCGTATAGGGTTTAGTAATATTTTTGCAATTAACTGGCAATGTCGTCACCCACGAAAGACACATCGACGAAAAGATTGCTTTAGTGGCAGATGTCAGAGTCAATAAACGCACTTGTACGCGAATTCTTGTCACTAGCAGGAACAGGCGGGAAGTTAAATTAATATTCGACGAATCCGTTCTTGTAACACGCCGCGATGTGATGATGCTGTCGAATACATTGCAGCATAATGACCCTTACGGCTCTGTCCTGCGTCAATGGCGCAAATGTTATTCATATGTGAATCAATGCGCATTAGAAGACTAGACTGGCTCTTTACGTCAATTATTGCGGAAATGTTGAAAGAATGAGAATACACAGGTTCCGGTTGTGCTTCAGTTGATTTAACCGATTTGATTGAATAACAGAGCTCAACTTAAAGATTATCTACAGCGCGTTTACAGTAAGTGGTAGAGTAGTAAGGGTGAGTTGTAGTGTACACACTATAGATAGAATAACACTTACCTTTAAACTTTATATTTTTACAAAGCCATTTTTATCTAAGAATTTGTATATTTTAAGTTCTAACTTATAGCTTTTGAAAAGTTAATTAAGTTAAAATTATAGTTGGAGCCCCACCTAATATCGAGGCAATAGAATAGAATAAGGCAATAGAATAATGATTTACTATAGTAGTTTGATAACTGTCGAAAAAAAATAGTTCCACAAAAACGGAATTAATGTAATGCCTAACATTCCTAATCAAGTGCTACAAAGAGTCTTTTGTATTTCTACCCGAATGCTTTTGATCCAAGTAAAGTATTATTTATATTTTTCACAATTTCAATTCTAACAATAATTTCTGCATCCAAACAATAATTTAAATTTGAAAATCAAATAAGGCTACAAAATAAAATTCTAATTAATTTATGTACATTCCAGAAAATATATAATAAAAAATTATTATATTAAAATATTAAAACTACTATAATATTTTCAGTATTGTTGCGCAAGTCAATATATTTTCGACAAAATCACAACACTAAAACAATCCACGCATAATCACTGTACCACCGCATATCAACAAAATAATAATAATTGTAAAAGTTTTTCTTTTGGTAATATGCAAATTTTTTTAAATATATCTCAGATTAATATATATATATATATATATATATATATATATATATATATATATATATATATATATATATATATATATATATATATATATATATATATATATATATATATATATATATATATATAAACCATATTAATATGGAGCCGGAAGTCGTTATTTAATTTTGTGATTTTAAATTTTCGACAAAAATTTAATCGGGATACTTTTTTTGTTGTTGTTTTTGGAAAATATTCAGAGGGGCAGTATTAAAAAATTAGCAAATCTGAAAGTGTATTTGTAGCCATACAATAAAACGGAAGGATTATTGAACATAAGTTTTAAGGACAAATTTAATAAAAATATGCTCCTTTCTGTATCGTATCCAGCAACAATAAAAATCAGGTCCATCAAAATGATTAATTTCATAAATACTTTATATTTCAAAAGGAAATAAATATCACAAAATTAAATTCAGATTTCCAAAAATCTTCTTATCTATTGGCAATAACATAAAATACGTCATGCGATAATATTTTTCCAGTTTTTCTCTTCATTTTTTGTTTTTGCATGTACATAATCGTTTTATAAATAATAAAAGGATTTTCATATTGTTCCTGGTACGCGGTTTGATGGCATTTATTTTAATGTTTTGCTCAAAAGATGCGAGAACAAAACAATTAAACAAATTTAAATTAAAGAAACTAAAAATAAAAAAATAAAAATTATGCATTTACATGATACATAAAAAAAAAAATTAAATAAATTAGGCCTAAGTGGTTTTTTTTTAAATTTTCTGCAAATAATTTAGAAATGTCAGTTGCAACCTCAAGTTCTCACAATTGTCTCGATAAAAAAAAAAAGAAAAAACAATTTCCTAAACATGTAATAAAAGCATAAAAAGAAACTGTAGTACAGACAATATAATGTAATGTAATATAATATATATATACACAGAATAGAACAGGAGGAAGGAAATACATTATTTTCCACTCGAGTTTATATATCATGCACATTATTTCACAACAACAATAAAATGTAAACCAATTCGTTTTGTTCCCAATCTATATAGCTTATTTATATCACAAGTCCAAGAACTTCAAAAATGTAAACAGGCTCGGACTCTCATCTATTTTAATGAGAAATTGTTAGAACATGAAAGTAATGATTTCGATTGCAATTGTCAATATAATAGGCAACAAGTAACGTTCCTATATACAATTAGTAATACTCATAGAAAAATAAATCTCTATCTAAGAGCGTATTGAAACTGTACATTTTCTAGAATTAAACCGTAAACGAAAATCAATTTCTTTTAAATATTTAACCATGATTTTTTTATGTTTTCCTCTATATATAATATAAAAGTGTTTTTGTATATTCCTGCTTGCTATACTTCGAACTAATGATTTGGAAAAACGAATCAATTTATGTATTTATGTTATAATGTACATGAAAAACCAAAAAAAAAAAAAAAAAACGTTCCGAGAAAAATTGAATAAATAAACATTTTTTATTTTACTATTCACTGGACTATAACTTTATGTATATGGTTTCGGTTTGGTTTCGGTATCATCTCACCATACAAACTCGCAATGAAATACACTTTAGTTTGTTTGTGATTATTGGAAAATTGTTTTGTTTCTTCAAACCGGATAAGGTAACTAATAAAGAAATTTGAGTATCGTGCAAAAATTATATAAAGTTCTGAGAAAGCTTTGCACATTGGAGAACCAAAAAAAAAATAATACTGTACAGCACGATACAATTAAATGATTTATTTTTTTCTAAATTATGATGCAACTTATTTAGTCTACGTTCCAAAATTATATATATGTTCGTGCTTTTAAGGCGCATATAGAAGAAAACAAGTATAATAAGCAACAATTTATGATTTCCCTAAAAACCCCAATATATAAAACAAATCTCACACAAAAGAGTTTTTCAAAAATAATAATAAAAAAACAAATAAAAATATAAATTAAAAAAAAACATAAAACAGAATTAAATAAATTAAAACACAAAAATTAATTATTTTAGTTAATTAATAATGTAATCGAGTCGCATTCAAGTTAGTAATGTGACTGGCAGGCAATCGAAAAAAAAATTAAAGTCCGCATTCTCCATTAATTAAATTAAAAAAAATTAATTAAAATTATAATTTTTATTTAGACGAATTATAATTTATAATGGGGTACCTCCGTCTTTGTGCGGCTCTAGGAGCTAAAATTAATTGTTGTGTTGACTGGGCCAAAGGATTTGTTGAGGGGGCGGTAGGATTTAGTGATGTATTTCCTACAGCCCCTAAAAATGGCCATGTCACCGGTAATCGGTAGCCTAAATAGAATTTAATTATAAAATAAATAAAAATAAAATTATAAATAAATTAAATTAAATTTAAAATAAAGAAAGCATAAAAATGTATGTCGTTGGTAACAAAAAAAAAAGCTCTTCGTTTGTTCATCTAGAAAATAAAATATTATACACTTTAATTTTGCCGTAAAGCTTTTATATTTTTATCATTTTGTCTACTACACATACTGGATAGATAACAATAGATAAGAAAAACTTTCACATTTGAGACATACAGAAGTATACACAAATTGCTTCCCCGAATTAAAACTTTTAGAAAATGTTTATGTATAAAGAATTGTATTTTATTGTGCTTTTTTTTAAAAATAAATAAATAATTAAATTTTCTTACCTTCAGGCCATTGCACGCATACTATTGATGTAATTTTATAACAAAACAAAAAATTGATTTAAAAAATTTTCAATTTTCCATGAAACGAGAAATAGAAAAGAAAAATTGATGATTAATAATTTAATAAATGTAATAGTTCAAATAAATTTAATTCACACATGCGACTAATAAAATTTGATTAGGATGCTTATCTTAATTTAGAAAGCTTAACAATAAATTTGCATCGTTTAGCTTGCTTAATTGCACCATTATATTACAACGTTATTTCGTTTCCATTAACATCATAATCAAATTTACTCATCCCATTCGTATTTTCAGACTCAACACACATAAATTTCGAATCCACGAGTTAAAAAAAAAATCTATATGCAACTTTTTAGTTTTAACGTACTTGTATAAAACAAAAATCGTTCATGCATTATCATTATCTCGCGGTTCTTTACGCTGCATCTCTTAATTTTTTTTCTAAACTAGAAGAGGTTTGGGTGTGCGCTAAATTTATAACTTCATAAATAAAATGCGCTCTCATCTTTACACATTTTAGCATTATTTCTCACACCCTACTGAACCCGATTCGCATAGATATAAAAAAAAATGTCATAAATTAAAGCTTTTATTACTCGTATCTTTATAAATTGTATAAAAAAAAATATTGCATTTAAAAAACATTGTAGGAGCTTTATTTTATCGTGATTCCATGCTGCTAAACTTTCTATAAGTTCTTTTATGCATTTTCAATGTATATATTATGTATTTATATAATAAAAATTATAGAAACGAACTTCATTATACTGTGGCCGTTTAAAAACTATATTTATACACTATATAATATACTCGCTCTATAAATATTTCAAAAATACATAAAAAAGCACAAAGTTGTTGTACATATATTGAACAACACAAATTAAACTTTTTTACATAGTTTGTTTGTTTTTTGTGTTATACATATTTAGTATCTAGTGATTAAATTTACAAAACAGTTAAACATATAAAAACTATATATCAAAATATATTTATAGATATAAATCTCACCCAGACCAGGAGCTGCTACGGCATCCTGTTTTGTTAAGTATACCGCTGATTGTATTAAAAAAAAAAAAAAAAGTAAAAAAAAAATTATCAAAACAAAAAAAATATTAATTACAAAATTATTAGTATTAGCTTATTTATGTATTAATTATTAAAACTAAATAGCTTAAAATCTAGTAATGCAAAATAGTAAAGCTTTTAAAATATCTACGTAAAAATGTATATCAACTTAAGTTTTATGCCAACAACGTATTCAAAAATTAATTGTCGGTTTTATTTCGTGTATTGTAAAAAGCTCGTAAAAATTTCCTTTTTTATATTTTATTAACTTATAAAAACTTTTAAAACTTTCAACTATTTTTAGTAGAAAAGTTACGGTCGTTACACATACAATGTACAAATTTATATATGCTAAATTCGATGCAGTTTTCTGTTTCGTTTAAGCAACGATTAGCTCATACATTTCAAACAACTATACGCAATTAAAATACTTTGTCAAGTAATTAATGGCGGAAACTTTTTTATGTTGTTAGCTAAGAAAATTAATTTTAATTGATTTAAAAGCACTGCTTTAGCTTTTAATGAAATTCAAGTTATGTAAATTTTTAAAGGAAAATTATTGTTGTATAATAATTAAGTTAAAGGATTTTTTCGCATTTGTTTACATACTTTCGAGCTTATTCAAAAAGACTTTGCAGGCAAGGCACCAAGATTAATATTCTGAAGATCTCCACCCCAACAATCTGTGCGGAAGTGATTCCATATAGAAAGTACGGAGCGTTCTAAATCAAAAAGCGTCGGTGTGACGATACCACTGATAACGTTGCAGCCACAGAACCAAGTGAAAACGTCTCAGTTCTATCAGAGATCGTACTACAGGTACGGGTGGAAAGAGTGGAACCACTAAAGAAACCAATTGAGCAAGCGAAGAACGATAATTTCTTTCCTGCTCAAGAAAATGCAATGGAAACCAACTTTTTAGTTGTTAGAGCAACGCATTGTAGGCTAAGAAGTTTTTTTCACGAATGGCGAGGAAATAAACGCCATAGTAAGGGCTTAAATGAATCCTGCGGCTTCAGGATTAGCTATTAAATATCAGGAATAGCATTATAATTCATTATAATTCTAGATATTCAGTTCTTCTTAATTAATTAGGACATGGAAGAGGCTGGACTATAGTAGCTACGGTATCTGAAAAGAGATTAACCTGAATCATTCTCTATGATTGAGGAGGACGGCTTAGAAAAGTTATTGGACATCAAAATAGCGATTGTTAGCCAAGATAATGGTGAAATTACAGAAGAGGACTTTAAGCTTGGTTTCAAAACTGCCCCTGGAAACAGCAAAGTTGCCCAGTGGGTCATTGAGGTGTTGCTAAAAGCCCAGAATACTATTCAAAATAAATGCAGAGTCCATATCCGGTGGTCTTCATGCCGAGTTTCTGACTATGCCAATCTCAAGGTATTTTAAGTGCCATGTAATTGGGCGCATGCCAGATCCCTGCAAAGTTAAAGACCAAATTTGTGGATACTGCGCTGAGGTCGGACATGACTACCATGCCCAAAAAAAGCGGAAGGGGCTAAATTTGTTAGCTGTAAAAAGACTAACGAAGCCTTCGACTATTCCTCAAAGATCAGAATATGCTCAGCATACAACACTTGTAAACTTAGTTGTCCGAAAAACTATTTATGATGATTAACGCCCACGTAAACAATCAATTAAGGATCGTCCAACACAATATGTAAAATGCAAAAATCATTGGATATGAAATTAGACAATGCGCACAAGAACAGAAGATTGATATACTCTACATGCAGGAATCCTATATGGCAAAAGAAAAAGTTTTGCGACTTGGCGACATTAACAAGAGTTGTCACTGGTGGTGGTGACAACCCAAATGCCGCCATAGGCTTCTTTAATAATGATGTACTAAGAGTCTCACAATTCTGCGACTCACTACATGTTTAAAGAATACCACAAAATGTTTGTTAAGTGCACTGCTTCCTGATTACAAAGTGGAAAGTGACACAAAAGCGCATAAAGAATTTAGATCGCAAAGCAATTTGTAGCACCATGAACCTGCGACATGAAATAATTCAGAAATGATGAAACCACGGACGCAATAATTAAAAACTGGCATAACACCGGGCCTTGATAATATCGAGGTCGAAGCGATACAAAGAGCATGGCCTAAAATAGGGCCCAATATCACGCGCTTCCTGAGCGAGTGTCTGAAAAGGAATTTTTACGAAAATTTTGGAAAAACGGCAAAGTAATTATCCTAAAGGAGGGCGGTGGCTAAAATTACACGACAAAGTTAACACTGGCAGGTTGATGTACGTGTTTGTGAGAAGTAGGAGGTAAAGTGATAAACAGTTCGGCTTCAGAGAAAATCGGTCCACAGAGGTCGCTATTGTGAAAATGAACAACATAGTCAAACAATCAGAGATTGTGATCAAAATATTGCTTCATATATCTGGAGCTTTCGACAATCTGTGGTAGCCTAGTATTATGAATGAATGAGTTAAACATTTTAGCGGTCTAGCAAACTTTTACGCAATCATAAATAACTATTTGTTTGAAAGATTTGGAACTATTGTCACTAATTAAGGCACATTTCAAAAGAATGTGACCAAAAGGTGCCAACAAGGGTCTGTCTGAGCTACAATGCTGTATGCTGGCAACTCTATAAAATCATTCAGGAAGTACATCAGAGTGCTATAAATAAAATGACTGTTTGGTGTTTCAGCTATAAGATGGAGCCTTCGTCCGCCAAAACAGTAATGCTAACTTAAAGGATCGCTCGATATCAGACTCACTTTTTGTGTCTGTGAATAGAGCGAGAGTTAAGAAGGTCAAAACTGTAAAATGGTAGGTTTTTGACCAGAGGCTTGGTGTCACGCCAAACGTCAAAAGGATTGCAAACTGCAGTAAAAGTTTTCTTCATGCTAAGAAAGTTGTGGCCTTAAACAAAGGACGCTTAAAACTATATATCGAAGCGCACAAAGAGGAATCCTTATTGGTCTAACTAAAGCTTACAAACAGATGTAGTTCTTGCGTTAGCTGGCGTAATATCAATTGATATATTGCTGCAAAAAAGAGTTGCAGGTATAAATTACCTATGGAAACGTGGTATTGAAAAGATCGACAAATAGAAGCAAACTTTATTGGTTCACTCAAGAAGCAGATACGGACAGCATCCATTGCAATATGGCAAGACAGATGGAACGATTCGATAAATGGAAGGACAACTTTTAGTTTCCTTTCAAACATCGAAGAAAAATTGGGTAAAAGGCTTAAGCTTAGAGCACTATTAACTCTGATGTAAACGGGGCAAAATTGTATCCTACCTTAAAAGGTTCTATTTAAGTGGAGCGGGGCAGCTGTGACTGTGGCTATGATGATGAAACCGTGGACCACTTGCTTTACAGCTACAATCTTGAAAAAGACGAAAGAAACCAACTAAGGATGGAGCTAAATGCAGACTTTAATGATGTCCAGAAACCTAGGTTAAGCCTAAAAGACTTTCTCATGCACAAAAACCGTTAAATGATAACAACAACATGTTAACTTTGCACACTTTGATCACTTTTATCTCAAATTACGAAATTTCTAACATTGAAGTGTTTTGTGAGCTTATCATGTATTCTTTCTTATTTTGCAGGTAATTGAATTTTAAAATAAGAACCAAAAAAAAAGAATTTAGCCGCTAGAAAAGATGCCTAGTGGTGTGTTTTAAGAAGCTCATCTCTAATGAGCTCAACAAGCAGTTTACGTTTTTATTTAGCATCACAAAGAAATAAAAGCAAAACTTTCGGATCCTGCTAAATCTACCAGTGCTAAATTACATGAAGTTTGTAGAAAAGAAGATACAAAGAGAAGATCGTATGATTTCGTCAATGAGTCGAGTTTAGATTAGATTTTGCAAATAATTCGACTTTGCGAACGCCGTTTTTGGTTTTTGAAATTGTAAAATCGCGATTCCGGATCGGTTTTCGAATATTACAAATAAAACAAAATAAATCATAATCGTAAACTTATAAAGCAGTAAATAATTCAATCTTTTAAGCCAGGATGTTGTAATAAGTTCGTTGTTACATTGGTTTCCTTAATGTGTTATTTCAATGTATTCTGTTTACAATTATGAAGAGAAATAAGCAGCATAACAAGTTCTTATATGATTGATGGGAAGATCCTCGCCCATACCACTGCCATCTAGCCGGCAATTTGCTGCTCCACCGGAAAAACATAAAGACTCCGTTAACAATTTTTGAATAACCAATAAACCAAATGAATCGTTAGCAGCAGTAAAGAATTTGCACTATAAATCAGGAAGGAATACATTCGTCAACAATATTATATGCTTTTTAGGCACGTCTTAAATTTAATGCCACAATGCCTCCTCCAAATTACAGTCTGCGCTTATTGAGAGTGGTGTAATAGAACAAACAATTGGACTAGTCAACTTTAAGACAATATGTGGGAATCTTAGCTTATATCTTTGAATTAAAGTTTAATGAGTCAATACTTCGAAAGGCGTATTTTGACATTAAAAGGTTATTTCAATTGATTTTAGTGTTAAATAAATTATTTTTAATTCGTTAGTGTTTAAAGTTTTAAGTCGCAATATTTTCTCGACAAATAGTTCTATTGTTTTTAATATTTAATTTTTGGCCAGTTAAACTATGCCACTTATGTTTAGGGGTGTCTTTACTCTTTGGTATGGTATTTTGAAGGCAAGAAGCATAATAAATTGATATCCCCAGAATCGTAAATTTAATATTGAACTGCAACGAAACAATTTAAATAAAGTGTGCACAATTTCATAAATTGGTGACAACACACTAGGAATATTTGTTACCATGCTTAAAGTTAGATTCACTTAAAATTGAAAGCATATTCGGAAGTTCAAGACTACGGGGAGCATTTTATGTAGAATAGCAATTTGTTTTCTATTTTGTTTTAGTGAAATCATTGACTAGACGGATGTGATAAAACCAAAAATAAATCAATTTAATTAATTTAACACACACATGGAAACAGCCCATCTTAATCTCTTTGAAGTCCTAGAAAATACAATTTTTATCTTCCAGATTCTAAGAAGCTAATATCAATTAATGGCAAAATTATTAAAACCAAATTTATAAAACCTAATTAATTTGAACTTCCGAATTATATAAATTCCTAGGAAATTCTAAATCAATAATGAAAATTTCAAACAACGAATATACAAACATGATAAAAGTTTATTAGGAAGTTACTATATTATAAACGATAATCGTAACTGACATTTAAGTGAAACGTATACAGGCACACAAACATATCAGCAAGACGATAAAACGTTCTTGAATTTTCCAACCTGTGTACAAATTTTTGGTAACGAAGATAAACACATCAAAATATCTAATTTAAAAAAAATAAAAATTAAACGTAATATAATTTTCCGTTTGATGTTTTATGGCATTTTACAACTTTTTACTATCAACGAAAAATATATATCTAGCATCATCTTACCTTATATATATACTCGTGTAATATACATTTACTTTCCCGAAATTAAAATTAATACAAAATAATTAATAATAAAAAATAAAAAAACACTCAACAGAAAAAAAAGTAAATAGAAGAAAAGCTGAGAAAATTATTATTACATGCATGTAAATACTTTACTTACCATTCGGTACGGTTGGTACTTTTTTCGTCTGAACTCTAGCCGTTGCATTATTAACCTATCGAAATTAAGCAAAAATAAAAATTCGTAAATTAATTAAAATTATTTTCTTCTTTCATTCAATATAATGGAAAATATATTTTCGTTCATTTTCACTAGAATAATACAAAATGTCGGTGTGTTTTTGTACATAATGGGGGATATAATTTTGGGGCTTTAATAAAAAAAAAAAACAAAAAAATTCGAAGAGTTAGGTAATATATAAACGCATATAATATGCTTATGATATGGAAACAGATGTGACACAGATTATGATGAAAATATTCGTAATAAATCACACGTTATTATATAGAGAAAACCCCAAAAATTTCACCCCACTTAATGTACAAAAAATAAACTATAAACATAATTTTTATTTTTATTTTTTTTTAATTATAAAGAGCT
Source organism: Tipula confusa (assembly GCA_963556175.1). Lineage (NCBI taxonomy): Eukaryota > Metazoa > Arthropoda > Insecta > Diptera > Tipulidae > Tipula > Tipula confusa. The sequence continues at coordinate 14,673,528 of OY744477.1, read as the reverse complement.
ATAATATGTTTTGTAATTTATCAAATTTTCCTTAAAATAATATAGTTTTTCCTTTTTTTATCTATCCTTCTCGTATACTATTGATCCATAAAATTTTCATCTTGATTTTCACAAAAACAAAAGTCATAACATAAAACTTATGATACACAATGTAATATTTGTTTATGTATTTGTTGGTATAATTTTTCTTGAATAACTTAAATTAATTAATAAATAAAATAAATAATAATTAAAAAATTGAAAATATGTTTTCGTTTATTTTCCTTCTTAAACATAATATTATGTATATAGATTTTACACTCATACATTCAAAAATATGTACGTATAAATTAATCCTTTCTATATAATCGAAATTGATTCAAAAGTTTTTCAAAATTTCTCAAGAAAATATAGTGAGAAAAATACAAAAAAAAAAAAAAAGAATCAACTTTTTGAGTTAGGGTTTAGATACTTTTTTTTTGTTTCGTTAAGCTTTTTTGTATGTTATGTTCCATTTGCTTATAAGCTTATAAAAATAAAAGCTTACAGTCACTAATTATTAATATTTCATTTTGCATGCAAACAGAAAAGCTGTAACATTTCTACATTTTTAAAATGTTTTTATTTTGCATGACTGCTTTTACATTTTTGGTATTTTATATGAAAGCTCGATTTAATAAATGATTACAATATATAGAATTATCAAATGACACATTTTCTCGGGTGTTATTATGCCATATTGTTTAAGTTCGACTTTAGCGGTCAAGGTGTTTAGGATGGTAATCCTAAACACTATTGAACGAACAACAATTAATGATAAGTCAAAATTTATTTTTGATAGGTTTTAATTTATCATCTATCTTTATATAATAAAAATTAGTTCTTGTATGCATATTAATGAGACCTCCCGAACAAAGGTTCGTTATATTTCAATAAGCCACATAAATTTTAGCTGATTTGAATTATATTTGGCCCACATTAAGGATATCTTTAAGATTTAATTTAGCAACAGAACTCTGGTAAACGCCAAATCTAAAAGCTTCTTGTATATGTTTGGGCAAAGTGCACTCCACTTTAAGGAATGTATGATTTACTCTAGTTTTTCAACCTATTCATTGTTGCAAACAGAATACTTAATATTTACTAAGCCGCATTAAATTTGAAAGAATGTAATGACATTGTTGAAAATATAATTTCTTTTAACTCTATAATAATTGATTGTTGCAACTTAGCAGCTTTTAGTGTTCCAGCTGAACATTCATTGTGAGAACAACTAACCAACAAATTCTTCAAATGATCTTTTTTGTCCTGAAAAGTGATTGTTTCCTGAGTAAAAGTCTAGTGTACTTAAATACAGATAAAATACATGCAAAAAATGAATGTGGGAATTTTAACTTTCCACTAGGGAATTTTAAGTTTTTCAATCTGGCTGACTTTAACTCCAAATGAAAATTTAACCCAAAAAAGAATTAGCAACGGTAAACGACTAATTGTGAGAAGATCCACTGGATCTCACAAGAGTGGTAAAGCACTTTGTGATTGGCTTTTCATGAATGGGATCTCATAAAACATTCCAATCATATACGTTCAACTCTCATCGCAAAAGTCCTCAGTTCGACCTCAATAAACGATAATCACTATTTTCGATTTTAAAGATTAAAACCTCACCGGTGTATGAGTTACTATATATTGGACAGTCATTAAATAACATAATGTGTATCGGTCCAAAACTGCAATAGGATCTTTGGCACATCATTATGAGATGGTGAAAACACAAATACGCAATAACCGCAGATATAGAAAAAATGTCAAATATAGATAGACGAATAGGATAGAAATTTTTAACGAATTGTGTGGCAGAACTCACTAACCGAAAAATTACAAGAATATCAAATAAAAACTGTAACATACGGCACATCAGCCGCCACACATCTCGCAGTAAGAGCACTAAAACAACTGGCAGAATACGAAAAAGAAGATGACTGGGTCGTCTCAATTGAATTGAATGAGCCATGCTCATTCAATTCAATTGAGACGACTCAGTTTATGAGGAGCAGGCCAATGTGCTGAAGATTTTAATATGGATAAGTTTCACAAATAAATCAGATATTAAAGTTCATGGTTTCAGCGACACATCAGAACGACCGTATTCCGCCTGTATTTAGACCAAGGACAAAAATAAAGACGAAGTCAATGTCAGTTTCTTAGCTGCCAAAACAAGAGTAGGACCATTAAATTGGCAGTGCCAGAACGGGAGATGAATGCAACTCTTTTACTAGCCAAACTACGAAGTCAAACAAGTAATAGAAATTCAACAAGCACCAACCTTGGCATGGACGGACTCTACAACAATACTGTCATGGATAAAAGGTGACATCCAAAAATACAAAATATTCGTTACCAGCAGGGTGTTAGAAATCAGGAATCTGACAGAACCAAATCAATGGCGACACGTCATATTAAGCAAAAACCCAAGTGAATGTGCTAGTCGAGGAATAAAAGCACAAGAGGTCATGAGTCACAATCTCTGGTGGATGCCACATAGGGTCAAAAAGGGCATAGACAACTATCCAAGCTATAAATTTTAGTGTGTCGAGCAAGAAACAAGATCTCACCATCAACTCAGCTAAACGATAATCAGCCATGCCCACAATTAAACGATGGAGGAATACAGCTTACTTTGACATTTATTTGAAATAAGTATTTAATCGTGAAACAACTACGAAAGCAGTATTCTCAAAATGTGTTAACTGCCACAGATTCAAGACGTAGCCTGGTGGCAGACACCGAATGGGTAGCTTGCTGTCTCCAAGAGTGTAGCCATCTAGACCATTCTCACACACAGAAGTTGACTACGCATGCCCTTGTCAAATAAAAACGAGCAAAGGAAGAGGAATTAAAACTTATAAAGCCTATACAGGGCGATATTTGTTTGTATCAACTAAAGCCATGAGCATAGAGATTGTGACACACCTCATATGAGAAACGTTTATTGCTGCTCTAAAACGATTCACTCCTAGGGAAGTGGTTTCCAACGATATATACAGTGGCAACTCACTATGACGGCTACGGTAAGCAGGCGTGAAATCAGTATAGACACATCTCAAAAAGATCGTGAGGTATAGTACGCTTATCTACGAATAACTAACGATAGCCTTAAATCAAATAGAAGCCGTGTTAAATTCAAGACCCCTATGCCCATTTTCCAATGACATTACTGATCTGGAAGCACTTACACCTGGCCACATTTTGATAGGTTCGTCGATAACAACAATACTCTGATACGATACTCAAATTTCTGGAACAAATGGAGTTACAGGTTACAACAACCGAAATGGCCAAAGTCAAAACATCAAATCGAAATCAGTGATCTCATACTTCAAATTGAAGACAATTTACAACAGTCAAAATGTGTACGAGGTCAAATTGTTGACACGCATGTGGGAGCAGGTGATAAAGCTCGAGTCATTACAATACACGACCCGGAAGTTCCCTGTACAAAATTTATCTGTTTAGATAATGAATCAAAGAAAACTGTGGAGCTACCAGCCCAAAAAATTTTAAAAAATAAGACACTATTTCTAGACGAAGTATATAAAGAGTTAGTGTGGGTGAATTCAGCAAGCAAACTGCAGTTTTGACACCCAGCATCATATTATATTGCTTAAAAACCATTTACTAAGTCAGCACATCATTAGGTTTTATCACACCAAACATTTACATCCTGCTGCCACATTGTTGAGTCCCTATCAGTCTAGATTTCGTGCATTGCATGCTTTAGATACAAACATAAGAATGAACAACTAATGGGAAATCTACCTATCTAAGGCATTTCATATTGAAATTGCCAGTAAGATTACAGTAAGATTGCGCCACAAGCGAGACTTTTATAAAAGCACTTCAAATATTTATTTCGCATAGAAGATTTTTTGTTAAAATGTATTGTGACAATGGCTGCAATCTCGTTAGCAGTAAGAGCAAACTTGACAAATTATTCAATTTTTTTAAATCTGAACATCACTGTCAGCTAATATCTAATGTTTTTTCAAAGAATTTCTTTTGAGGGAATCAGTTGATGTCAAATCAGCCAAGCAGCATTTATAGTTTCTGGAACAACACCGCTTACAAGTAAGGAGCTTAATATGTTCTTCTCGCGTAATATAGTAGAAGATGCTACCTTCTTTGATGTATTTCTTGATTGATGCATATCAACGCGTCAAAGACCAAGTTTTCATAGAAGTTTGAATCAAAGTTCCAAATGATAGGCCAAATTAATTCCAGTATCTGTAGAATTGAAATATGTGTCTGCAATGATTCAGATTAACTGAATTTCATGGCCCAGAATTTGTTTCTATTAAAATTCTACAACCTTTCAATAAAACCACAAAAATAAAAATATAAAAAACTATAAATTAAACAAGCTTTTTTTCATACAAGACCTCACGTTTCATTTAAAAATGAATGGCACATCAAAGTTAGTTTTTAATCTTAACAAAACCACAAAATGAAATGTTAAACCACCCCACTTAAAACTTAGTGCACACACACAGACACACACCGTAGACTGATTAAATTCATGATGACTAGAGCAAGACGAACAAACCAAAATAAAAAAGTTTAATTTAATTTATTTTATTATAGAGTAGAGAGCTTTTTTTTGTAGATTTTTATTTTGAAAAAAAAAAAAAAAAGTTCATAAAATATGTAAATTTACTTTCTGGTTTCTACATTACGTTTTTTTTTTTTTATTTTTTCAGATCGAATCAAACAAAAAATTAACTTGATTTTGTTAGCATTTGCCAAAACAACAATAAAGCTTTCTAAGTATATATATATATAAAAAAACGAAGTTAAAAAAAGCTTATTAGAACAAAACAAGGCTATTTCATTGAGCTTTTAAATAAATAATTAGGCATTTAAAGTGTATGCGGTGGTTACAAATTTTTCAATAATATACAAAAATCAATTAAACAGTACGTGCAAAGCTTATGATTTCTTCATTTATTGATTGGGTAGAAGCATAGTGTTATCAATTTAATTTTTATTTTAACCAATTTATCTTTTTCAAATAAATGTAATAGAAACAGTAGGAAATTTTCTATCATATTGTGTCGTCGACCAACGACAAAACCGTGCGTCTGCTGCTTCTACTCGAATTACTGCTATATACAACAAAACAAGAAAAATTGGAAAAATGTGATAATGAAGAAAATGTTATTTCATTTATCACACACCCAACATAGAGAACAACAGCAAAAATAAGCTTTTTGAATTACATTTTAGTGTTGTTGTAACTTTTTATATTAATTATTCAAACACTTGAAAACATAAAAATAGTCACATTGCCTCGTCTCTCTTGTATATGTATAATATAACTCGACAAGTTGTTATTTTTATTTTTCTATGAGCTTAAAGCTGATACACATACATACATTTAATAATAGTCAATGTTTATTTTTTCAATTTAAAATGAAAATATTATTTTAAAAATTATTACAAAATGTATTTAATTTAGATTAAATACATTAGAAATAAGTAACCTGAAGCTTTATAGCTAGAATATTTTTAACTACATTGTCCAGAAAGTTAATCCCAAATTACTTATGTGATTATGAAAAATAAGTTTTCCACTATTGTGGATAAAAATAAAAATGTCAATATTACGATGGCGGATATCCGCTGATTTGGTAGTCGAATTAAGATTTTATTGTGCGCATCGAAATGTCGCAATGGTAATCCGTGAGTAAAATAATTTAATATTTGTTCATTTGGTATTTAGTTAATATTTTTTTAAGGGAAAGTATTGTAGGAAGAATTCTGGGTGGTCGTAATTTTAATCAAGATTATTATTTTGTGAGTTCCTGGAGAAATAAATCAGGGTTTGCTTTAGTCATTAAAATAATTATGTTTTATATGCAATTAACCATTAACTCGAGTATTTTTTTCAAGACGATAAAATCATATGTGAGTCACTAATTGACACTCGAACTACGATTTGGAGTGTAGAGAGAAATATGCGATACTCACTTCGACATGGGGTTAGAACTGAGGTCCAACCGGTATGGCGGAAGAGCAAAATATAATTTTTGTTTAGAAAATAATTTGCTTTTGAACACTGAAGTCACTAATAAAAATGAGATTCTGAATCATCAATCTTAAGAAATAATCGGTGACATGTAGGACTTTAACCACTTGACTGGAACTTATACTTCAATTTCTTGAGTTTGTTTGAAAGTATGGAATGATACACTTTATCAAAAGCTGCGGAAAAGTCAGTATACACAACGTCGATTTGCACTTTATACACTCAAGAGTTGTGTGATAAAAGTTCACAGAATGAAACATGATTGGTGACCTCGCAGAACATAACCGTGCTGAATAGAGGAAATAATACTTTCTACATTTTGGACCAAGGCCTTAAAAACCTATAATTAAATAGTAATGTCGTTTCTTCTTCCTAATTTAAAAAAACAAACAAAGAAAGGAAACCTCCAGATGTCTGGGAAAAAATCAATCCGAAGACTTTTATAACAAATTAAGGTTAAATATGCCATCTAGCTCTGAACTCTGTGCCTCAAAAAAAGGGGGAATGGCAATACGGATTATTTTTGTGGATTTTGGAAATTTTCGATTCATGGCATAAACTTCACAGATCGTTATCATGAGAAATTCATTTTGCTGGCGATCGCGGTTGTTCTTATGCAAATACAATAAATCTATTCAGCTAAATGCAAATATCGAACGCAGCGTAGGCATATATATTCAATTAACTATTCATGAATTTCCAGAATTTTTGTTTCCCAGATTTTGTCGATATGTGATCCATCACATTTAAACTGCATTCATTATAGAGAATTCAGTTCAGGGTTTCCTTTGCGAGCAGAATAGATGACATTATACAGATTTTAACGTAATACTTGAATTTTAATCCATTAAGCATATATACAGCGATTAGCAGGATTGGTGAATTATCCCGAAGGATGAAAAGATAATGTACAGCCAAATATTTTAAATACTAGGGTTGGAGTGTAAGTGATATTCCTACCCAAATTATTTGTGACATTAACGTATTTAGCATGTGGTTCGTAAGTGTCACTAAAATAATGTAAACATGGATTTTTACCACATGGAATTTGGTTCTGATTTTTTTCCAGGGGTTTCTTGCAACTCTTGTGTTTGTGATAATTATTATTTTAGAATTAGCATACGCGTTTTTACTGTATGTGTTTACGTGTAAATGGGGCAAGGTTACCCTTTCTCAATCTTCCTAAATTTGCATTACGCGTGTGTTGAACCTAGGCTTTTGTACTTTTTATTTTATACATTTTGTAACATTATGTATTAATATATGTCGGTCAAGTGGCAGCCAATTAGTTCACACCAATCGAAATCTTCATCAAAGAGCAGCATTTAATTCATTCAGCGCAGTAAGTTGTCCACTGCGTTTGTGAAATTTTGAGGACTTTTTGTAACATTGAAATTTAAGGCAAGTATACCACGTCTTTACACCTCAAGAGGATCTACAGAAAGTTAAGAAATTTTAGAGTATGTGAATTATAATAACGTGTTGGTCTAACACCGATCGTTTCAGTCTTTAAATTTAATAGAACACAGCGAATATGGGGAGATTCTTGCTGCTGTTAATAAAGCACTTGCACCATACGCGTTTTTGATTCAGCCAGGAGCACAGTTGTTTTCTACTATGACAACAAATGTCAATCGATGGCAAATCGAAATTTACCAAACTAGTTTTGGATCTTGTTTCAGTTCGTTTTTTGGTTCCAGCTGCTAACTCGAAACTTTTTATAATTGCAACGAAACTTTAAGATGGTAAAGCATCAATTAAGATTCTTAAAGGTAATCCGACAAAATTAGCAAACCATAATTGTGCCGTTAACTTATCATCTCTAATCCATAATTTTATGGTGAAATCTTGACGGCCAAGCATAGCGCTTACGTCGGCTTCTACTATATTCTACTAGATGTTTCTTGAGCTGAAACGATTCTGAATCTAAAATCTGGATCTTGTTACAGTTCTGTTTATAGCCCCACCAAAAAAGTTTCCGGATCTGAATACGGAACATTTACGAAACTGGCTCTTGTTCCGATTTTATTTCCAAAACCGGATACGTTTCTGAATATGGTTTGGGACGAATCTGGTTCCAGTTCCTTTTTACTCTTGTCACTTTTGGATTCGGAACCGGATACGATTTTTGCTTCTAGTATTATTCAGGATGTAGGGCAACTATTTTATCGTGTTTGGCATAAGATAGTAGGAGACCAGTATAATCGAAATCTTTTATACTTTCACCAAGACTTTGAGAGAGAAAGCAAAATTGTACCGTTAACTTATCATCCCTAATCCATGATTTTATAGTAAGATATTGACGATATTCCACTTCTTTCCTTTTATATTTCGGATCCAATTCTGGAACATATCCGGATTTAAAATCAGTTCCGTTTTTTAACCCGGAACTTCATAATTTTCCGCTTCCAAATCTGGCAGTGGAGCAAAGGCAAGCACTTGTCTAGATCTTTTCCTTCAAGTTCCTCTATAGAAAGAAATCGGAAGATGTTATACCGGCGGATAATGAATGCCAGTCGCTATCAACACTTTTTGACGTTGTTCGACTGAGAAAATGTTTTTGCAAAATTTACACTTCCTTATTTTAATATCCTCAAAGAAATATGATCTAATATTGTCGCCGCCCAAATAGTGCACCATACAGTTACTTTATGAGAGTGTAGTGGTTTTTAGAGTATCAATTTTAGGTTTTCAGTGCCCCAAAAGCGGTTATTCGTTTTATTAACAAAACCGTTGCCAATTGTCATGCAGCTGTTGTTTCAATTGATTTTTTTACTAGTATAAATACAGAGTATAAATACAGAGACATCCCCAATTCTAGTACACGGCGTCGATGAGAGGTCTCTGGACATTCAGCAATATTCTGACTCACCGCATCAATTTTTTCTAGTATGATTTAATTGTTGCCCAGTTTTTACTTTATCTCCCAGTGTATACACATTTTAAAACTATTCCTTACATCCTGAAAGGTTGACTTGCTCGGCGCATGATTAACATAAAAAAAATCACGTAATTTTAGGAAGGATAACTAATTCTAATGAAAACAGATATAGAATCAAGATGTTCAAGCTCAGCACGATGAACACTTGTATGTTAGCGCTCTTCATAAGTTAAGATTCGGTGGATAATTCTTGCACTATGTAACTAAAGCTTTTAAGTCATTTCTAGATTTTCGGCCTTCGATGAGAAGGCCTTATGAATTGATGAATCGGAAGAGTTGATTGTTTGCATTAAGAAATCTGGGAATACCTCTGGCATTAAGAAATCTGGGAAATATGAAATATCAGAATTTTGTCATATAGGTACAATTTAAGTTCATGTTAGAAAATATTTTATGAAAATGAAACATCTCAGGACAACATCTGCACCGTCAGTCTAACTAAGTCCTGGCAAATTCAGATGAATTACTAAATTCATTTTAAAACTGCTATTAAGTATGCACTAGGCAAATCAAACCATAACAAATTTGAATTAGCATGTTAAATGGCTATAAATTTGAACTGAATCCTAATTACACCCATACATATGTCTTCAATGTTAAAAATAATAATTGAAAAGACCATTAAGATTATAGTATTGGAATTAACATCGTTAGCTATGGTAACAAGCGAATATATTCTTTCTTAACTAAAATATAATATATATTACATGTGCATATACATAATTACATAACATATATAAATACATTTTTCTTACAAATTGCATCAAATCACTGCAACTTTCGATTACCACAAAATAATTACCCCCAACCGTCAATCAACATAATATTTTCTTGTATGCGATTATGTAGTTATTAGCCAACGGCATTTTATATAGCCACTATTGATCGCCATATCACTATATATTCATCATATATTTTAGCTTTCTTTGCGTACATAATAATTTAATTGTCTAAAAAAACAAAATATTCAGTACCTAAACCAGATTTCCGTTTTGAAAATGGAAATAAAAATTTAAATTTCTAATCATGTCGCATGTTATTTCATCTATTCAAATTAAAATTAAAAAAAAAAAAAAATGCGCGGATAACAAGAATCTAATATGATTTGGAATCCATCGAGTAAATTAACTATTCCAACAATGTCTCGCGCTTCACTAGTAATTTCTTTTAAATCAATTTTTTTTTATGTTAAAAGAAATCACGTTTACAATCTCAAACACATCAAGTTGAATTAACTTTAAGTTATTTCCTTCATAAAAACATAAAAAATTCGTTACTCGCGCGTTATGCCTTCTCTTATATAATGCAGCGCGCAGGTAAGGTTAATGGAAATATAAAAAATTCATCTCTGGAATAAATAAAAAAAATTTAATAAACTTGTCAACTTGTTTTAAAATGAGTTTGGAACATTAACGGAAGTTATAATAAACATTAAATAAATTAAACAATTTTTATTTTTTTTATTATATTGAAAATAATTTATTTTGTCGTTTTATAATTTATTCAAATTAAGTAACAAAACAACGAGACCTATCTCTTGTTGTGTACATCGCATTTTATATTTTTGTGTTGCTAAATAATTTTTGTGGCCAGTCTATACACACGAATTTATACATGTAATTCGAAATGATATAACAACAGACTGAGCTTCTTAAATTACTCAAGATTAGAAGAAACAAATTATTTTATTTATATCTTAACTCGTTATAATTAATTAAGTAAATTAAAGTGACTTTTTCATCATTATAAACAATACAAGCAAAATCCATTGAATCAAATTATGTTCTGTGTAAATATACAAATTAATGAAGAGTACAATGTAAGTATAGTATATGCGCGTTTTAATCCATCAAACCCTTCCACATTTACCATCACTAATTTCATACGTACATATATTTCCTTTACGCGCGTACTCATATTCTCGTCGCGCTTTTGTATGTAAATTAATTAAAAATTCTTTGTATTTATACAGATAAAATGTGAAAGATGTGTACATTTTTAATGAAACTCTAGAAAATTTACTTTATCGGGTGTACTAAGCTCAACAAAAATCAATAAAACTTTAATAAAATTTATGATTGTTGTTTGAACGAGATGAAAATGAAACTCTACAAATTTTTTTGACTTTTTTCTATATACATATACGTACGTAAATAACAACGCATGAGAAGAAAACTTATAAATAAATATAAATTCGGAAAATTGGGTTTCTTTTAGGCAAACAAAAAGAGGTACATTTTCAGTTATATAATCAATTTTAAATGAAAAATTTATTATTTTAGTTGAGAAATATTACGAATTCAAAAGCTTTACCGAAAAAACTATTTATACCTTTACATATATACAACTACTTTTAATAAATTATCCTCGTGTATACGAGTATGTATTTATGTAAAAGCCAAGGAAAATTAATTTTCTGAAAACGCATTGATGGATGATTGATTAAATTAATGCGGTGATGATGAAATATGGCATTTGGTATTTAAAAAAAAAAAAAAATAAATAAATAATAAAAAAAATAACGTAGGATTTTAAATATTTTCCCATTTTCAAAATCACATAAATATTTTATGTTGATTTTTATGATCATAATCGTAATCAAAATTTAATTAAAAAATATTTATATGCGAGTATTTAATCAATAACCATATACGCAAATATTTAGTTGGAGATAAATTTAACCTCCTTCCACTACCGTAAAATGGAGTACAAACCGAAATGTTTGTACTCCATTTTTCATTCATAATATTGAACAATTTATTTATGCAAATTAAAACACAATCTCTGAACGAGATCAAACCCTAATATCATTAAAATTAGAGGAAGAAAATAATGGTTGTATGGGATCACATCAGGTGAAATAGGCTCTATGTGTCCTAATTTGATATATTCTTCCATGGACATTGCACAATCAAGCTTTCGCGCTGGGCTTCTTTTTAATTTTTTTCAATTCCGCAAAACTGACATTTTGTCATTTTTAGCGAATCTCCTAAAGTAGAATGTGGTTTTGAAAGTGCAATCTAACCTTTGAATTTCAAACATTTCTGCATCGTTTCTTCAATATCTTCACTGTTGTGATCATTATGTGTGACTTGCGACACAATATACGACAACCTGTCTTCTAACAAATCGCACTTTTGATTGAATTCATAATTTGATTTTATTCAAGTACTAAATTAAGATTTTAATATAATTTAAGCTTGAATATAACTGATCTTGATATAACTGTGTTTAACAGTTAAATTCTTTACATTTATATTATATTTCTAAATTTAAATCAACATTTAGTACTAAGATAAGTCAAAAATTGAATTAGAGAACTAAGCTTTTTGCACGTCAATTTGTTGTACTAAATTTTGGTTTGTATTAAACCTTAAACCAGTTTCAAACAATTTGATGTTTTGGCTCTGATCTGATAATAATCTATGGTTTCTTCAGACTAGAGAACTGGTCTTCGGACTGGCCTTTAAGACATTTTTGGCGAGATTATTTAAACCTTAGCTAAGATTTTTGAGGGGAATGTTAATGAGTTTTAAATTACTGCATAGCCTGCTTTTATTACATCCTTACTTCTTTAGAAATTTAAAATAAAGTTAAATTAAGTTCAAAAATGTGGACCTTTTTAGTACAGAAACTAACTAACTTTATACACTATTAATTTGAATAGTTGACATTTTGATTTGTCTTTGCTTGCATTTAATAAAGTTTCATCTTAATTTTAGTACAGTGTTTGTAGTGTTAAATTCGATGTTTTTATAACTTTACAAGTACTAAAGCTAAATTGTATTTATAAGTATTTTGAATACTAAATTTAAGCTTACCTCTAAACGTTAGCTACAGATTATAAAAATCGGATTATATTAAATAATGAATCAATTGTAATAAGATTTTAAGCGCATTATAAGTTACAATTAGTTAAATTTTGATTCAAATAATTACTGGCCGTAATTGAAAATGTTTCTGTGTTCTAATTATTAAAGTGAATCAGATTTGATTTAAATTGATTAACAAAATTAATTACTTATTTAACTGTAGTCAAACGTACTAAATTCAGACAGACCTTAATCAAATCACTAAAGAACTAAAACTAATGTTGCATGAATTGTTTATCTCGGTAATAGAAAGCAAAAACAATATCAAAGCAAATTATTGATTTGATTTTATGCAATTTATTGGGTTTTATTTTAGTACTAAATTAAAATAAAATTGCTGGATTTCAGTTCGATTGGAAGGTTTTTAAATCGTTGTGTTTAATTACAGTTGGTTTTAGTACTAAACATAAACTTCAGCTTAATCTAAACTTAAAGTTTGATTTATATAAATTTAGAACAAAAAACATTGTGTACTAATTTTTAAATTAGCATAAGTCACAAATTGTACTTATTTTGCTTAGGTATTAAAATTACTGCTTAATATTTAAAGTATATATATTAATGTCCAGTCATTGAGACTCCTAAAATTCAGATGACAAAAACAAGTAAGCTCTTGTTCCGAGTTGTGCCACGCGATAAGGATATTTCTGTTACTTTAATGGATGAAGAGGATGACAAAACTTTAAAGCTAACAGGACCAGAGCATAACTTGAAATTAAAATGGACCGAAATAACCCGAGCTTGAATTAAAAGCCAAGAGTCTCGCTTAAAGTATCCACAATTTCTGCTTAAATACAAGAACTTACAAAGAATGCCTGTCTACTAATACACGAATTCTAGACTCTGAATTTTGTTTGGATTGCAATATTTGCAACTTAATAAGGCTTTTCGAATCTGTGAATGTGACTGTCTGGGGAAGCTTTATCTATTGTAGCTGACTGGGGTAGCGATTTTCGCTTTTCTCGACTAGATGATGTTTATCAAAATAGATCTTACTACGAGAACAACAAATATGATCACTACACTTTAGGTATTACTTTTACTATACTGATATGATGATCGGCACCGTCAAATGAATTTAATGACCGTCATTAACGATTTTTTTAGCAATCAACATTTTAAAGCAGTTAAACAGTTATTTCATTTAGTTTTGGTGTTACATTTTTTATTTGAATCTGTAATTTATATAAATGTCAGTGTTTAAGGCTTACTTCATTTAATTTTCGCGCTTAATATTTTTTTAACTTGCAATTCACATAAATTTTAGAATTTTGAGTATACTGAGGGTGTTTTGACCTGTTAGTGGTGGAATTTCGATATTTTTCAGATAGTTATAAAAAGTATTATATGATCTTGTGCCACACGATTGTCAAAGTGTCGGTAACTGGATCGTTCTTCCTCTATAGACATATTTGTATGCTTGGTATTTCAGTCGAATCAATCAATCAAAGATCTCCATAAAATGAGATAAACTAAATAGTATATCAAATCAAGAAAACAGGTCAAAAAGTGTGTTGACAAGGAGGTATTTAATTGTCACTTAATTTATAATATTATATTCTTAAAACATAACCCAGATTTAAATCCGGATTAATATTTGGTGCAATTTATGCGATAAGCAGCTCTAAACTCTACGACAACTGTAAATACAGTGAGAACTTTTTTCGTTAGTCACCCAGAAAGAGCTGAATTATTAACAGTAGTTTAAAAATAAGAAGGCTCTGGGTGAATATGGAATATCTAGCGAAATTCCAAAAGTTGTATAGCAAAATAAATCAGATTTCCTGCTGCGAATGATTAATTCATGTCTACTGCATATGTTTAGTTCATGAGAGTAAATTGGTTTTACTTAGAATCGAAACGCTAGGTAAAACAAGCCTAGTTGAATATGCGGAAATTGCAGTGATTTTTGTTTTCCATGATACCAAACATGCACAAAATAAATTGAGCCAGATAACTCATAGGGTAGATAGCTGGATTCATGCGTATTTCAAGGTGAGTTTTATTGAACAGATTCGACAAAGAAAGAGCAAAGTGACGAAAATGTGTCATGACCTTAAGCAGGCTAATGCGGTATGTAGAGGTTTAAAATCAAGTAAACGCCGTCTTCTGATATCTGCAGTGTTAATCTATTCGTTTATTCGAGCAAATATATGGGCCGATTCACTGCAAAAGCAAATATACCAGGAACGAGTGTGTTTAAGTGGATAATAATTGATTATTCTAAAAACTAAAAAGGCGGATCTATATATCGGAGCAATTAAAGAAGGTGGGCACTGGTATGAAGCAGAAGGTCAAAGGATCTAGTCCGTAATGCGACAAACTGTTCCAAGCTAGTCAAGAATAACGAGGAGGTGTTTTACCTTTACCTAAATTATTTTTTATTCAAAAAAACTACATATTTATATATCTTGATGGTCGGTTATGCAAGAAGTGTGATGTATAAGCCTTTTTTATATCCGATGTGATCGAATAGTTATTTTTCAGCAGTCTGCGAAATTTGCTTGCAATTTGATTTATGTTACAAAAATTGAAGTTAAATATAGAATATTTAATATCAAAATAAGGTTCGATAATTTAATATTAATTTAAGAGCTTTGTTGTGACTAGATTAAATTAAATAATTTTTAAATTTCTCGACTAAAATACTTAGTTTAAAAAACGCACGTAGAATTTAAAGAATCAATCACAATATTCGGATACAACAATAATTATACCAAATCTAACACTATTTCTTATAAACAAATATATATTTATATATTATAAAAAAATTAAACGGATGAAAAACGATCCATTTTCTTACCTTCAAGCACATAACTTGAGCTTTGTCTTATGTTTCAATTATTTTATACTAACTGTATATATGTATATAAATGAAAATTATATTTTCTTAATTTTTCTATCTCAAAGCTTCTTCGTTGCACAATTATTTTATTATTTTTTTAAACTTTGTTTTTCTCGAAATTACTTTTACAGTTTCATTTTTCTTTCTGTTAAAAAAAAAAAAAAAAACAAAAAAAAAAGTAGAAATATATAATAAATATATAAAAAAAAGGTAGGATTTCACACAACTTAAGTTTTAAACTTTTCTTTAAACGTTTCATTTTATTTTTAATTTTAACTTTTTTTGAGAAATAGAAAATTGTAATAAAAATAAAAAAAACTTAATTATTTTATGTTGATCGTTGTATATACGTTTGTTAAATTCGACCTGCACGATATATTTTTTGAGCATGTTATAAATAAATGAACCCAAAAAATGTATCATGCTGATTTCGCTGATCGAAAAAATTGTAAACTTGAATACTTTTATATTTCGCTGAGTTTTGTGCTTTCTTAAACTATATAATATATATTTTGAAGCGCATCTTGAGTGATTTGTTTTTAGTTAAGTGATTTTACATAATATGTGGTGATGAAATTTTATACATACATATTAGTTTATTTATATAGTAATAGAGAAGTGATTAATGTTTAATGTGAAATTATTTTGATATGAAATGTTCGTACATACACACAAATCACACACAGACGTACAAAAAAAACTTGTATAACACAAACAGTTGATCCTTAATCGTTGTGCAACAAAATATTTATACATAATGTTAGCGTATATAAGACGTTTTATATATATAGTATTGTATCTAAAATAAAATAAAATCTAACAAAATATTTATAGGCTACCAGACCAGCTAAATGGTTAATACTTTCCAACAAATTAGCAATATATAATATATATATAAATAAATATATATATAAATTAAATAAATAAAACGGCCGTTTTGATATATACTCAAATCTGTTGCATAATAAAAATAAAAAATAAACACAATACGATTACGGATTAACTGACTTAAGTAATAATACAAACAAAATGCATATCAATATATAATAATCATAATAATAATTAAAAAAAAGGATATATATATATTATTTTAAGGATCAAAACTTCATTTTAAAACTTTTTTTTTTGTTTTAATATATAAACGTTTTTTTCTTTTTATCTTTGTTTAGTTATGGTTTTAGATAAAAAAAAAATATTTGTAATAATAATAAATATAATATTAATTTATGTATATATATATATAAATTCATGCAAACCTCAATCTTGCGCCCCTCAACCACAGTGCCGTGAAGACGTTCGCGTGCTCTCTCCGCATCGCCACTATTAGCGAATGTTACAAAACCGAATCCCTACATGCAAGGACAAAAAAAAAAAACAAAGAAATAAAAAAAATTCTTTCACATGCATTAAAATTTTTATGATTTTTTGTTGTTTATAATAATTAATTAATTATTTATAATTAATAAAAATAAAAAAAATTTAATAATAATAAAAATACAGCGGTCCGCTTAAAAACAACGTGCAACAAAAATATATAAAATTTTAAAGATTTTCGTGTTCAATCGGCTCAAATGAATTTTAATTTGGCCGATCTACTCTATAAATTTTATGGTTTGTGAAGCTTTTTTGTTAAATTGTTTTAAATTTAATTTTAAAATTAATTTTAAATTTTTTAATTGTTTTTGTTTGGTTATTACTTTTTACACGGTTTTCATTTATTAATTATTTTGTTTATACATTTAATATTTGTAAATATTACTGAATTAATTAATAAATAAAAAATAAAAATTATAAATTGCATAATTATTTAAGAGTTATTATTATTATTACGTAATTAATAAAACGAAAAGATAATTAAAGTAAATAAATTTAATTTAAAATAATTTAAGTTAAACATGTTGTAATATGAACAATAAGTGCACATACTCACAGATCAGTTTGGAGTACACACCAACAAGTTTGCGCTGTTTTGTGTCTAATTAATGTGCCAAGTGTTACGTGATTTTGTTACAATTACAAAATAAAGCTAAAAATCATCTAAGTTGACCAGCAAAATTCAAAGGAACCTAAATAAACAATTTTAAATTAAAGAATTTTATTGTTAAAAAAAGATGAGCAGAATTTCTGCAAGAAAGGATTGTTGGCAAATTTACTGTTGAAGTATTTTCAAACTTTTATGTTAACCTCATGAACATAGCTACGATTTTTAGTAGTTTTTATGTAGTGTCATTCTGTTGTTGCTAATATCAATAGAAATTATGGCCATAAAACGAAGAACTGCTCGGAAAGCAAATGCTTTGATTTCTGCCAAAACAGACCGTGACATGGTAAGCTAATCAATAATCATCAAATTGATCATTACTTAAACATCTAGTTAACTAACAAATAAGCCTTTTATTTTTCAAAGCTTACGCTACTGTCTCATAGGTGAGTTGAAGTCAATTTACGCTTTTCAGAAACTTTTACGGAAATATCAGAATAAAAACATAAAAATGTTTAAAAAATGTATTCACTTTACGCGACAGAACTAGAATAAAATTATAGTTTTTGGGGGAATCTACAGTATAAACTGTACTTTATGTTTTCAACAATATCGAAAAATATCGTCAAGTAAAGCTGTTTCCTTGATATCAAAATTAACATTTTATACCATCTTAAAACTGGAAAAGGTTAAACGTTTAAACGTTTTAGAAAAACAGTTTGTTCTGATACTAAATCGAGAGCTAAATTGTCATCATACACCAGAGGTATTATTCTAGAAGAACCAGAAAAATCCTAAGGGCAATGATAAAACAGGTAGAAATTGAATTTTATGATTAAAAAATATTACTTAGGTTCTTTATCTCAATCCGGCCAAAAATTTAAAATTTGTTCAAGGAATGGTTGGCTAATCAGGTATATTAAACGACAGGTTTTACACAACAAAAAGTTAAAGAGGAACAGCTTTATTTGATGAAGTAGCTGTTGCAGAATATCTAGAAAAACTTTCAAAAATAATCAACAATGGAGGATATGCTTGAGTTAAGTTTAAAATATGGACAAAATTAGGCTTTAAATAAAATACCGGACAGAACAAAGTAAAACCTCAAAATTATCGGTGGATTTAAAAGTGCAAAGGATCACATCACAACTTCTATTCGATTCCCACGCATAGGGATATGTGGAAGCAACTACTTGTAAATCTGGCCCTGCAATCCCATGAAAAACAAGAATTTTAAACTAAATGCCAGTTCACGGGATGTTTGTTTTTATTTTATAAATTTATTTTATTTTCTGATGACACTTAAACTAATTAAATTGAATGTAGGCACAGATACAATTTTTGTACCAGTGACATCTATTGGCATATTGCTTGAACTAATATAATATTGAAAAGTTTAGTTAGACAAGTCTTCTGCGGCAAACGATATTAATGTAGTAATTTGCTTGAAATTAATAATGACATGAAACTTTTTAAATGAAGGACGACTTTCTTTTCTTACCTACATAGTAACAGACAAGGTCTTTACTGTTCAAATAACCATGACAATTATAACCAAATTCTTAAATTAAGCAGAACTAATAAAAAAAAGTGTCAAATAGGAAACCTATTAAGTAGTGGAATTCGTCACACAAATACCAGAAGTTTAAAATGAATTTTTTTAACTATTTGGGTGTTGATTTGTGACTAGAATCACTTATCGTTACATAAAATTATAAGCAAAAATACGGGTCGTTAATTAGAAAAATAGTATGCTTTATTATAGAGTTGAAATATCATTAGTGTTGAAATAGGTCCGACGAGATAATGTACCTATGTTGAATCAAGGAGAATTTAGCATGAATGACTGGGAGATTTAAAGCGCTCCAAACTAATTAAGCCAACATAAGGATCAAAGGTGTTACTACTGTCCGATATAGGATGAATGCTAATTCATCATATAATCAAGTGTCTGTCAAAACGACGATGTCAAATCTGTTCCAGTTAACATCTTACATTATTACATGTGAAGACATCGGAGAATGAAAGATCGACAAAAGGACATAAATCTTTTTCCAAGTTTGAATCAAAGATACCCTTCCAACTTCTAATGGCATCACACAATGGGAAAGATTCAAAGCTGACATCAAAATAACGAACTTGATTTTTTTTTAAAACTTTTAAGATGCTGAATATTGGAAAATTTGGGCTCACTAGCTAGCTTCATTACAGAATAGTATGTAAAACATAATATTTAATGCGAAAAGTGTTTACATAAGATTTACTGCGAAAAGTGTGGGAAATTAGGATTACGCCATGGACGCGCCACCATTGCCGGTCACATGCTCTAAATAATATTCAAATATTAATGTCATAAAATTTTCTATCAGATAAAGCCAATTTCATGGATATTAAAAACTTTGGTGTTTTATTTCAATTTAATGTTCTCCGCCTCTAAAAAAAACCCATTATCAACTGAACCATCCAAATAGTAATTTTATCGAAAGCCCTATCATTTAAGGAATAGTCAGTTGAATTAAGCAATACATTAAACTTCGCAATGAGAAGACTAAGAAAATTAAAGAAAAGATTCGAAAGTATTTGAAACTTTAGTTTACAATTTTCTAAAGAAGGACGGCATTTCAAACCCCTATTTTATTATTCGTGTCATCTGTCACTTAATGCAACAGTCAAATTTTGTTTATTCTCTTAGTCGATTGAAGCGGCAAGCGTCAATCTAGAGTGACAGAAATGGTATTCTCTAAGTGGTATGAAAAGTTGGAACGTACGATCAACTTTTCATACCACTTAGAGAATACGAGTGCTCGTCACTAAAATGAAAATAAAATGAAATTTTTCATCACTTGATAATGGAAGAATCCTAGTCGTAAATTTTATATTTTATAAAATGCGTGCATAGCAAAGGACTGTTGTTGTGTCATGTCTCTTCGATTGACTTAAGAAATTATCGATTTTCACTTGAAGTGATGCGGCAGTGTCATGTAAAGGGATATTAAGCCAATAGTTGAAGAAAACAAGAAGTTCGCGGCAATCGTATGTCGCGAGATAGAGCAAAATGTGGTTGAAACTCTATTACAAATTAATGTTATAGACATTACAAAGGGTAATATGCTAGTTAATTGTTGGTTACAGGGCAAGGTAGTTTAATTTCATCTTGGAGCTGATGGGCAAGTTAGTGACATCAACAAAATCAGAGGAAGTCAAGAGGATCCACAAATTGTGTCTGCTGCCTGCTTTAAATAATACAGATGAAATCAGTAATCCAATCCAGAGAATCCTCTCGCTAAAATTAAATTATCACATTTCTGTTTGTTGGACGCATTTCAATCTGAGTGGAGTGTTCAGCATCTATAAATTCGTAAACAACTTATAATGTTCAATAGTAATAGGTATTGCCGCTACAGAAACTATGAAATAAAATGTTACCATTAGCTATAAAATGGACAATTATCAGATACTTGGTGTGAACTTAATTTAGGAAAGATTTCAAAAGGAGTTTTCATCACTTCAAATCATGTCAAAGCAGGAGCGTTACGTAAAAAGAAAAATTGGATGTACTTTGAATCTAGATCAAATAGCAGAAGATGACAATTGAAAAAGTTTTTGAAAGCTTGACCACTAAACAATAATTACTAGAATGTATTTATATTTCGATCCTCAACCAATGACCAATGATTGCCACTATACATCAGCCCAACAAACGGCGATGTAATTTATCTTGATTTTTAAAGAAAGGAATTATTAAATGGTTATCATTTACTTGCAAAGGGTTTGACTAGGACCCATGCTGAAGAGAATTAATATAATGGTTATTAAAGAAATATTAAAAAATGCTACACACTTCTATTAGAAACCCTATACGAGTATTAATATATGATTGAAAGATTTATATAATCATAAATTCTACAAGAAAGTAAATTGTTTACCTAGTCAAAAACGATAATACTTAGCAACCAATTGACAACCAAACTAATATCTTTAAAATTAGGTCCAACATAAAAGTGAAATTATATTTTTAAACTGCAACCAATCAACAAACTAACATTTGTTAAATTAACATACATGTATCAGACACAGAACAATAAAATAAAAAATGCAAATCACTGATTATGTTTTCTGATAAAATTATGCACTACAGTAATAATTATTGTAAATGTTTGTTTTGTTTTTTTTTTTTCGAAAAGAGAATCACGCGAAAAATCTAGGCAGCACATTTGTCTAACACACACATAACGAGTAGTAATTTGAATAAAAATAATTAAATCAACACGAAAAGACAAATTAAACTTAAACAAAAATCCATATCATCTGCATATTTTAAATTTTTCATATTTAGTCACGAAATTAAAAAAAAAAAAAAAATTCAAAAAATAAAAAATAAAATGCAAACATTTGTCATTCAGTGGCTTTTTACAATATTTGGCACCAAAAAATATATAAAAAAATTTAATTCAACATATCGATAAAGTTTTATCATTCACAAGACTGTCTGGTTCGTTTCCAAAATATTTAACAAAACTGCATATATATTTTTTTTTTTAATTATAAGATTAATTATAAGATTAATCTTTATTATATAATATTCCAATTAAAATAAAACATTTATATAATATTAATTATATATATAAATCTACATTCTAGTTATATATAATATATATAAGTAAACTAACAATATCAGAATTTTTGTCCGACTATTTTTTTGATAATTGTTATAATATATAAATGTAAATTAATTATTTAAAAGCATCCTTTCACCAATATAATTAAATTATACAGCAAAAAATTACATTAAAATTGTTTTTAATTTTTAAAACATATATGTACATCATCTAGTCTAAATATATTAAATAACAAATCCTTTAATTATGGTATAAATTGTGTTAATTTGGTCTCTGCTTTATTTGTATGTATCTCAAAAATTCAAAGAAATTTTAAATTAAAAAAAAAAACATTTGCATACGAGTACAATTTTGGATTAAATGTTTTTTTTTTTAATTTTTTTAATTTAGAAATAAAAAACTAAATAACGTACAATAAAGTTTTAACATGCAAATTAAACGAAATTGATTAGGTTCTTATATGCTCTTGATTTAATGTTTTTGATAAAGGCAATTTGATTACAAACTACAATAAAATGTTTTCGTGTGTAATGCGGTATAAGTATAACAAAAAAAAAAAACACAAAAAAAACTTGAAATACAACATATAACTTGTCCATTTATTACAACAAAAAAATTCGTAAAAAGTTAGATTGAAAATCAAATACTAAATTATGTTATGTTATAAATTATAGTTTACTACTACAAAGGCACTGAAATGTTTCTGATGTCAATATCCTGAATCTTTCAAACCACATAAACATGTAGTTGTTGTATAGTGTGAAAATTGAAAGTTTCTTGTTCGTACTCGTAATAACTGCGCATATGAAAATACAGATCGCAGAAGTATATAATATTACTACTATCGCCAATTTCATCAACACAGTCCCACTGATAGAATTATTGAAAAGCTGCGTGCTTTTTTGAAATAAAAAGAAGTCAATAATTTTAAAAATATTTTGAAAGTCAACACCGAATTTTTCTCACAGGTGTCAAAAGTTAATTAATCCTGTACGTTTAAACTGCAATTCCTTATTTTCATCGCATTCTCAGTATGATGGTGGGTAGAGGTGTGGACAGAAAAGTAAGAACGCAAAGGTTTCTAATTCGATTATCCCAACAACTAATATTTTTATTTTAAATGGTCGCATTCTTTATTAAAAAAAATATAAAATTATGTATGTATAATTTGCAACCAACATTCTAGGCTAGTACAGCGGACTATTTTTGTAGTAACAAAGATAAACAAACTATAACTCAACTGGTGGACAACTCTAGCCGTTAGGCAAACCTAGAATCTCCAAGCGAAATCTTTCGTCAGGATACATACCATTTCGACAAACATCAAATGAGTGTACATAAGTTGCAAAAAAACCAGTTGATTCGAGCGGAAATGTCCTCTTAAAATATTATCTTACACAACATTGCTTTATCCTTTGCACAGGTGGACAGGTAGGTAATGTTATGTTTATGTCCTTTGCACAGGTAGGTAATGTTATGTTTATTGTAAAATTTTAAAATTTCCATGGACATTTTGGAAATTTTTGATTTGTTTCAAAATATCACAATTTTCATGGGCTAACCTGCAAAGTTTAATGAATTTTGTAAATTTTTAGATCATGGCAAAATTTTACAATGTTCATGGGCATTTTATAAATGTTGGAAATTTGATTTCTTGCAAAATTTCACAACTTTCATTTGTGGCAAGATTTTACGATTTTCATGGGAAATCACGATTTCCCAATTTTCACAATTTTCCATCACGATTTTCATGGATTTCAGAAATATATTATTTGAGGCAAAATTTCACAATTTTATGAATTTCGGAAGTTTTTAGATAAATACAAAATTTTACAATTTTAATGGGCTAACCATCACGATTTTATATTTTGTAAAATTTAAATTTGTTTCAAAATTTCACAATTTTCATGTGCTATAACATCACGATTTTTATGGATTTTGGAAATTTTTGATTTATGACAAAACTTCACAATTTTTATCACGTTTTTTATGCCTTCACGATTTTTATGGATTCCATGATTTTTATGGATTTTGGGAATTTCTTACAAAATTTTTGAAAATTTTACAATTTGCATAGGCTAACATCACGATATTTGGAAATTTTTGATTTATGGCAAAATTTTACAATTTTCATGGGCTAACCTTCACAACTTAATGAATTTCGAAAGTTTTTAGATCATGACAACATTTTGCAAATTTCATGAGCTAACTATCACGATTTTTAAGGATTTTGACGGTAAGGTGGATGAAAGGTTCGTTATGAAATCTAACAAAACACTTGCAAACAAATTTAAAATATTTTGTGCTTGATACTCAAGTAAATTTCAGTTTTAAAGCATTTTATGGTTTAAAATGTAGTTTAAAATGACATAGCCTCAGCTTTAGTTAGGTTCAGAAAACCTAAAAATGTGTTCCTTGGTAAACATATTTTTAATTAAAGAGGCATACTACTACTACTAATGATTTTGCTGCACACACACCTAGTTCTCCTCCACTCTGCTATATTTTAAATTCAGGACTATTTTAGAATCCGGGCAACTGTTTTTAAATAATTACGGTTAAAGATAAGCGCAAATGATGCATAAAAAACAAAAATAATTTAATTTGTTTTCTTAATTTCGTTTCAAAAGCAAACATTGCGGGATTTTCGAACAATTTAAAAACTGACTTATCTCCCAAGATCGAAAATTCTAATACGTTGAGTTTCTCAGTAGTGACTTTATCGTTGCGTGTGAGCTTGAGTTTGAATCTAATTTTGCAAAATTAGTTTCTGAGGGTCTGTAAAATAATTTAACAAAATCGATTTTGGAATATTTCGATGTGATTCATATTTAACGTTCAACCCAAAAAGATTGAAAAGTGTATCCACTGATTTCAATGGCTTGGCTTAACTTTAAGAGCACTTAGAAACAGTTAAATCAATTTTGTCGCTAAAGTTTAAGAGCAGTTAGAAACGGTTCACCCAAATTTGTCGTTATAGTTAAATAAGTGTCGAACCGCTTGTCATTTAAAAATAAAACCGGTTTAGGGAAGTTAATTGAGCAAAAACAAAAACCATTCTACTAGCTGTTCATTAACGTTTGCCTGATTGAAAAGCTACTATTAGGATACTTTGCTTTGAATACAGTCTACCATGCTTTTTTATATACAAATCTGAACTTACACTATGTAAATTCGCAGCATTTTATAGATCTAGACCAGTATTGTTCCCATATAAAGATCTGTTCATGTGTTCCAAATGACAAAGGTAAAATACAGGTTTTTTTTTTACAAGTTCTACAACAATTTGTAATTAGATTATATTTCATAAAATTTCAATTTATTGGTGAATACAACTGTAGAGTATTTAACACATAGATGTTAAAATAATAATTAACTTTAAATAAATAATTAATCAACAAGCATCACGTATTATTATTGTGCTAAATATCTAATCGACGTTCAGTGCTTTTGTGTAAAAAAAGTGAAATTAACAACTAAAACCAGTGTTAGTGTAATAAAATAAAGTTAATGACATATCTTCTAATTCAAAAAGAGATAAATATTTTGAAAAACTGTAATAAAACTACATAAAAAAATTTCTTTGCTTTAAATGGGATTAATTATACATATATAATATAAGAAAATGTACAAATGCTTTAGTTTAGATACGAGTAGTATAAATTGTGTAAAGCAAAGTAATAATTATAAAATAAAAAAAATATATTTTAATTTTATATTCAATTAAAAGAATCAAAATTTTTATACAGATACTATTAAATTTTTCCTTTGATTTCAATTTTTGAGTTATTTTTGTGTATCTTAAAAAAATCAATAAAAAAAATTAATTAAAAATATAATGTATATTATCTAAAATTGAAATTAATTTTCTCTAAAATTAAAAACAAAGTTATTGATATTAAAAAAATTTAATTAACGTATATCTATAATTTTTCTTAACTTTATCCCGTTCTTTTTTAATTTTAGCACATATTTTAATGACATTTTTGACTTTTTATTTGCACATTAAAATATTTAATGTTATAATTTTTATACATACTTAATTTGTGTTCATGAAAAGTTACGAAAATATAATAAAATAGAAAATTATTTCTATTTGTCGTTAAATTAATTACTATAGTTTATTTATCGAAATGAAGAAAACTCACCTTAAACCAGAGAAATTATTTAAATTAAAAAGCATTTTGTGTTAATTAATTTTAAATATCTAAGCGATTTTTTTTTAAACACGTGCACAGAGCAAATTGAAATAATTTTCTTTTAAATATATTATATTTTACGAATCATTCATCAAACCAGCGGATCGTAATCAACATGCCATTATTATTATAACAACAACAACAAAAAATACAATAATTTTCTGGAAAATCCAGTAATTTTCCAATTACGACGTTCAAATAAAAATTATTACAGATTTAAAAAAATTGTACAAAATTTCACAATTTTTTATAAAAAACAAAAGCAAAACTTTTAATAAATAATGTATATAAAAAATGAGTACAAAAGGTTAAAGTATTATACATAAAATCATTATAATATTGAAAATATACTGCTTGGGACTATTAATGCATCATAAAAATATGAAAAATCTACTTAACAAATTTCTTAAGATTATAATCGATCAAATATTTCTTGTATCCCAAGACTCAGATTTATTAATTATTAATTTTTTTGCCATTATTTATGTGTAACATCTTTTCTCGGGGTATGTGGGACTAATTTCGTGAAAATTCGTTTCTATCTATCAAACTGTACTAAACTAAAAATATTGTGGTAGTTCAAACTGCACAATTACCTATTTAAAATCATTGCCTAAATTTGTTCGGCATTTAAATGTAGATTATTATGCTTTGAAGCAAGGACTAATATCGACGTAGCTCACTCACCAGCACAAATACTGTTGTGATTAAATGATGCCTATCAAGATGCTCTTCAACTGATACAGTGTTTAAACTAGTGGTGTTTGGACCGGAAGGTACCAGGTTCGAATCCCAATGGAGCAGAGATGGAGCCAGGATTCATCACTAGATTGCGATTGGTGTTGACGATGAACACAACTATGGCCAGAAATAACTCAGAAAAGATTTCATAAATTTAAAAATATAAAAAAGATGTCGTTCATGGTGATATGAAAGCCACAATAGATCTAATTGATTACTTGATGTCTGCATCAGAAAAAAATCGATCTGGATTCTAAACTCTCTGGATGATAAACTCCATCACCTAAATCTAAACAGGAATCGCTGCAATCAAAAAACTCAACGACAAACAAATCTCGTAAAGTAGCTGATAGTTTCTTGTAAGCGTACAAAATTTAATTGGATGAGATTTAATTTGTTATACTGAAAACAGGTATCATGAGACCCATTGTTTTTATTAAGCAACCGAAAAACAGATTAATCCATTTATTTTTGATGTTCTAGGTTTGAATATTCAGTTCATAATTTTGGAGTATTTCAGGATAATTCAAGACCTGCATGGTTTTTAGTTTTTACTAAGGTTATTAATGTCATCGACTTCAATGAAGATAATTTATTTACTTTTCTAACGATCTTGTACAACAATTCCGCATTATGTAAGCGGAAGTTTTACATCAAATCGATCGATGTCAGATGTAAGCAAATCACGGAGATTATGATGGTCCCTTCGAAGGAAAACATATTTTTTTCATTAGTGATTTATGGCAGCTACCACCATTCCTTGGAACTCCTTTGTTTTCAAACCAATTAAGATGGCCTAATGCTTTGGCGGGTCTTAAATTGTATGATTTAATTTAAGGAATGAGGCAATCAAATGCTATTTTCTCTTGCATACTCATCAAATTTGAAAACGATGAAAGAGAAGAGTCTAATAAAGTTAAGTTTTTTTACGAAAGGACGGTGGTTTAAAATTTAACTTTTATTCTTTTCAATTTACCAGATAGCTTATTGTGCTAGCTCATCCTTGTAATTAAAAAGCCGTACATAATAACAAAACATATTTCGATGTAGCTGACGGATTATTGAATGGGACCTCAGGCCATTTAAAAATTGTTGAAAAATACGAAAGTGTCACTCCAGAAGACAATTTTGTCTCAATCAAAACTTATCAATTTTGATAAGTGATACTTTAATTTATAGCTCTCGGTATCAGCATTAATACTCAAGAAACGGAAACGTTGATAATTTTTCTTAAGAAAGAGCTCAAGATAAAAAAAAACACAGATCGAACTCTGACAACGACTCAAAATGGCAACGTTATTAACGCAGTACTCCAACTTATTATAATAGCAAATTGAACCAGAATAAAACATTTATCAAATCCAGAATAATTTGCTCTGAAATTATTACCAAAAACTTAGTTCGTTACCGAGGTTAGATGTTACACATTGGCAACCTAAACGAATCATTCATTTTTTTTATTATATAGATTAGTCTACTAAAGTTTTAATTTGTATCCAAATCTAATTTAGGGTGCAAACTAATTATAGAATTCTATAGAAAATGATTTAGTATATTTAATTATAAGAGATATGATTGAAATTGTTTCAATTTACACTCTTGAAAAATCAAAGTTATTACAAAATTTCCACAAACATTAAATATAAAAAATTTAAATTAAAAAATTACAACCAAAAAAATTAAGTCAAAAAGGCATATTGATCTTATCAGTATAAAAAAAAATCTACAGATATACAAAACAAACTAAAAAGTCTACAGATATATATGAGGACTTTTGTTACAAACAAACGAAAAATAATTAGAAATAAAAATTAACATAATAATTTGCATTTTAAAACTTTAAAAAATACAATTTTCAAGATACATACGTTTCAGTTCAATTAAAAAAAAAAAAAAATACAAAATAAACTCGTTTCTGTGCATTCGCCAAAAAGCTTTTACAAAAAAGCACAACTATTTTTGTTTTTGTTACTCATTTTTAGATATATAAATTTATCTTATTTACTTATAAAATCTTTATAATGTTCAGTTTTTTCCTATTTAAAATCTAACAAGGTAGTGAACTTTTTATATTTTATTAACATAAAATTAAGTGTAACTTTGATTTGACTTTTATACCCAAACCAACCGCACACACAAATATACAATTTTTAACAATTTAATTTAATTTAATTTCCCAAAGTACAACAACAGCACAAAGTATAAATGGATAAATGTATGTATATGTATATAAAAGAAAATTTATTCAATCACATTAATTTATCTTAATCATTTTAAGTAAATTGGAAATAAAAAAAATGTTGGATAAAACATAAAAAGCTCACCAAAAGAAAATTAAGTTAAATTACGTGTAGGAAAAAACTAAATTATATAAAATATTTTCTCTTGATATTTTCATTTTTCTTAATAACGTAAAAAAAAATACTTTATGGAAAATACATTTCTGGATAATTAAGTCGCGCACAACATGATGTCGTAGTATTATGATATTTTGTAGTACAGCATTAATATTGAAAAGTTTATAACATAACATAGATTTTTACCAACTTTTTTTTTTGTTTTTAATAATTGGATTTATACAAAAGTTGAATGAATTTTAGTTTGATTTTTTGAGTTTGCTTTAAAAGTTTCTCAATTTTTAAAAATGGTTAAAAATTATAAAGGGTGAGTCAGGTTAATCCTTATAGATTGAAGATAAATCAAGTTCAAGTATAGAGAATGAAAACCGACTACTTTATGCACATCTAAATGCTCTAGAAGAAAAGGTATCAAAGCTGGATAACAAAGTTATCATATTAAAGAGAGAAAAAGACGACCTGAAACGGATTGTCGAAGCTAGTCGACACGTTAACAGTTAAGATAACCTCGAATACCGCACATATGAAGAAGAATTCTAATGAGTAATCAACTCGGAAATTCAAAAGAGATTGTCAGTGAACACTTTTGATTAAATACTAAACAAAATAAACAAGAAAATTACTGACAAAGTCGAACCACCAAGGGAAACTGGCTTCTTGGACATTGAAGACAAGCAAATCCATAAACCTAAACCGAATCATTGTCACAATTTAATGGGGAGCTCTGGAAAGTAAATGTAACAGACTTAGACTCATATAGAAGAAAGATAGATCAATTAAGTTTACATTTCGAGGACTATACCATATCTGTGAAAGTAATGACATAATTGCTGAGTTGCAGCATAACGGATATATTTAACAAGACAACTGCTTCCTGATAAATAGGAGATTGCCACTTTTTATGCTTACGTTTGGCACTAAGAAAATAGTCAAAAGATGTTTGGAATAAGGAAAACTCGAGCAATTCAAAACATTATAAACTAAAATCATACTCGGAACTACAACCTAAAAGCATCTTACTAGCACGTGTATAGTAGACAGAAATATTACAGCATATGCACAAATTGAGGTAGCTACGAAACTAACAAAAATAAGAAAACATGCTATAAAGTCTGGACAAAATAAAAGAAACCCTGTTGCAAAAAAATGTATTGGCTCACTCTGACACTTTGAACTATCTTTACATAATAAATTGCTCTTATCGGGATCTAATTGCCGGGAAACTCTAAAAACTGCGTGAACTTACTTAAAGCACTTCGAAACATTCCCGATTGGGTTAGCAATTGCAAACCAAAAATCTTATCTTACCAACTAAATCATTTTGGAATATATCACAATCACAATTTAAAATCGTATTGAAATGAAACAAAATCAATAAAAAGGTAATCTGTTTACAAAAAAAAGGCTAAAATGTTTCCCTGATTTTCCAAGAATTTACAAAAAACATCGCATTGATGATTTATTCATAAAATAAGCTTTTCTTTATTTAATAAATTATTCCAAGGGTTGTTACAAAAATAAATATATCCAAATAATTTCTCTGACGATTTTCATTTTGAATTTGATGTACAAGTTCGAGTTATAAAATTATATTTTCCATGCTTACCACAAAATGTCATTTAACTTTTCTTTTTTGTTTTATCGAAAAATGTATTGCTCCATTCTTTTTAAAACGCTTCACTTTATTATTGGTTCTACAAATTGGTTCTCTCTATCTTATATACATAAAACACTTGTTAAAAGTTTAAAATTTTTCAAAAATAAAAAAACGAAAATAAAAAAAAAATAGTTATAGTGTAGTAATAATTTTCATTTTATTTTTTAAAATCTACGTAAAATCTTATTTTATTGCAAATTGTTTTCAAGCGACGTACATTTTCTTTCATTTGTTTCAACTCAGCGTAAAAAAAAATAAGATATCTAATTATAATTTTCTTTTTCGGGTATTATAATTATATTATTGGACAATTTTTTTTTTCTTTCGTCGCGACACATCAAAATTTACAATAAATTATGGAAATTTATTTGAGAAAACTCATACACAAAAAAAAAAAAAAGACTCCCGAAGTTAAAAAAAAAAGTAAAACAAAAAAAAATCTTAATTGGAAACAATAAAACTACATACCTTACTGCCTCGTTCATTAAAAATAATTTCAACGTCTAAAATTGGACCAAATTGCTGTGAAAAATGACAAAAAAAAAAAAAAAAATCAATTAGACACAACTATTTAAAAATTTAATTTATTTTTGCATCATTACCCCAAACATGGCTCTCAAATCGGGATCTCGAAATCTAAATGGAATATTTGACACATGTAACCGTTTTGGCTGGTTTTTTTGTTCTCCTATTACTGTTTGACCCGGTTGTAATGTGGTTGTTGTTATTGGTACTGTAGATACGGTTGACGATACAATACCACTGCCAATCGATTGTGACGATACTGTTACGATATTACTATTTTGTGACTGTTGTTGTTGTTGTGCGGCTTGTTGTGCTGCGGCTGCATGTTGTGCTTGTTGTTGTGCAACTGCTACGGCTACTGCTTGTTGTGCTGCTGCTTGTTGTTGTGCTTGCTGTTGTGCCACAGCTGCTGCTTGTTGTTGTGCCTGTTGATGTTGCTGTTGTGCCTGTTGAACTTGTTGCTGTACCGATCCGGGCACCACATTTGTTAATAGCACATCGTTATTTGTACCATTTGTTGAAACCGTTGTTTGTTGTCCAGTTTCCGGTTCAGTTTGCTGTAATAAATCGGACTGAGCCGTCGGAATAACAAAATAATATGTTTTCTAGTTAACAAATAACGATCCAATACACATTCAAAATTATAAAATAAATAAAAAAAATTTACAAGCCATGCTAGTAAATGCATTAGAAAAAGATAAACGATCCCTACCAATGCAAGTGATTATCTCGACGTATGCCAACTTTAATTTATTGTTTTAAGATTAAACTCGAATTCAACCACAAATCATAAATGCAATCTTAACTTGAACTATTGGATTTTTATTGTTTTGAATTTAGCATAAATCCAATTTCCAATTTTTTTTCCTTTTTTTATCGTCGAGTTGTGATTGAGGGGTTAAAATGAAAATCCGAAATTCGAAGAAAAAATTGGAATAAATATAGAACCATAATCCCATTTCAATATAAATACATGGATTTTATTAGAAGATTGAGAAAAGTAAATTATTATCACAGTTTAATGCAAAAGGTTTAGTTTTAGGAATGTATGTTTGGCTAAAATTGTTTATGGTATATTCTGAAAACTTAGAAAACTATATTGTTAAAGGACAAATTTAGTATTAAACTTTTGCAATCTGGTTTTGGCCAGCAACAGAACAAATTATCAGCTCCAAAGACTACTCACCTGCCAACAATACTTTTACATAATATTCAGGAGCGAAAATTTAGTGGCAATGAAAAAAACCTAAATCACCATTATTGAAATGAAAACTAAACCAAGCTATTAGAACCATACGATTTGCATTGCGCGAAGAAACCGCAGAGCGTTCAGAATTATTTAAGTGATCTCGGGCTGTTCGAGAAAACATACTCTTTATGGAAAGCAACAAAAATATTAGAGAGGCCAAACTCGACCCCACCGATAAGACTTTCAACTGGAAATTGCAATTGGACATTCGAACTACCTAGGAGTCGAGTCTGTTTCGATGATACGATTATGAAAAAAAATTATCATCTAGTTTTCATTTGCTTTATCATTTAATTTACATTAGTTCAGAGTATTAACGTATGATGTCAGGGCAAATATATATAAAAATTAAGAATCCAAAATTTAGCAAACATTTAGGCGCAAAAAAATTAATTTTATCACATACCAGGTCCCAAATAAAGCTTGCTTCCTAAATCAAAACAGCAAAAGGTTTTATCCTTTTGAGTTTATCAAAAGGATCATAAATTGGTTGCCTT
Organism: Tipula confusa; assembly: GCA_963556175.1. Lineage (NCBI taxonomy): Eukaryota > Metazoa > Arthropoda > Insecta > Diptera > Tipulidae > Tipula > Tipula confusa. Next base: position 14,639,981 of record OY744477.1, on the reverse strand, counting down.
TGTCTGGGTGCAAATTATTAGTGTGTTCTGAAGAGATTATCAATTAAATACGAGCTGGACTATAATCATCGGACTAAACAGGAGAAAAGGGCCTGATATTTTCAATATGTTAAGTCAATAGAGAATTCTATAGGTAATAATTCAAAATTATTCTGGAAAACAAATCAAACAGAATCAATTCCCGCCCGTTTGTAATATGTTTATTGATTTTTTTCAAGACTGATTTCTATACCGATTACCAAGCGGTAGCTAGCTAATTTCAGAAACGACAGTGTTCTCTTAACCAATTCGAACCTTAAATGGAATTCGTTATTTCTGAAAAGGAGACCCTATCGGAAGTAAACATTATTGACAATATAAAACGCTGTGGGCCAATGTAATACCACTTTTTTATTAAAAATGCAGCACAATCAATTTATACTATTATTTTTAACAAGTCAGTTTTAAGAAGAGATTTTTCATCAGCGCTAGAAAATTGTTCCGGGTTTTAAATACGATTGTATCACTGATGTCGTAAATTATAGGCCTGTTTTAATTCGTAATTGCTGCTCTAAAATCTTTGAGAAAACTGTACATAGGAAATTTTGGTATGGTATTAAAAGCTCTCATCGGGAATCCAATTTTATCTTTTGAATTCAATATGTTGAAATAGGTGGAGTATGATATTGTGAAATTATCCCTCCTTTGAGAGTACCTGTCAGAGTGACCAAAAGGCACAGGGTCATTATAAAATGCATCGACTAAGGGAATAACACAAACCGATTTTTACAAAACTCACAATGAGAGATTAGATAAAGAAGTTGATTAGACATTATTAGGGCAGGTATTACCAGCGGATGAATATTCTATCCAAGCGATAAGCGAATGCATCGACGAATCTAATTTATACATTCTAACTATTTCGGAGACATAGTTGATGGTATATCAGAAGAACACGAGAATAAACAATAAGTAAAGGTGGAAGAAGCTATCTTATGTTTTAAGATTTGTGGAAGTTAGAGAATTTGTGGTGATCTTCTTTGGCAAGTAAAAACACATGTGATTAAATTTATTTGATGTGGATATGTTATTGTGAAAAAGGTCTCGATCAAATAGGATTTTCAGTTTATGTTTAGGTTTTCATTAAAAATGTTCGACATGTTCGGTAGTTGCAATCGGTCTGGTTTTTGTTGTGTTGCGTAAATTGAGGTTTTAATGTAGTTTTAATACCATTATTTTTACTGTTTAGATAACAATCGTTTCAACAATCGGTTAACAATCGGTTCTGCGAAAATAGTTTTACCTGAGTGAAAACATATATTTAAACAAAGTATATCAATGTGTTTTGTAGCGAATTGGAAATTCTATTGCGCACTATCAAGAGAAACAATATAATTATTTTAGGTGATCAGTTAACAATTTCTTAGTTCCACCATGGAAACCATGGAGAACTTCCTAATTACTTTTTGAAATTGAAACTTAAAAAAATATTGCAAGAAACTACGACTAACGCTGGCACACTAATTCAGAGAAAAACGTTTTATTTCTTGCCTTAAAATGACTTGCGCCAAAGTGCCTACGATTATATGGTGCACACTGAGTAAAACAAAGCCAAAAACTGTTGTGCTTTACTTAGTGTGCATGAGTCGGTAAAAACTCAAAGTTCATATGGAGCGATAAATGTATTAATCAAATTAAAGTCTAATCAGATGTTTTACTTACTACTCCTAAATCAATTTTTAATGAATTTAATAATTTTTTTGTAAATATGCCATATAACTTGGCATCTGATTTAAGTATTTTGTCCGTCTCTAGTGATTTTAATAGGCCGTTAAACCATATGTTTCGTATATGTAAGGCCACTTGAAATGATTACAGAAATAAACCATTCAAAGGTTTTGATGAATTTGACTACTTCATTGATAAAGAGTTCTGTTGGTATGTACCAGAAGACGTGCTTAAACACACCTTCAATTTAATTCAACGATTTTCCATTAAGTTTAAGTATTGGAATATTTCCAGTCAGTTTCAAAATGCTTTTCTAATACCGTTAATGGAGTCATGTTCATGTTGAATGACTTAAAGGCTAAATTCGTTGTTGAAAAGCTTATAAGATGCAGATTGCTCAGTTACCTTGACAGAATAAAATTACTTTTAGAATATAGGATTACATTTCTTGAGCCACATTTACTCTACAATAAATATTTCTTCAAAATCCACCGCATTGTTTATCGATGATGCTAAAGCTTTTGATAATCATGACTACCATTTTCTTCTTCTCAAATTATCTGTCATTGGATAGTGCACATAATAAGCACATAACCGCCGATTTTCCTGTTACTGCCAAAATAATAATATCAACATTTGCTGATGATATACTGATTATCTTGTGCCACATAAAAATCTACATAAAAATCTGCGTCAAGTGAACTGCAAAATCAGTTCAACAGCAGTGATTTAAAAGACAGACAAAAGCATATCTACTCCGATTAAAAATCTCCTAAATTTGTAGATTACAATATGTTACCCACAAAAATCTACCCATATATTGATTATAGTCAAATAAACTATAAATATTTCCATTAATTTTCCATTTATTAGTCATAAACATTTAAGACATTTTAAAAATAATTTCTAACTTATAATAAGATAACAAGTGAATAAAAGATTTCTATTGAATACAGGACCATTAACCCAAATTTGTATAAATAAACACCCTCCTCCCCAACCATAGTTTATGCTATTAAACAACCGATAAACACACCCCGCACGATTATCATCAAATTAAACTAAACATATAATTTTTCTAATCATCAATTATATCCAAAGGACATTTATCAAATTTCACAAACACAAAAAATAAATCGAGTAAAAACTACAAATAACCTCTAACTCATTTCCTCGCTAATTCATCGCCCTTGCTGTGGTGATGATTTATGAAATTTTCTTACGAGAAAACAGAAAAATTTAATATCTTTGTTCTAATGAATCGAAATTTGTCGTGATTACAAAACGTTATATTGTCCTGGGAAAATTTTAGAAGCCATATTATATATATAAAAAACAAAAACTAAAAAAAAACATTCCGGTAGGTGTAGATATTTATCGCGCAATATTTTCCCGCTGTTTTATAATATTTTTAACGATTTCACACATTTTTCATTTGGATTATATGCGAGCATAGCTTTAATGATGCAAAATGTATTTTATTTAGTTGTGTGCTGTGCGAAAATGGAAAAACATAAATTTTCATCAAAATGAAATGGAAATAATAAATAAAAGTAAATTTTGGGGAGAAAATGTTTATAGTATAATATTGGAAATTCATTAGAATGAGTTATTTATATTACACGAAGGGCCTTTGATCAGTTTTCGGTTACATAGAATGATTCTACTTTAAAAAATTATATTCGACCATACTCTTTTTCTCTAAATTTACGGAAAACTTGAAAATTGATAGATGACTTCTCATATAATTTTAATATTTTTCATATATTCTGAAACCATCATTATTATGTATGTGGATCCTCATGTGTGTGCTGAGCGGATGAAAAAATTCATATCATCATTATTTTCACTTTTATGTTATGTAACATCTCAATTGACTTTTCAAGTTCAATTAACGATTGAGTTTTTCTTTTTTGCTTTCTCAACATTAGACCAACACTTTCCATGTACTGTAGAGTAATAGATATAATTTACTTGAGAGCAAGGAGAAAAAATTCAGCAAATGATTGCAAAAAAACACAAATTCCTTTTTAATTAAAAATCGAATGTACAATTGATGATTCGCCAGGATTTTGTACATTGCATAGTTATATCGTGTCTGGTATTCGATTTCGATTTTTAATTAAAAATTTAAAATTTTAGTATAGCTAACATTTTTTTTTTTTTGCATCCTATATGATTTTTAATTAATTCAGGTAGTTGACGACGAGTCGAAAGTATCGGGATTGAATACGGACAAATCTAATTTAGATAATGCAGTTAAAATAAAAATTTCTGTTTGCAATACACGTATAGATTGTATCGTCGACATATAGTTGTAACGAGAACAAATTTATAAATTTATGTTACACCCTGTCAATGTAACCTCTATAAAAAAAATTCTAAAAAATGTTTATGTTACGATAAGCATCTATTAAAATCGGTATACCCAAGAAAATTGCCACATTACCCGCATATGGCGATCAGATTAATCACCCATCCTATATATGTCCCCAATTGGCATTGACAATTTTACAGCAACGTAGTCATGTCAAAGTCATTTATCTTCTATATACATATACAATTTTATTTCGTCTTATCACATTTCTTATGTCAATTTAACCCTTCAAGCGTATGCTGTACATTAGAAAAGTAAAATTTTGTACATCCAATTTCCACAACGATTTACAATCTAATTGGGTTATCCGCATGAAAAATGATCATTACAAAATTTGATTATCGATCAAGCGCATGAAAACTTTAGAATTTTTGATATGAAATTTCCACCTCTTTCCAACATCTAAAAAAATTGATTCGTTTTAATAATAATGGTAATGATAACAATGATTTTTCCGATATATAAGTATTTCTCTAAGGATACAAATTCAATATGGGTTTTTTTATCCCATTGAAAATAAGAAAATCGATTGACCAAAAAAAAAATAAAACATCAACTATTCAAATCCCATGGATTTGTGGAATGTAAGAGTATATATGTGTATTAGGTTGAATAACACTATCGCACCCATCGAGCGCTTATAGGGATGATGTCTTATTTTACAAGAGCAAAAAAAAACAATTTAAATTTCCACCTTGGAATTATAAAATTTTTGACAGACCGAATATATAAAAAGAAAAGGTCAGATGTAAACATCTCTAGTGAATTAGACGACAACAAATCCTGATTATATTTTTATACGGTTGTGTACCTAGTTTTAATCTTTAAACCATCACATAATCAACCAAATCCTGTTTATTTTTAATTACGTTTTCCAATGTTTTGTATTTGTATAGTTTTTAACGAACACACACCTACACACACAGAATCTCTAAAACACAGTAACGAAAATGATTCGGTTGTTTCACATGAAAACCAAAAAAGAAAAAAGAAAACGAAAACCCCAAACACCAATGAGATGAAAAATTAAAATTGTGTGACGATGTTTAATTTGGAACGTTATTTCGTTAGTATAAGAATTTAAGGACGACAAACAAGACCACACATTATTTTACCAAAGACAAATATAATGACATGAAAACTAAATTAAATAAGACAGAATTGAAATTTTTATCCCATCGGATACCTAAAGTTTGTTGCTATTTGATTATATAAGATAAATGCGACACAGAAAGTCAACATAATGCAAAAATGTATAGTTTGGGGATTACACTACATCATATTTTATGCAATTATGTTTTGGAAAAAAAATAATAATAATAAACTTTGATGTGATGGATGAATGATAGTCTTAAATAATTTAGATGAATATTTTTATTGTAGTTTACCAAAAAATTCATCAGTTTGGAATTGCCAGTGCAGAGGTTTGACAAGTTCCATCATTGGGAGCATCTTCATGTAGCAGATGGGAGAGACGCCCACCAAGTAAAAAATTCAAGTTATTAACCTTTCCTAGCTGTTAAACCTCAAGTTAGTAATGAAACTATAGATGCTTATACTGGAAAATCTATACACCTGACTCTAACACAAATGGAGCCTTAGCGACGAACCATAATAAGGAGAAAACCGAAAGTTATCCATTCAAAAATAAAAACAACCATGCAATAAATGCCATGACAGAGGCTCTTCATCCAACCTGTACAAAAAAGATGTAATGGAAGATGTCAAACTATACAGGAGGCTATCAATGAAAAAAGTAGCAAATATTATAGATAGGAAGAGAGAAGGTCAAAAAAGCATGGTTTTTAAAAAAATCTAACGAGAGGGTTTTCTTAATTTATATTTATTTTAAACCACTGAACTAATATTACAATGCAAGGAGTGGCAATTATGACCTGTATAAAAAATTGATTTCCAACATTTATAAACTGCAAAGAAATCATCATGCAAATTATAGAGGCTGCGTCTTTTAAAAATACAAGTTAAATTACGACACGATTACCTTATTATAAAATGTCAGTCAATAACAATGCAAATCAAGAAATCAACAAGACATAAGCATTAAAGCTTTAAACAAGCTTATAGATAGTAGATGAAATGAAAACCGAACTTGTAGTTGTAAGTTTTTATCAGGCGGTAAACCAACATATTGGCATAGTAAAACAAGCAAACTCAAATGACCTGGATGAAATTCCGAACCATAAAGTAAATTCTGAGGTTCCAAGTCCACTTTTTGCGCCTTTGTGATCTTAAATAGATCAAGAGAATTTCTAATTCGGCCGGTTGTTCTCGTTTTTCCTCTTGTTAATTCCTCGTACTTTTATTTTTATTTTGTATGTATCATCAAGAAGATGGTCAGTGACGAAGAGATGTCCTCTCCAAAACGTGAGGTTGAGGCGTCATCTAAGTCCAAAAAACTTCAGGAGTTTTGGATGGACAAACCTGCAAATTAGTTTAGCTGCAATTCGAAATTATTAGGATAAAAACTGTCAAATAAAAACTCTTTCATGTATTAGTAAACCTAACCTTGAACGACTGCGACATCGTATTGGACCTACTTGCAAGTCCACCTTTACGAGGCAGATACGATGTGTCGAAACATGCCTTACCCGGCGGATAAACAATTAATCGAGAAGTCAAACTATTCAGATATTTCGTGAAAATGCATATTTCACTAACGCTACATGTACACAGTACAAAGCTAAATATACAGTGTAAATTAGAGATTACATATAGCACTCGGTCGCCATGACCTGATGAGATGAAAGTTTACTTTTAACAAATTGTAACAAATCCTTCATCAGATTGAAACACAGCTTTGCTTTGCACACACCTCACACATCTGAAGCAGCATGGGAAAGGAGTCCAATAATTAAAAATATGGCCCGCAACAACTTTAGTTATCCAGTTAAAATAAAAGAGTTGGTCAATGAAAAGCGATAAACATACCGCCGATAAAGATACCGATAAAAAAGCCACCATTATTAAATACCACCAGTAAAAAATTACGCGGAAATTGGGTATAGCAAATGCTGAACATAACTTAGAACTTTTCGCATCTTACATTAAAGAAAAATTTTAACCACAAGTTAGGCAACCAACAGAAGAGAATAAAATTCCAGAAATACATTTTAAAAGATGTGCTTGAAAATAAGAAAACAGAAAATATGAAGGAGTTTCGGAACTAAAAAAAACGGCACCAGCGGTACCCCAAGGTAGCATCTTGGAATTAGTATTGAATTTGTTTATACAAGCGAATTTCTCAACGCAATCGAGACAACAACAGCTACTTTTGCGGCTGATGCTGCAATTCTAGCAACCGGAGCAACTAGAAATCTGCAAAAGACTACGAGCCTTATAAGTAACAGTACTAAAAAATGGCACATTAAGCTGAATCAAGAAAATCAATAGAGTTTAATTTCAAATAAATGCCATATGCAGTGAATACGGCTTAATATCTTGGCATAACTCTTGAGGCTAAATTGAAATGGAAAGAGAAAGTCAAAAAGAAAAAATATAAACTTAGCATCAAATATAGAAAAATGTATAAGCTTATTTGAAGATATTCAAAAATGTCAATACATAATAAGTCCATAACAAGTTTTAAAACCTGTATAAACTTACGCTATCCAGCTTTAGGGCAATATTAAGAAAACCAATCTTAATACAAGCCTTTTAAAATAAAGTGTTACGTGCAATAACGAACGCTCCTTGGGACATAACAAATGATAACCTACGGATCGAATACTTTCAGTACAGTCATTTGAGAAAACACGTACAGCATCTCGAACAACAAGAAAATGATGAGTTTTATGTGCTGAATAGCAGAAATAGAGCGAGGAAATGTACGAAAATCTCTATCCGTACAAATAATTTTAACGAGATATAAATAAACAATCATTCGTGGTGTCAATAACAACGTTCATTCACAGAATCGGCATACAACATTTAAAGGGAACATCGCACAAAAATCAATGTATGATTCCCCCTACGGCATCTAGTACCGAGAATACAATATAAAATAAATCAAAAATATGGCAAAAAAAAAACAAGGTCCAATTTTTATAATTTTCGAAGCATCATCATAATCATTTTCCATCAAACTCATATACCTCAAATTCTAAGTAAAAAAAGGAAAAAAGAATTTTCCATTATTATTTTTTTTTAACCATTAAATGTTTTTGTTTTCATGTTGCTGGCAAAGAAAACAATAGAGATGGTAAAAAGCATAAAAATTTATATTTTATGATATACATAAAAAAACATATTAGCCTTGGGGTGAGAGGTTATGTGTTTGCAGAGCAAAGGAAATTTTTCGTTTTCCAAAAAAACCCATCGCACTATAGTGTAAAATTATAATTTAAATCATTGTAAACAAAATAAATTATATTAAAACAACATTTTTCCGAATTGGTTTATACTTTTCCCGGGTAAATTCAATATTATTTTGTATGACAACAATTCGTCCTATATTAACTATAGTCCCTACAAAAAAAAATGTGCGATAAAGGATCACAAATTCCAGGTAATATTTTATGATGACCGCATTTTTCCAACACGGAAAAACCATTTCTATTTACATCAAACATTTATTCCAATCTTAATTTATTTTATCACTTCTCATTATGGTGTGGCCAAGGCAAACACACAAATCAACAAAAGACAAATGATTTTTTTTTATCCCACATAAAACATTAAACATTTAAATCATTGCTATTTTTCCATTATTACGTCACAATAAATATAAAAAAAATCCTACTGAACGTAAAACTAAATCGAAAAAATCGGAAAACATATTTTTCATTTTTAATATAATTTGATGGGGTTTGAATGATTGAAGGAAAATCAATGAACCTTTTTTCTGCTGCTGCTTCTGCTCATCCTGTATTTATATATATCTAGGTATGTATATATGTTATGAAGATTTTTTTATTACTACAGTTATTATTATTTTTATGAAGGATAATGAAGATTGAAAATTTTCCGATTTTTATTTTATATTATTTGTGGAAAAATAATAAAATATGATTTTTGTTTTTTCTTTTTATAATATGCTAGATTCAAATATTCGGAAAATGCTATTCGATATAATTTAGGTACTTTTAGGTTTGTACAGTGACAAAACCAATACACCAACAAGCGAGAATACTTCTACATGTAGTATCATTAAAATATTCGTGCATGTTAACAATTTTAAATTTTCTTTAAAAGTTCGATGTTGAGGTTTTCCCAAAATACTTATTGAAAAATGATCTGACATATTAAAAAATTACTATTTTTCATTTTATTAATTTTTTTGGGTTTCCACAATTAAAATCAATACAGGCAAGGGTAAAATGAGGAATTTATTGTTTGAAAAAATTAGGAAAGGTTTAAATAAATTTTCATATCGTTATACTATATGTTTGCCATTTTTTATGCTAACAGTTTATAATTGAGAGTAATGTATGCAACAGTAACTTCACCAAGGAAGACCAGCTACACGAGGAAACTGTGGAAAAATGATGATACCTAGAAGAACATTGAGGAACGGAACCGCACAGACACTAAATAAAATGACGCACTCCCAGGTGGATATATGTCAAAGTAAAGGCAAGTAGATTGAAAATTATCGCAACACACGAAGATTTGTACTATCCCCACAGTTGTTCTCATTTGTGTTAGTCAATGTAATGCACAGATTAGACGTAGCAGGATAAAAAGGATATAAAGGATAAAAAAAATTACTCAAAACTTTAAGAGAGGAGAGATCCAAGTAACCTCTGTATTTGTTAAATTTTGAGAGCTTTTAACTCTACGATTGCCAAAACAATTAGAATCCTGCAACAAATTGGACCAGTCGGACTACAAGACACGACATACACCAGTGTTGCCGTAAACCTTAAGACCCAACATTTTTGCAAGCCGATATTATCAAAACAATATGGTAAAATGGAAAAAATTATTAACAGGATAGGTCCAAAGCAAATTTCAGCAGTTAAACATCAATATATTAAATTGAAACTACAACTTTGATACTAGTCAAAGATAAGAAATTACAACCTCTACTTATCTAGCAAAACCGTAAATGGGAGTGTATAGCAATTTTTCTAAATATACACAAAAGGCTTAAAGAAGGTTACAATTCTGTTTCGATTTCTAAGGGCAGCATAAAAATAATTTATGAGCATGTTACTAAAAACTAGTGTCACTTCCTCTCCTTTATTCTCCAATGTGTACAGACATTTCTCTTGAAACTGATCAAAGCAGTGAGAACAGCAGCTTTTATGAGAGCACTTCAAAAAAAGGAACATCTTTAAATATTTATAGTACCAATTATGGAGCTAAAAGAAAGTTATAGTTGAGAGGCTTAACCCAGAGATGGCGCCTCTAATAAAAAAGATACATGTAAAAATTTCATGCCAGTAGAATCATAATCAGTATATTATAGTGGTTTAAGTGAGCTTTACTTTTGCAATTTTGAAAAAATGGAGAGTATTTTGTGATAAAACATGGCTTTTTAACGGAAAAACACCGTTTGAGTTCAATAATGGATTGAAAAGTGTTATTCGACCTCTATGTTCAATCGAAATCAACTATTTGTCGGTGATTTTCATTTCAAACCTGGTCGTATACACACAAATAAAGCAGTGACTGTAGAAAACATTAAGCAAGTACTATAAATCGTGATGAAACATGGAAAAGTAAAAGTGCGTGGGATAGATGAAAATTTAACCACGACTTTCATCAAACCGTTGAAAACGATGATATTCTTACGATAATCTTTAATTAGGTGACATCTAAGAAGCTATAGTGTCAAACAGCCATTATAAAGAGCTCAGCACTGTACTAACAAAAATTGAAGCATGTAAAAATTCAATAGAGCCTATCAATATTTAAATAGTTTCACGAGTTATTTAAATAGTTTCACGAGTTATTCGGATAGTTTGTGAATCAAAAACATGAACATTCACGATAAAAGGGTATCTTATCTTTCATAGATCTCGCATATGGTGCGCCCCAAACAAACAAAGTATTCATCATAAAATACTAAATTGGCCAAATACAACTTAACGACCAAACAGTAAATTCAGCTTTTCCCAAAACCAAGTAAATGTTACTAAAATTGTATTTATTTTTTTATAGAATTATTCACTTGTAAAGTTTTATCTTTTCAAAACCACAAAAAGACACATTTCGATTGAGAAACTCACAGAAAAAATTAATTAAATTTCTATTTTGATTGATAATACCCGTATCTGGGCAGCAAAGAAAATTTGTTTGTGTCATATGATCAATCAAAAAACCGCACTAACCCAACAAAACGACAATAACACTTTATAATAATATAGTTATATAGTTTTGGCTAAAAAAAACTACCGAAACGACTTTCTTTTCTATTTTATAATTAATTGCAATCTATATAAATTTAACAAAAATACATTTTTTAAAGCAGATATAAATTTAACACTTGAAAATTGCCAAAACTGCAGTATAGAAAAAACATGGGTTTTAACTTTCACAGATATAGAATAGGAAAAATTGAATTTATTTGTTTCAAGAAAAAAAAACATTACCATATGGTACACACGAGTATATTAAAATTATGAGGATCCTATTTGGCCATTAAACTTCATGACCTATAAAAAAATTCTAATTCCACTATAACTATTTAGAGATAAAATCTAATTTATTTAAAAGATATCCACAACTCTTTCGAATACCAAACAAAAACTATATATAAACTTATTTTATTTGGTAAAAATCCTTTTTTAAATATACGAAGAAAATAATCTAATTTTGTTATCCTTATATATCAAGATGAAGGAAGATGTATACGTTCGTTCGTATGAAAATATATCATATCTACATTATAATAAAAAAGCAAAATGGAAAATTCATTTCAAATGTATAACACATACATGTTTTTATGTATGACATTTGTGTAGCTGGTCTTTTATTTAAAATTATAATGAAGATAGATATGCTCCATCTTAATTTTCCAAAGGTGACCTAAGTGCAAAACACAAAATGCATTATATATGTGACACTAGAAAATCCATCAATATCAAAACCATCATCCACAAGCATCTGTAATTTTCGTATTGAATTCAATTCACTCAAGATAAAACCAAAACCATAACAACGCAATTTTCTTTTTTCGTGTTCCTTCCTTATCACTCTTTTAATGTTAAACAATTGAATTTTTTGTTTCGAGTCCTACGTAAAAATATATAAAGATAGGAAAAAGGTTTTCATTTCCAAGGTAGATATAATAATTTCCTACTTCATAGAACAAAATGGTGAATCTCATTCCCTTTTATAACAAAACAAATATCAAACAAACTTTACTTAACATTCTGATTTGATTCAGTTATTTGTTATCTTCAAAAAAAAAAAAATAAAAAAATCGACAGAAAGTAGGAAAAATTATTTTTGGAAAATTGCCAAAACAATTGTCATCGTTTTACTGTTGAAGACATAACATTAATGGAAATTCAATTAAAACATCCAACCGAGTTATATACCAGTAGTTTTCATCGTTTCAATGCTCTAGTCTAATAAATTATGAATGCAAAGAAATTCAATAGCATTGGAAAATACAACCCTGTAATTTTCATTCGTTCAAAAGCTATATTTAAGAAAAGTTCAACGAAAGCTATGCCAGGCAAAACCAACATTCGGGTAGTCGAACTTGGCATTGGAAAGTTGCCGCTACCCGAATTTGGGAAATAAACCTGGAGGCTTAAATTCAATCCTTAAGCAAAATTAATATTTTTAGACAAATTGATTTTAATAAAAGCATGAGTTCAATTAAATGCTGAATTTTTGACTTCGAGCTGGTCGTATTCAGTCAGTTTCAGTTTAAAATGCTTATTCAATAGCGTGAAATCTCTAAAGCAAATTAAGATAAAATATGGTTTACGCACAGATACTGAAATGTAATGTCAAATATAAAGCCTGTACGAAAGCCAGGTTGTTAATAAGTTAACATATAGAAAATTGCTTTTCATTTTAAAGTTATCATTTATAATCTGGATAGCTCAAATTTCAGACGTATTCTAAAAAAAATAACACAAACGCTACATAATTACTGATGACTTAGGATGACACCCACAAGACAACTCACAAAATTTAATAAATTAGATCTGCTTTGGTTTATTTTTATTTGGTCAATATAGTTGTTTTCAATACGCTGGCAGACGACAGCCAAGTAGAATATATAACTAGGCTTGATAAAATCTAATAGCCTCAAAATTATTTTTGAAATATGACAATTGACGACTTTAAGATATGGTATAAGTTAGGACACAAACGAGAAAAGTTGTTATTCAAGAATGTTAAGCTAGATGGTACTCTCTGTTAGCAACAACGAGGATCTGCCAATAATTTATAATTCACTTCACGGTATTTTGAGGAAAGTGAAAAACTGGAATGTAAATTAAATTGGCCTTACTCTTAACAACCTGACCATGGCTCGTGGGGAGATGTTTGACATCTAAGAAGCTAAATTATCAGTACCTTTTACAGTTTCAGTGCCTTTTCATTCCACCCAAGTTTCCACAGTATCTGGACCGTGATAAAGATCTTTAACTTCTTGGGCAGTTGCAATTGCGGTACAGTTTTGACAGTTATTTTTACTAACCTTAATTCTTGTGAGTCGGTAACTGTATTGTTGGAAGGTGTGTCTATTAAGGAAGGCCGACCACCTGCTCTAGTTTCTGAAATTATAGCTCGACTGCTAGATCGTTGGTTTGACGGGACTCTGGTGGTACTAAAAAAGTGATCATAATTATTTCAGGATTTTTTTTTATCCATGGTTTCTTGATTTGTGTTTACAGAAAACGGTTTCCTGCCAACCGTTTTATATGTGGCAATATATTCAAAAGTTGTAGGTCCCAAAGGTCCTATCAATTAGGTAAGGGTTATTTTAATTAACACGTTATTTTAATTAACATATAACTAGGTTATTTTAATTAACACTTGTCTGATGGTGTTAGACAAACACGAAGATCCTTCTTTAAAACAAGTTATGAGAAAGAGTCAAGAATAATCTTATTTTTAGACCATGTTTTTAAGGAATTCGTCAGAAGTGTGGAATCATTGTGTTAGTTTATTTAAACGACATAACCTTAAAAACTTTTAAGGATCATCTAGATCTTATGAAGCGAAATACCTCGTCTTTTGAGTATCACTCATTTGGAAGTTAGTCTGGAGAAGTCAAACTTATGTCTCAGGGAAATGTAATACCTGGGTTACGTCTTGGATGAGGTTGAATGAGGGGTAGAGTAAAAAATTTCAATGGTATTCTAAACTTTACAGCTACGAATACGATCAAAAACATCGTATTCGTAGCTGTAAAGTTTCAATGGGACTGTTTGGTACACCACATTAAAAAATAGATTGAATAATGAAATGCCTATTAGTTTCAGTATAGGCTTACATCTCTAGGAAATTATTTTCAATATTAATATGGACACAAGTGGTATAGCGAAAATGGGAACAAATAGTACTCCAATTTTTCTAACAAGTAATAAAGCAGTTATAAGAATATGGAAGGGGATAATATATGTCGAATGTGGCTATTCGTCAAATTGTTGCAAAATTTGTGGAAACTGATTTTTACCGAACAGGATGAAAAACATACAATCGTTGTGGGCGTTCAGAAGAAAATGTTCTAGTGGTAATAAGTGTCCAAAAACCTCAATTAGTCATCTTTCACAGCAATTACACATTCGACCAACCACTTTATCCAGAATTTTCCACAAATATCTTCATTTATAATATTTAGATAGCTCAAAAAATAAAACTATTGAACTTTCGATTATGTCGTCAGTTCGCTAACTGGGATAAAAATATATCGGAAAATGTAATTTTTTTTAACAAAGTCATCTTTAGCAACGAAACAATCGAGTGCTATACAGCAACAGAAACATATGATTTGCACAAATACTTTTGGTATCGAATAATTTCTCGAAAAGGGAATATTATGTGGCGGTCTAGATATTGCGATCTAACACTTATAGATTTTTTTGAGAACTGAATTTTTTTTAAAGGCAAAATTATTTTCCAATGAACCACAAACAATTGATGACCTGAAGGAGAACATAATTACTTGTAATCAAGAAATTGAGCCGCAATTATGTCAAACAGTAATCGAAAATTTGACTAAAATATTGGTTAAAGGACTAGGAGGTCACTTACAAGATAATATTTTACATTTCTAAACCGAAACCTTTGTACTATTATTTGAAATAAAAATTTAGATATTTATCAAATAAATTATGTGTTTTATTAGACATTTAAAAAATAACCTCAAATCGGAATACCATTAACAATTGGAAAGGTGAAAATTAAAAGAAAACAAGTAAAATAAATAAGATTTTTTTTAATTCATTTTAGAATAAAGCCCAGATGAATATTATTTAGATTTTCGTTTTAGTGGTATTGTTTTAGAATATACATAATACATACACGAGTATATATTATGAACATGAATTAAATTAATTACAACTTTTATAAAAGCTGAACTTTTTTTGCCTTTTTTATTATAATACAAACGTTATAAACGATCCATAAGGCAAACAGAAATAACTTGGATACACAAAAATAAAAAGCATGGCACAAAATAAACCGAATTTATGTAGATACCAAATGGTCAAGTGGAAACATACACACACCAAATTTTATTACTAAAAGGATAATAATGAACATAAAAAGGGATAAATGTTCCTTCAGTGTGTGCGTGTGTGTTTATAATACGTACGAGTATTTTACTTAGCACCAGTGATAATAAACTACGTTGTTTAAGTTTTTATTTGTATACATTGAAAATATATAGGTAGCATAGCAGAAAGGAGGTAAAAATACCATACGAATATATCAGAAATTTTACTTTAATTAAAATTTATATGGAATCATTATATTGTTATTGTGAAAATGGGGCAGCAAAACTTTTAATTACAAAACGAAATTTAATACTTCATCTGGATTCATTTTTTTCCTTTTATTAAATTGTTGAAATTTTACTTTTCTTAAAAGACCAAAAATGTAGAAAGTGGATAATGTATATCTTTACATATTTTTTTTTTATACCTAAAAGAAAGTAATTAAGAAGATTAAAAGGACTCTCTAGTAAACGTATATTATGTACTTACTTGTGAAATGATTAAAAGGATTAAAAGAAAATTGTTACAGGAAGCATTTTTCATATATAGTTTGATTAAAACTAGGTTTTTATATAGTTTTATGTAGTAATTGTGGTCGTTAACCGTTTATCGAGAAATTACCTTATGCTTGTTGGGGTTTAGGATAATTTTGTTAAGTGTTTCGCATATAATGAAAATGTCATTATTTATTATTGGTAATTCTTATGTGCTTTGTAATTTATAGTAGAATCTGCAACAAGTGCACAAGTTGTTCACCGAAAAAACATGTTTTGCAACCGAATGGTGGTAATGGATTCTTCAAACGACGCAATTGAATGTAAATAATTTAATAAATTACCAATGCTGAAAAAGCCAGCAGGATCTGGAGAAAGATTCATATAAACCATAAAACATGATATTTTTCAGACAACTTTTGGGGACCCTAATAATAGCACTTTATTAAGTGTCTCTATTAAATTTATGTTAGACGAACGATCTAACCAACCTACACGAGTTAGTGAAGCTCAAAACGAAAATACTCTAAATACTCTAAAGGGAAACGCTCGTCCTTAAATTTTTTATAATCCCGACGAATAGAAAAAAGCAAAATCCATGAATAAGCATAAAAAATAAAATACATGAAATAACAGGTAATTTAATCCGCGAAGGTTCAAAATGTGTTTCAAAATGAAGGTTCAAAATGTGTAATGCAGAAGGACATTTAAATTAATTAAAGATTTAAGTTAAATAAGGATCGGCCGTGTACCGAGTATTTAAATTTAAGCGGGAGCGGCAGCAATTGACAAAACCAGCTTCTTAACAAAACCAGTTAAAATAGCACTACAACTTAAATCATTATGACAAGTTTCCGACAGACTTAGTTAAAAAATGTTCGATATGTAAATAAAAAAACTTGGAATATTTTGTAAGTTTGAGATCTAATTATGTATATTTCTATAGGACGAATTTTTATTTTTTCATACTTGAAGTATAGTAGCTTAGTTACAGTTTTTTGAAGTATCAAAGGATTTTATATGAAAAGATAATTTTTAATGCCACATGTAACCGATTACTTTTTCTGGAAAAACAACAATAATTTCATGACTTTTATCAAACACAAAAGAGGTTTCCAGTTAATAAATGCCACACATTTTAACCCTATATTTACCATTATATATATATTAAGTATGATATACATAAGCCACTTATAAAAATAAACATTAATACCTTTTATTGCAAAGATGAAAATTATATGCGAGATAATAAAAATTAACTCTATTCCCAGACAATTATTACCTTTTTTGTACACACAAACAAACACAGAGAAAAACTAAAGAAAAACCACACCTCGAAACGTAATTGTATATTTTATATATCCTTATACTTATTTAGCTTCAAATTAAGCACAATGTATACATTAATGTATGTCTACAGATAGCACAAAAAAAATGTTTTTTATTGTTTTATACTCAATTTAAGGTTTTTCATTTTCCTTACTTGTTTTCTCTTTTTTTTACTAAATTGAAACACAAAACCCAAGTTGTTATACCGATATTTTACATACATAGATTTAATATACAGAACATATAAAGTTCTCTTGCACTCCAACCATCCCTCTCTCTCAAAAATAAAAATTGGGTGGATAATCTATAAGAGCTTTTCTATTAATAATTTTGCACGATTATAATACAATAACCAAACGAATAAACTATAATTTTACTACGATTCTATATATACATACAATATATATTCACCTATGGCAAAATTAATAAAAAAATTTCAACAAAACATACACTCATACAAAAAAATGAAATAAATAAAAAGGAAAAACTAATGCATACTAACGAACAACTAAATATTATTATGTACTAACATAATCGAAATCAAAATAAAAAAAAAATAAACATTTATACAACTATACGTACACAAAAAAAAGCAACTAAAATTTCGTTAGAAAACTCACTATACTAACTGTTTGTTGTTCAATTCCATTTGTTATTCCACCAACTGAAAGCGGGAGTGATATTGTTGGCGGGCCTGACGTTGGTACTCCAACACCTTGCTGTGTTCCTATTGTTGGTGGACTAAATTGGCTTCCGGGCTAAGGAAAATAGCAAAAAGAAATATAAAAATTTTATGATTCGACTAAAATATTTTTTATGGTTTTTCACGTTACGGTTATTTGGCGGAAAATTAAAAATATTGTTACATGGGATACAATTTTCATGATTTAACCGATTATATTTTTAGTAAATTTGTTTTTGCTACTTTGTAATAGAAAATACTATGTAATAGAAGTACCGAAAACCTTAATTGGTCTGAATCATTGGCATCAGTAATCATGTAAGAGATGGCGACAAAGACACAACTTGGCGTATGGCAACCCTTTGCTGATGTGAAACCAGTAGAGGAGGTATATCAGGTGCACAAGTGCGAATCTAACACGGATAAAGTAATTCATCAGCTTATCAAGACACAATTTCCACTTAAAAAGGAAAGATAAGTTTGCACGAACCGCAACCGAACTTGTAAATTATGGAAAGAACAAATTGAAAAATGTAATAACCTAGATAAGAGCAAGTAATTTGAGTTATTCCTAATGACTAATGATTTAATAAATCAAAGTACATAGGGACATAATAGATTGCGCAAATTGGAAGCAAAACATTTTGGTTATGAAATATAAAATAGCAATGTATTACATTGGGATCGAAATTTAGGCGAACTGGTTCTTTAACGAGGATACCGTTGTTCTGGAGACACTTAAGAAAAAAATAAACAATTATTTAAATAATCAATAAAACACACTTGGAATGAACAGGTATTATCAGTGGTTTTCCGTGCTGTAAAAAGTAACTGTCCACATCAATTGGTTTAACCATTCGGTAGTAAATCAACCGAGTCAGTTAATATTAGTTTATACTCCATACATCAAAATGATATGGCCACCTAACCAATTTTTAGGTTGTGCAGGTACTCGCAATAACGTGAGACACAGTTTTATTGTTACCACGCTCCTGGCGTGGCCAACAAGAGTACCCCTCCATATACGCAAAGCCGAAAGTGTCCCAATAAAGAAAAAAAAATTGGTTGCCATTCGCTGGCTGTCAAAAGGGTATATTATTGGGGAGACCCATTTAAAGGAAAAATAATAGTATGCCCAAAAAGGCATTCCAATTTCAAGAAGCGAATGCACAGTGATAAAGTTGCAAAGGAAATAGACTAAGAAACGTACTCTACATTTAGAAAGGCATTCAAAGTAATGGCATGAATTATGAAAAGTTAAACTGTGATTTCAGAAACTTAAAAAATTTGCGAGGCAATTGATGAAAAAAATAAGATCATTCGAAAAGCACAATAGAAGGCTTATAAAACAGAAATTATCATCTTGAATCAATGTGGTAGCATCAAACAAAAATGCAAGATTAATAATTAGTCAATGTAATGGGATAAATGTAAGAACTAACCAACTATCAGAAGTAGATAGGTTTTTTATGAAACCCATTATTTTGTCTCAACATGGAAAAGTAATAGAAGTAGTGGTGGCCCACTATCAACGTTGATACCTGTACCAAAACCATGAAAAAGTAGTAGAGATAAGCAAGAAATTCATGGTGCAAAGATTGAAGGAAATCTGAAAATTAATACGAAATCTATGTCAAGTCTGTAAAGTCAAAACTTTCCTTATGTCCTATGAAATGGAGGTGCTACCTTCGACGCAATTGTCTACTTTTACTAAACCCTTTACTTATGTGGGAGTTGACATGTTTAGTCTATTGTTAGGAAACATTGGACACCGCCAGAATAAAAGTATGGTATATTGTTCACATTGTTTGTCATTGTATGTATTTTAAAAATGTATGGCCCGCAGGGGTACACCAGTAGAAGTGTGGTGTGAAAGTTGCACTAAAAATAAATTGGATTAGTTGGTCGTCCTCGACATTTAAGAAAAAAAAACTACTGGAAGAATTCATCAAGATTAGATAGCGATTTAACCTATCAGATGCGCCCTAGACAGAAACGATTGATCCATGCGGT
Organism: Tipula confusa; assembly: GCA_963556175.1. NCBI lineage: Eukaryota > Metazoa > Arthropoda > Insecta > Diptera > Tipulidae > Tipula > Tipula confusa. The sequence goes on along the minus strand of OY744477.1, from coordinate 14,619,731 downwards.
GAAGGTCAATTTAATTTCGCCTTCGCGTACGCCAACTCGGAGTTGCTGGTCACAAGGTAAATTCACCAATTTTTGTTTAATAATAATCTTTCTGAGTTAAGCCGATTGGTGATAATATTAAGGAAGCCTTAATGTTGCGTAAAAATTGTAATATATCACAAACGGGATGAGATGGGTTCTAGAAGTGGCTCCACTTTTAACAAGAAGAACGTAATGTTTTCAAACGAATAGAGGAGTTTGTTTTGTAATTAATAAGAATTACAAAAATTAATCGATAAGCGATTATGAATAAGGACTAAACGCACCACATCATAAAGTTAATGTGGCTGTTTTCATTTTATCGAAGGATTTGGTTGAATTAAAAGAAACCCCATTGAATAATAAATAAATGCTTTGAATATAGCCAAAACTGAAAATTTATGTTATTCCTGCAATTGGATTGAATTCAGTTAGAAGAAATGTTGAAGAGAATTACAAAATTAACTTAAACGTGTCCATGTTGTTTTCAAGTAAGCAATTTTCCTAGATATTTTAACCTGTTTAATTTAAATGTATAATCCTTTTAATTAATTGTTTCTATGTAGTTCAAAATCTTTTTCGCTTGAAACACACACTAAATATATTTATAGTCTTAAATCTGGTTTAATTTATGGAAAAATCTTAAATTCAAACAAATTGTAAATTTTTTGGTTAAAACCATACCAACATTTTAATTGTGAGCTTAAGATGTTATCTCATTATAATAATGGTATTACAGCGCGTTTTGTATATTTTAGCATTCTAATCGTATAGGTACGTATTTAAGCTTAACCAAAAGCAAAAGATTAACAATTCAAAAAAGTTGAAAGCTCAATATTTTATGGTATAAAAACTCATTTCAAAATATAAAGCATAAAATATTAGCATGAAAGCTCCGATTTAAGGTTAATGAAATTAACAAAAACAAAAAATGTAATTATAAAATAACATACTTGTGTTCCAGGTCCAGTCTGTTGTTCTACTTTTATAGTTTGTATATTATCGGATTGCTGATTGTTTTTTACCGCAACCGCTACCGATAATGCATCATTTCCCACTGTTGGTTGAGGTGCTGGAAATCCTGGGGCTGTTTGAAATGGCCCAACACCCGCCTGCACCATGTGCTGTAATTAAAAATTATAAATTCAATTAATACTAACATTTAGCATTTGTCACATTACTCGTTATTATTTATTATTTATGCTTACAATTATAAAAATAAAATAAAAATAAAAAAAATTAATTGAAAACATATTTTATTTGCATAACATGTAAACACCTCCAAAAATATGATTCTGACACAAACATATTTATATACGATAAAGGGTTCAGAATACATTAAATTTTCTATTTTAAAAATATTTATTTTTTACTTACAGAAGATTTAAAAAAAAAATACAAGACAAATGCTAAAAAAATATATTCCCATTTTTTAATAAAACCAAACATGATGACGATGGAAAAATCACCCACTTCTAAATATATAATTGTGTATTCACAGTATGTATGTAAAGTGCTTTTCTTGAAAATACAAAAAAAAAGAAAGGTTTTCATAATGTTTTTCGGAAAATTAAAAGAAAATTTAATGCTTTTCCTTGGCAATTTAAATTTATTTTAAAAGTTATGATTTGCCACCTACGTTTTTTTTCTTTTTGTGTGTGTGTGGTTTATTATTAAGATTTTACATTTTCACGTGTGTGCTAGGCAAATAAGAAAATATATATGGAAATATTTAATTTTATTTTAGCGATTTATATTTTTTCAAGGTTTAACTTTTACTTAATTCAATGTTTAATGTATATTTTTAAATTGTATTTTATCCTGTATATAGTGCCCGAATTAAGGAATTCTTCTAAATTTGTCACTGACGTTATTAAGCCTGTTGTTACATAAATATGAACTTTTATCAATTTTGCGAATTTCAATTTTAATTTTTAAACATATTTAAGGAATGTAAAGCTAAGATTTAAGGGATATATTCAGAAATATATGTATGTGAAGTTAGTATTTTGTAAATTTATCGGTTATTTCATTTAATTTTAGTGTTAAATAATTTTTTTGAAGCTATTTTATATAAAGTGTGGACCATCTATTGGTTTGTTTTTAAATCATAGGATATGGTAAAGCTTAACATTTTGACAGCTCCTCAGTGATATTTCGCGGCTCGAAATCATCAAAGTTTCGCTTGAAGAATATTTCGAAATATTAAAAACTTATTTTTAAGTAATTGTCCTGTAGTCAAAACCATGAGAATTTTGAAAAGAAATATGGGTCGTTAAAGAGCGACAAGCGGAACCGCTGTAGAAAAATAGATTAGAAAAGTGCGTGAGAAAGGCTTGCTGGGAAACAAAAGTCGTCCCGAGTGTCCCTGAGTCATGCTAACAAACTTAATATGGGCCCAAATCGACGCTATGCGGACGACCTTTGGTTTCAACAAGATTGCACCACATGCCATACAAGCCGATAAACAATCAATCTCTACCGCACAAAGTTTGGCAACTGAAGAATCAGCCGTTTCGGAGATGTCAATTGACCTGTGCGGAGTTCCGATTTGACGCCGATGTAATATAGAGTTTCGCCAGGAATTGATGTTTTGCGGATAATCTATTCACGAGATAGGCGTCGACATCATCGAAAAATTTCTTATAAATTTGGCACATGCCTTACTGTAAGGCCAGCAGAGTGAGCCATATGAACGAAACTGGTTTTCATACTCAAATCCAATACTTTTTGTAATTAATGACGTATTTCTTCAGTTTAACGGTTATTCCATTTAATTTTCGTGTTAAATAATTTTTTATCTGTGATTTCTGTATATTTTGAAGGTTTTTGAGCCGTGGGATAGTTGGTTGGTAATGTTACCGTTATTTTTTTATTTCAATTTACCAAATATATTTCTAATATATTTCAATGATGCATTTTGTCAATTTAGCAGTTATTTTATTTAATTTTAATTTTTTTGAACCCGTAAGTTTTTGTGTGTATTGGGAATCTTTTAGACCATATTTTTACAATTGGTGAGTAAATATATTATTTTCCAATATGATACTTGTCGATTTTTTTAAGTGACAGTTAGGGTTTTGTACATAAGCAATATGTATTTAAATCGAAACATATAACAGGATTTATCCAATGTCATGGTCAATTCTTTGTAAACTAGAAATATCTGTTGAACTAAGTCAGAACTAAATTAAATAAATATTTATAAATCTATATATTTAAATAATTTAAATTCTACAAATCTATTCTTACTACTACACACCAATCGAACCATTAACCCTGAGCGCATTTAACAAACATAATAATTTTAAAACCAAACATTAACTAAACAAGAACCATCTGCTTGTCTTGTTTTGTTTTAAAAACAATTTTAACTCGATATGTAAGACGAAAAAAAATTAAGATAAAAAACTACATCGAGTGATCAACCGAAACTTAAACATACAGCAATATGGTGTGAAAATCTTTCTATATATATACACACACACTGCACAATTATACATTTTAGAGATCTGTTTGTTTATGAAATGAATAAATAAAAAATATAAATACAACATTTTTAAGACTAAATTTAGTTTCTTAAAGGAAACTACAACTATTTGTAAATTTATTTCAAGAATTAAAATTTATTAGTGTAAGGCAGACGATACAAACATTTTTATATTACATACATATGCAACCGGGAAAATTAAACATTTACATTTTTTATATACAAATAATCAGAAAATTTTGTTTTTATTTTCATCTTTGTATACATTTGAGGGGGTGTTGAACATTTATATGATTGAAGCTATTGATATACAACAGGTGAATCTGTTGTCTTTGTGTCATATATTTGTAATGTTGATTGCGGCTAGATTCCTCTATTTTAAGTAGATGCAAATTTTTTAAATTATTTTGAATCCAAAGATTTATAAAATTCAAATGTGTTGACAGAAAAATTGTCCTATCCCGTGGAATAAAAGCAAAACATTTTTTTTTTTAATTTGTCATGTTTTGTTCAATCCTATATATGAGTAAACTAATTAATTTTACTTGACAATAAGCATGCAAGTAAATAATGATAAATTGCAACACAGACGATAGTTTATTGCCAAAAACTATATAAATAACCAAGACCTGAAGATTAATGCATAATCAAATCAGGGAAAATTAAATCTGACCTTTTCAAATATAATTAGATTATTTTTGTTTTAAGTTAAATCATTTGAGACACTGGGTACTAATATTTCAAAAATATATAGTTTCAAATTTACTTCAGATATATAGGAGATGATGATGCATTCTCATTATATGTATACATTATATAAATTTATTTATTTATTATATGTTTGTGCCATTGCTCAAAGAAAACTCAAGAAAATCGTAATTTACTTCCTACTTTTCCATTTGATTTGTGAGTTTAATTTGAGTTTGAATATTTTTTAAAAGGAAACGATGAAATGTATAATACTGATGTAGATATACGAGAAAAATAGCAAAAAGGAAAAATATTTATTATTCTTTTCATCGTTTTAGATGTATAATTTATGATATGTTTTGTTGAGAAAATGGAAAATTTAGTATACGAGCAGTATACGATGGTACATAAATAAAAAGAAAATATATGTACTTATATATTATATAAAAAAACAGGAAAATCTTTTGTTTATTTATACCTTTATCATTATATGATGTATAATGATTGATGACACTAGGTGTTGACATCAACAATGCACTTTATTTCCCAGATCCATATACTCATATATGTTTTACGAGAATTATGGGAGGATTTATCTTTATTTTTCATTAAATATTCCTTATTCTTTTATCTTGAATATAAAATCCTTCTGTATCTAATTTTCTTTAAAAAAATGGAACATGTACATATAATCAAGGTGGAGTAAATTACCTTCCGTCATTTAATTTGTAATTGCACTTATGAACTTACAATTACAGAGATATTATTTTATTGCTGGCACTTTCAGTACTTTGCCAATTTTTTGAAACAAGCAGCTTCCAATAATTCACGTTTAATACCTTGATTATGAAAATTTAACAGAAATCACGTTTGAACTCACACTGAACGAATTTGGGCCATAACTTTTTTGGAATTTCCATTCTTGGGTTTACGAGTTCATCATTACGTCAGAATGCATTAGATGTCTTAAATTCATTATGAACTTATTTCGGCATAACAAAGTAAAACATTTCTTCCCCGTCTAAACTCTCGCCTTTGCGAGATTAATGATACTTTTTGAACGTCATTTCTGGTATCTAATTTGAAGAAAACGCTTTAGAGTGGAAAGCTAAAATTTGTTAATTTTATATGTAGAATATTTAAAAATTAGTGATAGAAAGCAATGAGTGCCAATATTTTCTCTCAAAATTGGCCAAGTTTTTAAATTTTGCTGAATAAAGAAAAAATTTAAGAATTAAAAAAATAAAAATAAAATAAAAGTAAAGCAAGAAAGGGCTTAAAATTATCCAGCCAATCCCATAATATTGAGAAGTCAATTTGTGAATAACTATTATCTGGCTCTTGCTGCTCTGTTTAACACATCTCAAAATCAAGATAACACAATGAACACAATATCGGTGCAGCAACCTGTTGGAGTGCGTCTGCCAAAAACTAATATTCCAACATTTCAAAATAAAGATGGAGCGTCAGTCATTTTTCGATATTATTAGCTCTACAATACACTATACGGACATCCGATTATAGAATAGCGTCCCCATTTGTGCATCAAACACCCAGGCGCATGAAACTGAGTTGTCGATGAACAAAGTTAAAAATAAGATCGAAGATATATCCGAGTTAGAAACATTCATCATACTGTACATACAATTTTTCAGACGATACACTGCCAACTGCATTATTGTATCTCAGTGAGGGAATCTCCAGCGCAAAATTACAAATATTTAAGTAAGAGTATAAACCAAACTCGGAACAACCAGAGATTTACGGAGCTGACAATCATACCTAACAAATTAAAAGTGAACATTATCCTCAATGCGTTAAGATATATGAAATTGATTCTGGCATGCGGAGTTTTTGGTTGGATTTTGGTCAGGAAAGTGCAAACATTATGAAAAGCATCCGCGATATTGACAATACGCAGATTCTGGGAAGACAAAAAACTACCTAAAATTCTCAAGCTAACATCAGACGAACAAAAACGCTGCTTTAAATTGCTTAAAAGCAATGGAGAAGTATTTTGAACGCCATAAGAAGTTTTAAAAAATGTATAAAGAACGCGGAATATGGCGATCTGGGACATAACGAAATATGTAATCTTTACCATAGTATAAATACATATAGTACTACCATCATAAGAAAAGAAGTTTACCCATTGATGTTCAAGATATCGGGTCGATAGTGTATCGTCAACATTTAGAATAAATATATGACATTTAGGCGAATGTCATATATTTATGACATTTAGGCGAAAACGATACAATGTACTAACATTTCATGGTAGTACCATGTGTATTTATTTTATGCATATACATACAACTCTTGTAAATATTATACTTTACAATACTCCAAATACTGCTAAAATTTTGTCAACATGAGAATTTACTATGCGGACACATATTGTTAAAAGGTACCGCCAAGTGAGAGTATTTTGACATTAGCAGTGGAGATAAGGCACAAAGCACGGTTACCAGCGAAGAGACGTGCTTTAATATCCCTTCCCATACAATTATCATGAGTGAAAAGGGATCTGCAGTAGCGTTCGCAATACCGGTATACCGAATACCGAAATACCAGTATACCGGCCTTAAAAGTCTGGTTTCGTTTGAAAACGCTTATTTATAGCACTGTATCAACAGCTTATAAAATATATAATGATAAATGTGATTACTTTTTTTTGGATTTATTGAACCATTTTTCCACCTTTTTTTAATTAACAACTCACAACAAAGAGACATTAAACACCATGAACTTTAATTCCATTTCAGAAATAAGAAATACCGTAATCCATAATTTCTAAAGAAACTGGAAATAAGACTGGTGATTACATCCACGGAAGTTAATTCAGATAAAAAAATAACGTAATTTGGCCCGATTCATTATATCTCATTTTTGTAGGGCATTTCTTTGTCAAGGTTTACGTTTAAAACAAATCAATGTCAATTGTCAATGTTAATAAATTACATATTACCAAAAAAAAAAGTTTCATACAAAATTGTTGCTATTGTTAACAATACAAGTTAAATTTCACAAATAAATATGCGAGTTTACGGTTGCTTAATTTTAACTTTCATCAAGTCCAATTCTAATTTATATATGCAAATTACTTTTTATTGTAGAGTACTTTCAAAAAAATTTGTATTTAAATAAATGCCACAATTACTGTACACCTGTCGTTTAAAACTTTTATTTTAAGATGAAAATAAGTAATCCTATTCGTGAGATTACTCAAAATGGAAATTGCAGTAGCAGGTAATAAAACTAAGAACCGCTAAACATCGGTAACCTTTAAAAGTGTGTTTATTGTAAATTAGGCAAGCTTATTAATTTCTTTGAAAAGACGCAATTTTTTTAATTAACTTATGGGTCGATCGAAAAATATCGTTCAATGTAACTTTGCGATCAAGCTATCATCATCTACGTAAATATGTTCAACCAACCAAATCGAATAATCATTAAAAAAATATTTTTTAAAAACAATAATCCGCCTTAATTTTTACAAAGTGACAAATTAATTTGACATAAAACTTTCAAGAAAACGAGTTTACCAAATACATAAAATCAACACTCCACTATTTTATATGCTATTCGATATCAACATAATAATTACCGCGTTTCATTCAACAATAATTGATTTAGCAAATTATTATCAATTAAAATACAAATCTGAATTCTTTAAAAACAATATTTTAAAATTTAGCAGATTAAAACTAAATATGGTTAGTTATAAATTTTAATGTGCGTCCGATAGTCATTCAACAAATTAAAAGCTTCTCTCTTCTTGCGTAATTGTTGGCCGCTGTATCCATCCTCAAGTTTTTACAATTTCATATTACCAAAAAATTTAATTGTCTGTGTTAAATCATATTCTTTAATACTTTCATTTTATTTTAATATTTTGTAAAAAATTATTTCTATATAGAAAATGGAAAACTAATTCAAACTTTAGTCCTTTCGACCCTTTTTTTGCTACACAATACAATATATTTAAATATATGAATGTAGTATGTATATTATATAAATATATATATATATATATATATATATATATATATATATATATATATATATATATATATATATATATATATATATATATATTTATATATATGTATATATATATATATATATATATATATATATATATATATATATATATATATATATATATATATATATATATAACGTTTTCCATTTTCACAATAGTCTATGTTGCGCACTAAGGGAAATGACAATTTTTACCCGTGCCAAAATCATATTTCTTATCCAAATTTGGCACACATACTTTTGGACATATAAAAAGTAATAAAAAAAATTTCCTTTTGTTTCGTTTGGCCACAAAAAAAAAATAAAAAAACACGACAGCAATTTTCATGTCACACCGTCTAGACAAAATTTATAGTTTTTTGTGCTATCATCACGTGAAATTAAAATTTATATTTTGTTTTTATAAATATATTTTGCCGTTTTATATCTTATAAAGTTTTAACCATTTCACTGTCAAGCTGGTATTTTTTTATCGGTAACAACGCAGAAAAAACACGCACCAAAAAGTTTGTGCTCACAGCTGGTTTTCCAAAAAAAAAAATAGTCGAAAGTAATTTTGGAAAATATTTAGTACTAACCAGACCAGAATTTTGTCTATGTTTGAATCAAGTGTAAATATAGGATATAGTGGGTTTAAGAATTTACCCACAGTTCTTATCTTTTTAAAAAGAAAGTTTAAATGGCGGCATCTATATATAAAAAATACTGAACTATTTGAAATCATGAATGAATTTAATAAACCGTTAAAACAAGTACCAAGATAAATCATATATTCAATCAGTACCGAATTGCTTATGAGACGACTTGCAAAAACGATATGTCCGAATATGTGAATATATTTTGTTTCTTTTTTCAGATGAATCTGTGGAGATGTAGGAAAATGCGTTTTTTGTTGAAGGGTCAAGTGAATAAGAAACAGTTCCTTTAAGTTATGCAACATTCCTTTGGGCAACCCCTTTTTCAGTAAACTTATTGTAATAGACACTGTAATACTGTAAGGAACGGTGGCGCGAGGTAAATTGAATCATAGTAATTGGAGAAAATATCGAAAGAAACGCCACTAGAATGAAAAAATAATAATAATCGAGAACTATCTATCCAGTAACAAACTTTGTTTGTTCAAAAGTTTGCTTTAAAAGGTAACACAAGATTATTGTAACATAAAAACTGCAATTCCTACTTATATCTAATTAATGGTCCAAACTTAGCAGCAGAAACCTTTGGAACTGTTAATACTTAAGAGTATTTTAATTTATCTGTGAAAACAAAGGGAAAAACCATAAATGATACTTCAGGATCGACTACCTTTGGTATCTGCCATTGAAAGATGACACATAAAGGGATAAAATAATGAAAACAAAAAAAAACAATGGGTTGGTCTGTTCTAAGTGGCTGTCAAAACTGGACTAAATGACAGATCTGTCAGAAAATTTTAATTTGGTATTGCCACATGACATCTTGGATTGTGGCTCCATCTGTTGCAATTTTACCAGACTTATCACTCCGCCCTCGTAATTAAATATTTTTTAAAATAAAACTTTTCTTATTATGCATAGAAATATTATGCTCACTACTAGCTGATTTAATTAAATTATTTTAGTATAATGGCCTAATTTTTCTTGTTTTTTTTTATAGTTGAAACATGGACAGAATTCTCAAAAGCAAAAGTAGTTAAATAATTATTTGCCACTTTAAACATTTGAACACTTTTTTTTATTTATTTTTATTTTTTATTTTTTTGAAAATCCCTGCACACAAGAAAGTCTTCTTTCAACAGCATCAGCTTGAATATTGAAATTCATTTTTCTATCAATAGTAACGCCAAAATAATACACAAATGAGTCAACTTGATCTATACGACCATCACAATATATGTTAAAAATGTGACTGTTGTAAAATAACATATATTTCGTTTTCACGATATTTAAAGGAAGCCTGTTGTATTTTAACCAGTTAGATAAAATCACCATACCTGTATTTATTGCTGCTAGAGAGGGAGGTACATATTTTTTTAAAAATTGGCACAATCTTAGTGCATTCAGCGCAACAGACAATAGGCCTTTAACAAATGATTTATTCATTAGATTTTTTAGATTACTGGAAAGCATTTCAGCACAGTCTTTAATTACTTTAACACTCACTTCATTAGATCCAAGAGATGCGGTATTTTTCTAATGTTTTATAATATCAATAAATTCCTGTTATGTGGAGTCGTCAAAATTGAACGGATAAAGATGATATTATCAAACATAATCGGATGTGATGCTCCAACTCCAACAAAGTATCGATTCAGCTCTTCTGCTGTTTTTATTTTGTCTACTATTATTGAGTCATCAGTTTTTTAAGTCATTTATTTTTGGTGCTGGCTTTACAACACCATTACCGAACTTAATTCCTTTTCATATTTCCTTAGGATTTAGGATTATCCGTATTACACTTTTAAATTTATTTCGCATGAATATAAATCTTCAAAATATCCATTTTAAAAGGGCTAGTGCAGATCATACGGATACGAAAAGTACCTCAAAACCGAAAATTTGAATTTGAATTTACAATTTTTATCTATATCACCCAATACTAACTTCGATCATCCAACCCATGGATTAAGGTGTAATATCAAACTTTAATTCATACTAATTTTGAAAAGCCTTCAAGCAATTTTTAAGTGACACAGAGTTAAAACTACAAATAAAAACTTTAGAAAAGAAACCCATAAAAATATTGAATAGAAGTTAAACAAACCTGTATGAATGGCGCAAAATTTGGTCTAAATGTGTGTCGATTGTTGATATTGCAATTGACGAAGTTATAAGTGAAATTATCGACTTAGCTCAAACTTAGTTTTGAACGAGCTAATAACATTGCACTGGGGTCTGCCGGTTTCACAGAAGAGATATAACCAAGTGTCTTATACCACTAAACGCCGACCCATATCGGGAATTTGGTAAACAATACTTTTTTTATTTTCGTGATGCGTTGCTTTGAGTTGCGTCGCATTTTGCTGGAACGCATTAGCGATGTAATTCGATACTCTAGTGTACAGTCTTTTACAGTAGTCAGATGTTAATTTTTAAAAAGATTAGATTTGTTTTGTCATTGTGATATTAACTATCGGCTATACTTAGAAGTCGGTAGCCAGGTCGATTTTTACCCTTCGAATAAAACCTTTCCAAATCATTTTATTTCATTTATATAAATGGTTCAAAACGATGTAAAACGGTTAGTATAGTAAATTGGAATTTAATACATTACTACATTACTGACTGTTTCAAATCAGTAAATATACTTATCAAATCTAATCTGAGCAATTAAATTCACTTGAATTTAATTTTAATGGGTTTTAATGACATTTATACCAATCGAACAACAAAAGTGATTCCCCGCCGTTTTATGTGCAGGATTTAAATTTTGTCTTGTAACCTTTCGCCCTGATCTTAATCATACTTATAAACAGGTTTCATTATATATTTAAACTTCTAATGATTTATCAAAAATATGTTGTAGAAAAGTGAACATTTATTTAAAAATATTAAAAAAAAAACTTATTTTTGCTTATCTGCCAATGTGTAATTTCAACTAGGCTTAATTTTGCGCGTTTGAAATTTACCCTTAAATTATAAATTTAATCTGAATAAAGTAGAAAAATTCCTGCCTTTAAATTCATTATTTAAATGTCCTTTCTGTTCATTTCGCAGATCACTTCACATCAACCCAATTCCATGGATGCAAACATGCGATTAATTTGCACTACAAAACAGTCTAATCTGCACAACTGTATAACAGAAAGAACATTACAAAAAAAGCCTACACACATAACGCGCATATGTATGAAGGCGGCTATCCAAATAAAAAAATTATATATTTGCATATACGTATATACACATATATATATACATATTATATATACATATATACATGTCATTTTCCATAACAAAAAACAAATACATATTTTAATTTTGTGCCATGTTTTTTAGGGGTGTTTTCACAACAAAAACATAAAATTTCCATGTCATTTAGAGAGCACCCAGCAACAACAAAAAATTATGGATATATATTTTTCCTAAACAAATCTCAAAATGTAAAAGAGGGTGGTGTTGTGAATTTGTGATGTGACACACAACAAGACCATGAATAGTATATTGAATAGAACAAATACGGGAATGGTGATCCAATGATATTGAAATCGTTATCTCAATTTTGTAAATAACACCACGAGCTTTTATTTTTATCTTATTTTTGGCATAAAAAAAATTATGAATTATGTAAAAGGAAGTTATCATCTATACAAAGATGAATTAAGCTTTTTTGTGTTTTATTATACGAGACAACAGTAACACAAAAAAAATGATGATAAAAATAAAATAAAAAAAGATTTTCACGTTTTTCGCTCAAAGTGCTTTTATTTCGTTCTTTTTTTTGTTTAATCAAAATGGAAATCAAACATTCTTATATATGTCAAAAATTGTAGATGTTTTATGAATTCACCGATTTTATGTAAATCATTTGACCATTAGAGAAACGTACATTCTCCGGATAATGGTTACGACTTACGTGTCAGTTTACCGGTATCTGCTTCAATGTCATCGAAGCCAAAGTACTGAATTTTGATCATCATTAACATTGAACGATCTAGGAAAACCTTGCACATTATTATTACAATAAACAAACTAAAAAATTTATTAATTCGGCACAAGACATATTTGAGTGTGTTCACACAAAGGAAACTCATTAAAACATTTAGAATTTACTATCCACAAAAACAGTATCCGACTTGAATAAATTATACCGGCACAAATCATTTCAACGAAATTGTTATACATGATATTGTATTTTGCCATGTTAAGCGATAATTAAATTTTAGGTTTCCTAACATTAAAAGTAAAACCAAAACCACTCATAAATTACCATAGCATCTTTAATATTTATATATAAATAAGAACAAAATCATCCATGCATGATATTTAGCGTATATACAATATATAAAAAGAGAATTAAGTTAACACAAAAATGTTGTTTCATTCGCATACATAACCTCTAATTTTTCGAAAATCACTTTTCACTGATAATATAGTTATTTATTATTTCAAAGTTCATTGCTAAAATAACAGTGGCGCTTCGATATACCTGTATACATTTTTAGTAAATAAATCACATTGTTCATGTGCATGAAAAGTTTGGTTTAATTCGCACATACTCAGTAACATTCTGGCAAATTACGGTTCCCGATTATAAATGTTACTGAACAAATTTTAACAAATGTTTTACTCACCGCATAGCAAATTTTAAATTAATATGAGCGAAACTCGATGACTTAAAAATATACTTCAAAATTTTTCACAATTTCCAATATGTTTAAAACCAGTATTAACGGTAAAAAATACTTTTTAAATTTTGAAGCGTTAGCGAATTATATGAATTTACACGAAATATTGGAATAATTAATTGTATAGCGAAATACTCAGTAGCAGTACTCTTCTGCGAATGATTGTCCTTCTTACTCTGATTTAAATTGATTCTGGAAGAATACGACGTTCTTATGTTAAGCTTACCGTTGGTAAAAGCCATCGCGATCTCGTAGCTACCCAGTGTTAGGAAAGAACTCATATAGTGAGCTATAGATAGTATAACACATATAGTGTTGTTCCATCTTTGTGGTTGTTGGTGATGGTTTCATACTCGTATGCGGACTTGTTAGTGTTTTTCTTGTTAGAGAAGGTTTCTCAGCCAAAGAAAGAATCAATCCCGAATTTTAATCTATCAATGCTGACAGATTGGTGCTTATTCTTGACATCTAGTACGAAATGTTTTCGCAAGTGTCGAATGACTACGATAGACCATCGTATGGCGGTATCAAATCTGTGCGCACCTTATCCACTCACATACACGAACTAACTAGTGTCTAGTGATTTCAGAACGTGTATATTTGTCTAATTACACGAGTATTTTTGGGCACTCGGTGGCTCATACTTGATCCAAGTTGTTCGATCATTTATAGTGGTAAAAGAGGGTTGTCTACAAAAAATTCACCTAGCAGCTTAATTGTTTGTCCGTAGACAAGCTTAGCCGCGGAACATTTTAGATCCACCTTCACTGTAAGCTCGGCTACCTACTAGTACTACGGATACCTTGGAGCTCCAATGAACAGTGTTATATAGGGCTTTAGGGATGTTTTCAACTGACGGTGAAAACACTCAACCATGTCGTTTGAGTAGAAGTGGTACGAGGTGGTCCGGATCCGGTTGGAACCTAAAAGATTAGTTAGATCACCAAGTAGTTTCAATTCTCTCAAGCAGGATGCTTCTGGCCAACACTTGAAACGATCGACACAGGTTAGTAAATAAGTGTGTCTATTAGAATGTGGAAGAGGTCCCACGATGTCTAAATGGATAAGTTCAAAACGTCCCGGTAGAACGCTGAAATGTCTAAGTTGGGTCTTAGTATGTCTTAACACCTTGTTTTGTTGGCAGGAGAAACAGGATTTTGCCCATTGAACTAGTTCCTGATTCATACTGGGTCAGAAGTATCCAGTTGATATTAGCTTTGGAGTGGCTCGAAAACTTGGATGCAAAAAGTTATGCAGTGAGTCGAAAATGGTTCGACGCATCGGTTCTGAAATTTCCGAGTTATTGCCTGTTGAAATTTCGCAGTAAATTGCTAGATCAGCTGATGCTGATTTAAAACATTCTAATTTACATGTGGAATTTGATTGCTTAAAAGAACCAAAAAGTATGTTCCAAAGTTCCGTGTCAGTTTCTTGACATTTTGCGATTTTCGTAATGTCGAAGTGATTCTCGACAACTGAAGCTTTGGGGTTTGGTGCTTGAGACAGTGTATCAGCACGTTATCGTTGTCCTAGATATATTGTACGTCCGTAGTGAACTAGGACACAAAATCTAGGACAGCAGAATGCCATTTGGGTTAATTTTGTGGTTAAGCCAGTCTAGGGAGCTAGTACCGAAAACGCATTTCGATCTATTAATGCACACCTCGTATTCAGAAAGTTTCTGAAACATTGTATGTGTTGTTCCTTCGAAGTTGATGTTACGATATGTCGTCAATATAGATAAACACAAAGTCGACATCCTTGACGATCTCGTTGATAAATCGTTGAAACGTTTGTGTGGCATTTCGTAGTCCAAATGGCATTAGAGTAAATTCGAATAAGCCAAATGAAGTAGTGATTACCATCTTGTGAACATCTTCAGGTGCGACTGGGATTAAATGATAAGCTTTGACCAAGTCAATTTTAGAGAATATCTTGCATTCTTGAAGGTGCATGGCGAAGTTTTGGATGTGGGGAATCGGGTAACGACCAGGTATTGTTACCATGTTTAAACTAAGTGCAGTGGACATGACTGGTGATGCCGATGGCCGACATATACCTATTTAGCCGTACCGGTTGCCAATTTAGAAGCTCTTGGGCGAAGGTGTATTCGCATGTGTCAACGAAACATTGATCGACAGCTGTGTGACTGGATCAATCAGCTTTCTGTTCTTAAGATTGACTAGTAAGTCGAATGCGTATGGAAAATTTCGTTAGAGACCATTATCTACAACATGCAATTTGCTTCCGTAGGTATTGATAGCTGTACACATTGGCGGCTGATAAAACTAAGTTGGTGTTGACTTGGTTTTTGTGGTGTATTTAAGTTGTGTAGGGAATGACGGATATATCAGCACCAGTGTCTATCAGAAACGTGAGTTTGAGATAGTCCCTTATAAAAAAAGTAACTATTGTATTTCGGTCTGTTGTCAGCCGCACTAACGGAAAGGCATACTAGTTTAGGGAATTTTATCCCTACACGTGGCCTTTTGCTTAGGGATTCCTGATTATGTTTGCCTCTAGATTTGGAGAATCACAAGGTACTTGACAACTCTCGGCTTTGTGTCCGAATCTGTCATAGTATTGTAGCACGTTGGTTCCTTACGGATTTGACTTCGTTTCGATCCTGCTCTGATTCTGGAATTGAGTCTTTCGAGCGTACAAGCAATTTGCTCGTTAGTGCTCGTGTTACTTCTTGAAGTATGTCCTAGTTGGCACCTGGTTAGACTTATCTAAGACGCGTGTGCCGGATGGGATTGCCTCGTGTAGCCGGTCGGCTATATTGGAAAGTGCGTCTTTTTGTGCGTTTTTTTTTTTAAACAGTTGGTAGAACTGTTAAAAGAATAAAACGGACAGAAGCATTGCAAAAATTTAAAAAACTTGTGTTTTTCAAATGTCTGTGAATTCAATTGTGGCAGAGGACCAAATTTCAGATTATTTTTTGCCTATGTCTCTATTCAAGAAAATATTCGAAATCTAGAAACTCTTTAAAATTCTAAATGTTTGATAAAAAACTAAGTTATGTTTGCTTTATAGAAATGTAGATATGACTTAATATTGAATATGAGTATGTTTGCTACTGACCGCACAAGAAAAACCACACCGCGTTTGTTTATGATAAAATTTGATATGTTTTTCGAGGTTTAAGTAAATATTTGGGAGTAAACTATAAAACCAAAAACATATTGCTAGTTAAATTTATAAAGTAACATTTATTTAGGCATATGTACAAGAATAAGTAATTACAATTTAAGTAAGATTTTTACAGTACCATCTCACAAGATGGTACTGTAAAAATCTTACTTAAATTGTAATTACTTATTCTTGTACATATGCCTAAATAAATGTTACTTTATGCAAAATTGTGACTGTCGATTTTCGAATGAAAACATCACAATGTTTTCATTCGAAAATCGACAGTCACAATTTTGCATTATTAAAAAATCAAAATTAACTAAAAATGTTCCTGCTTAAAGAAAAATAATCATGAAATTGTATGTTGCCTATCAAATATGTTGTACTATGAGCATATAGTAACATACACAACTAATACTCGTCTGTAACATATTTAAAAAATAAAAATGAAAAATTTATAAAAGAAAAAGAAATAGAAAATTCTTGTTAATTAGATCAATTTGTTTTCATTTAATTAAAATAAAATTATATATTGTACTTTTTTTTGCCGTCATCTTGTACTCACATCTTTCTTGGCGCGCGAAAAAGAAAATGTCACAAGAAACAATCAAGATTGTTATTTATACTTGGCTTGTAAATTTTGTTTAATAAAAACACGCGGATGACAAAAGATTTGAAATGTTGATACCATCTTGAGATGGAATCTTAAATGACATTTTGTTTCGAACCAGAAGCGAATTCATCAGTTTAGCCAACTAATTAATAGTGTCTTAAAATAATTTATCAGGGCCAATACATACTTAAAGTCGCGCGTACTTAAATGGTGGCACTGCTAAGCTTTTTGACAAGCTATATATATACAACGCCATCGACATGCTGTTTGAAAACAAAATTAGTCAAAGGAGTAAATAATGAGCCACCTACAAACTGAGCCAAAATGATTATAGTTGTCTCACGAGCCCAAGATTTCAGAATTTTCCCTTTTAAGAATTGAAAAATGTAACCCAAAAGTTTATGAAAAAGTGAAAGCAAAACTATCAAGCGAACTTGGACTATGTAGTGTTAAACCCAATTACTTTAGAAGAAAATCGAAATTACTGTGTGACTATTTGTGTGATTATTTCATTGCTATGGTCTAATAAATTGTGATAAACGAACTAAAGGTGATTGGAGTGACTTAACCATAAGCCGGTTTCGCTTCGAACCATTCTGTCGACGCGTGATTGTAATTAAATCAACGCAAATTTCAACGTTCAATCAATCTTAATTTGTTTACTATCAAAAACATAGAAAAATTGATATCGGAACATTGATCAGATATGAATGAAAAATAAAAAAAATCATTTGGTTTAAAGTCACGCAATGTTTTCATTTACATTAAATTTTCATTCAAATCGATATATGAACTTACACAATGTATCCATATATGTAGGTGTATCGACTTAATCTAATATTGAACTAGTTATTGCTCAGAAATCATGTTTGAATTTATCGTGGCACTATTATACTTTGAATCATATATAGATCACACAGATTGAAATAGTTAATTAAACGCAAAATAGTAATATAATGTTAAGTGTTTCCGTTAAGTGTTTCCGTTTAACCTAGGTTCGAAATATCTGAATCGATGGATTTTCCAAAACAGACTTTCCACTTCTGGAGTAAGTTTTGGCTAGATCAGTTTTGTTAAATTTTGGCACAAGTTTTACGTCAACAAGTTCCATGTGCGTTAGAGAGTGATTGACAACTAATAAATTGTGACTAGTACAATGTCAATATGCCGCAAATAGTATTCCTATTTCTGAAACAACATCCAGTACTGAATATCATCTTTATGTAAAGGTAATATTAAATAATTATAAATTGAAAATATTAAACAAATATAACAAGTATAAATATAAAGTAAGTTACCTGTGTCACTAAACGGATTTAAGACTATCACTGAAATCTAGTCAGAATCCTTGCAAAAGATCCATTGAGTAAAATTATAACATGTGCCTCGATTTCAACTGATTATCAATTGATGAAATTCTAAAATTTGAACTAGATTAGTTTTGGATGAAACCATTGTTGGTGATGAATCCTACCTAGCCGCTAATCTAAGCTTATAAATTGTTTATCAATTAAAACTAGAAAAAATACTTGATAAAAATTTAAAGTTTTCCTTGCTTTCTATAAAATTAGAAATGAGCGAGCACTCTGACTCAAACGACATGACGGAATTGAGCCAATAATGGAAGCTCAAAGAAACTAAACTCGTTAATGTTTGGAGACACGAGTATTTTATCTTATATGAAACTTTGTGTAGAAACCGGCAATTTTGTCGACGGCACTTTGATTAATTTAACAAAATGAAATTCTCTCTTACCAACTCATTAAAAATATCATCCTACTAGTAACCACGGTCCCACGCCACTGATTTTAATTGTTTATAATAATAATAAAATGAAAAACTATATAACAATTAGCGCGCGAGATAATAATTTATATTTTTCTTTCCAAGCATATGTTCAGTTTGTTTTTTTTTTTTTTTTTTTTAAATAAATGTATGTATATATGAAACGATCAATAATCTTATTGCTTGACCTTAAGAGTAATATACAACAGACATCATTTTAATTTTATTTATTTCGTTTTTTATTTACCAAGAGACCAAATTGCCGCGAGCTCGCCTACATACAAAATCGCGCGCACATGAAAAACCATAAATGAAAAAGAAAAACAAAACAAAATTTTTATTACATAATAAAATAAATAAAATACAAAATCACTTTTTTGTGAAAAAAGAAAATTATTCGTATGCGGTTTAGGATATACGAATGAGTATATATGCATAAAATAAAATATGTAAATGAAAAAAAAAATTTCCGGCGAAATATTATTATTACGTTTTTAATTATATAAATTTTTAAAATTTTCAACATAGAAAAAGATAAATCCAAAATGGCAAATAATGGTTTAATTCAGCCTGAGCCGAAATGAAAACATTAAAAAAATAAAATAATCCAATTAAAACTAAACATTATTCCAATTTAATATCATCTTCTTTATTTTAGATCATAAAGTGAAAATCATTAAAAATTAATTTTTCATAAAACCAACATACATCTTTTATAAATGATTATTTCATGTTATAATTTATTTGACTAATGATTAATAGTAGCGCTACACACATCACCTGCCACCTCCAAACAAAAACAGCATACATCTCAATACTACTCGCATTCAATAATTTTTATTTTTATTTGATTTGTGGTCTGTTAAAACTAAATTAAAACAAAAAAAAAAAAAAAAATTTTCTCAGTTATATGAGTCACGCGATATTAATTTTCCACCAAAACTAACAGACAAATCAAATTACAAAAAAAAAAAAAATCTGGTTACAACGAACATCTCGGATTTTCTATTATACAAAATTATTTAAGAGGAAAAAATTGTCAAGTTTATTTCCGTTTTTCAATTTTATTTGCATATCTATAAATTCACTGTACACTAAAATCAGTTACATTTATGTTTATTCCGGAAGTCAATGACTTCTCAAAAAAATAAAATAGAAATAATAAGAAGCGTCATATACGCAAGATGAAAACTTTAAACATTTTTTCTTTTTGGGTTCTTCATTCAACACATATGTTCGATGCTCTAAAATTTTCGGAACACGTGAAAATCTTATACATTAATCTTTTTGTCTCATATTTGATGTGAAGTGATGTGAAGAAATGTATACAGTGTGAGACAAAATTGTGTTTCATTTGTAAGACTTTGTTAAGAATTTGGGGGGATAGGCAGATAGACTCAACCAGTCAGAATATTTAAATCTTCAAACAAACCCTATTTTCTTTTGGTATTTTCTCTACTCCTAAAATACTAATGAGTCAAACCGCTTTTTAGCTGAATTAAAAATTGAACCTGAAATGTAATGAAACTTATTGCAATGTTTATGTGAATAAGCTGAAAGCGAAGGTGCAGGAAGGAAACCCAACAAAATAACACAAAATTAAGAAGTTTTTGAAAAATCTTCAAATGGATCTGAAAGAGCCTCAATGAACTAATGATGCAAGATGATTTCTAGATTCATGGTGATTACTTGTCCCAAACACGGCAGAAGATGGATATCATTTTGCTTTGCCTTAAATGGACATGAAACTTTTTTCCGTTGATACGAGCATGTTCGCGATGGGTTGCAGAAGTGGCCCATTTTATGAAAAATACAGCATAATCCCGGGCTTCCAGTTTATTAACAAAAGTCATACATATATTTAAATGGTGTAAATTATTACATTGGTTTAAGAAAACTATAAAATCGATTTTGGTTTAATTCGGAGAAAAAACTCAGAATACATATCAATAATTGTTTCAATGGCATTATAATTGATTACGTTAAAGAAAAACGTTTAACATCTGCCCTTTGCCTAGCAAGGAGCAGATGTGCATAAATGTGGTTTTTATTCCTAAATGATTTGAACATTTTTAGTATGTGATGGTTTTCTTCAAATTGAAATGTGGGTCCCGTCAGTTAGTACGAGCACGTTCAGCAAGTTAATATGAATTCTTTAGGAACTAAACCAATTCTGTAGCTAAATTATTTGTGACTACATGAGGGACGTTCTCAATACATAGTTGAAGCAGTATAGGAACCGGAAATTTAATGGTAAAGAGAATTGATCTACCAATATTTGTACCGTTCTCGTTTGGGATCAATTGCTGGTTTAATTCCTGCGCCTTTATTGTGATTTGGTCCATATTGATCTTTAAATATATGTTGTAAATATAGGTTTGCATATTGAGTGAGAAATAATTATCAATGGGAAAAACAAGTTTTAACTAGATAAGTTTGGACGCGGGAAGAGGCGACTTCGACCCCTATAACATTGATTATTATTTAATTGTTAGCGACTGTCAATCTTAATGCCATATAGGGTTTATTTTAAGATAACGCTTATTCATTTTATAAACAATCGAAATACATATAAGTATATATCCGACTAATTAAAGATTTCATTGCATGAACACATTTGTGTTTTCTTCATTTTTTGTTAATAATATTTTGTGTATATACACACAGTACACACTATACATTTTCCAAACACACAATAATAACAATCAATTGAAGCGTAAATAATGCCTTCCGGTTTTCATTTCTTTTCTTTTGTACTCGGTACACATAAGAATTATTATAACTCGTCTGTCTATATTAAACATATATATAAAATGTATCTTCTTATTAGACATAATTTATGTTTTAACGCGCCCCAGATTAATGATAACATGCATGACTATACTATAGAGATGTACATATATAGTTATATAAATTATTGAAGGGGTTGGTACTCGTAGCATATTAATAATATAATGCTGGCGCACTGGGCTAATAAAAACGTTGGCTTTACGACTCGAAAAATATAGTTTTACTACGAAATTTTTTTATTACCGATTTTAATTTTTTTAATAAAATGTGCTTAGTTTTACATACGAAATTAATGTATTTTAATGATGGATTTATTGAATGTATAGTGCGATGACGTAGACATGTGATTGGTTGGAAATTTTTTAGCGCATTTACTTTGTTTAATGTTATGAATAATTGATTTTTCCTATACCAAAATGTATACTAGCATAAAATATATTCATAACATTAACACATTCATATACATAGTTGAAATATTAACAAGTTCAATGACAATTTCTATTTATAAAACGACAATAAAAACCATTTTTCTTAATAGCGTACCGTAAAATTTAATTTATCTGATTGATTTACACACGGTCGTGAACAAAAAATGGTTTGTCGTTCCAAATAAAAAAAAAATGCATCGTATAATACTACAGATATCACACACAAAGCAGCAGCACCAAAATTCCTTTACCATTTCAAAACTTTGAAGATAAAAACAAGAAACACAATATGTATCGTCTTTAAATAGAATTTATTAGTCTTTATAAGTATATACATATTCGTATATTATGGATGGGAATTTTATATTTTTTGGAATCATTTTAAACATTTTTAAATAAATAAAAATAGAAAATATGGTGGCCACATGTGTAATGTGTACATTCAAGTAGTAATATGTGGACAATTTTTTTTATGTTTGTTAATTTTATTAATGTAAATAACACATTTAAATTTTTCATAGCATTTAAGTGAGCACAGCAAGATGGATAGAATTAAAATTTAAAAAAAAAAAAACTAAAAGTCTTTTGTATGTGGCAATTATATAGAGTTAAATTTTAATACACTTGTCCCTCGATTTACATGGTTTCCGTTCCACACGATTAAAAAAATTAAAATAGTATTAATATTTCTCCATGCGATGCCAAAATGTCTGAAAATGTTAAAATTGAAAATCATTTTTGAGTTTAATTTTTACCATATCTAAAGTCGCCTGGGCAGACACAAGCTATTATGTGAGACTAGGTGGAAAATAGAAAATATTACGTTTTGTTAAACTTCAAAAGTTTCGTTAAGTTAATTACCGGAAATGTAAAAAACAGATTAGGATTACTAAAATTACAATAATTTTTGAATGAAGTGTTTAATCGACATAATAATTTTCGTTAATTTAGTTTCGTTAAGTTCGATTTTAGATCATTCTTGTCTTAATGGCACAAATACCAAACATATTACAATCTAAACTTAAACTGTAAAAACTTAAGCTCGTTGTGCAGGAATCTTTTACCAAATTGCTAGCAATCTATTAAGTTAAAAAGAAAAAAAAACATTTTATATTTTCACGGTTTCCA
This sequence comes from Tipula confusa, assembly GCA_963556175.1. Lineage (NCBI taxonomy): Eukaryota > Metazoa > Arthropoda > Insecta > Diptera > Tipulidae > Tipula > Tipula confusa. The sequence goes on along the minus strand of OY744477.1, from coordinate 14,596,287 downwards.
AATAATTCAGCAAAGTGTGTACGACCTTACTAAACATGTATTTTCTACTACATATATCTTTTATGATTTTATAATTATTAATTAATCTCAGAAGAGAGATTAAGAAGCCCGAGCCTTCGAAGTTTAAGATGAGAACCTATCAATTGAATAAACAATTTCAGTTTAAATTTTTTAAATTGTTCGTTAAGTTAAATTAAATAAAAAAGTTGTTTCGTTTAGTTTTTCAATGTTTAATTAAAGTTTTAAGTAATTACAATGATATTTCCATTAAAACCCATCACTAGGTTCATAGACACGTTTAAATTACTTATTCAAACTTATTCTTAACGCGTGTTAAAACTTATCAGTTTCAGTTTTAGTATTTTGTTTTTTTCTTCATACCAACACCTATTTAATTTGAAGTGGTGGAAACGTTACCAGCACCAATTGGCTTCTAAACAGTGATTTTTCACACCCTTAACTAAATATATTTGAAATGTAAACAGTGATTCGAATTCATAATTCGTTAATTTACTTTAAAAAACTTGTAATATGCATTTTAATAGGCTTCGTTAAATATTCGTTAAGTTATTTAAGTACAATTTAATTAATTTTTATTGGTTAGTTTAATAAAAATCTATAATTTATTGGTACGTTATCATCAAAAATATTCGCTAAACTTGATAAGTTTCGTCAAGTTTACTTAACGAACTGTGTTTTTTAGAAGCAAACAAATTGAACGGTTTAAATAAATTACTAAAGATATAAAAAACTTTTGATTCTAAATTGCTAATTTTCTATAAGTTATTTACGTTAAGTCCGTTTTTTATCTTACTTGGCTTTTTGGTCCGAACAGAAAAGTTTAAAGATATTAATATCACACTGATATCGGTCGTTACTCTACAATTGTCAATTCAACTTAAGTTAGGCTTCCCGAGCATTGGAAGTTTGGGAAGAAAATCTACGAAATAATTGGCAACGCCTTAAACTCAATAATAAAACTTAATAATTTTAATTTACCTTTTGAAAACATTTAATATTTCGTTGAATATTCGTTAATTTCTTTGGGCACAATTTACTTAATGGAAACATGTATAAAAAAACAGAAAAGAAGTATGGATTGAATTAGTCATTTTCGCAAAGTTAATGATCCTTACTTTTTCCTCTAAATCACTAACTTTGTACTAAATCAAGAAGACAGGCTTAAAGTTGTATTTTATTTTGAAATTCTTGTTTATGTACACAATCTTTTACAGCGATTTGAACAAAATTCAGAACACACCGATACATTTAAATTTTTTGATTAAATTTCATCGGTTCTTTCAACAATTTACGCAATAATTGTAGTCAGAGAAACACCTTACTTATTTATACTGGAAAGTCTGGTATAAGTGGATTAAAGTAATTTGATGCAAACCTTTTAATTTTAAATTTTTTTCAAAAAATAAAATTTAGAATCAATATTTAACAATAATAGTAAAAAAAACTTTCAGTTTTTACTTTTTTTTAAATTTTAATGACGATACCTCATACTATTAACGATAACTTCTGAAGCACGGAACTTTCCGAAACTTAAAATCATTAAAAATAATCTCAGAACTTCTATGTCAAAAAAAATAGTAAGATTAGCAACATTATCAATAGATAGTGGATTTCTTGAAAATAAGGATTATAGTATCTTAATAGAGGATTTTGTAAATTTGAGTTTTTAAAAATCTCCTTTTTTATTTTTAACTGTATTTTAATTTTTAGATTTACAAATGCAGTCCTGAATTATAAGGCATTAGTTACAATCAGTTATATAATTTTCTTGTAGATTTAGGTATAATTTATTATATTATTATTTTTTTTTAGATTTAGACTTTTAGTAGATTTTAGCATTGTATGAATTCTTTGCCTCGTTTTACACGATTTCCAGTATATACCGTGTAAATCGAGGGATGAGTGTAGTTTGAAGCTTTTTGAAATTGAATTGACCACAACATTTTTTGTTTAGATTTTATCAGTATGCTACACAAAAGAGTCAAAAAAATTCTGAATATTATACACTTTAATTCAAATGGCATATGTTGCAATAATGGTTGCGCTAAAATAATTTCGATTGGGGATGGTTGCTCCGTACGAAACATATTTTATATATATATATATATACAAATTGTTTTAAAGCCATGGATACATAATGAAATTATAATTACACAATCGTTTCTAATATACATATTTATGCTGACTATATGTGCGGGTATGGGAATTTTTCGGTTATAAATCATTTATGGTTTATAAATTTAGCAAATTAGGGTAACATAAATCGACCTACATTTTCTATATTTAAAAATATATATACTTATATACTCTCGAAATTATTTAAATCTAACAAATTATTACTAATCTTTTATTTTGACGGTTCAAAGACAATATACTTAATTTACAGTCAATGTTTAACATCGTTTTGTATAAAAATAAAATGTACGAAAAAAAAATATGCTGAAAGATAAATTCGTATTAAATTATCGATGGAATTAAATTTCTTGAAATGCGCGCATCATCTTTAAAAAAATGTTTTTGTGTAAACAAAAGCCCATGCTATGATCATGGTGTAGAGAGAAATATTTATTGTATAGTACACGACTAAATTTATTTTTTTGCTTGGAAATCAGAATAGATAGAATGAAAACCTATCTTCGAAACCGTGACAAATATCTAGCAAGTAGGCGCCTTAGCACGAAGTGCATATATAACGAATTGCTTCTGGACACTTTCAATACGTACAGAGTGGCACATGTAAAACCGGGGCCCGACAGGGAAAGCGTATTGCAGGATAAATTGTATAAAAACTACATACAACGCTTTAAGGGTCAGCACGTCACAAAAGTCAGCATAATTACGCTTAATAAAGCCTATAACATGGTGTTGGCTCTGAACATTTCACCAATATCAAAGCAATACTTCATTATATTAATAATGACATCCTACTGATCAATTGGTGCAGTGGTTAAGTCTGCGGTATTTGGGTCGGAAGGTACCTCGTTCGAATCCAAACGGAAGAGGATTGAAAAAGATATTTTTCGTCACTTAATTACGATTGGTGATGACGACTACACAACTATGATCCACAGTGGGAGTGCAAAATCTATGTGCCGAACCATTGCTCCATGTTAGTGCAGGCTACTCGGAGCAATGTAAAAAGCAAATGGATAATCAAAGCGAATCGTGCGTCCTCGATTTGGCTACGGCGTAAAGTTGGACGTTATAATTAACCGCGAAAGAGTTGGGTGAGCTTCGGCTCCAGAAAAGATTGTATAGATCAAACACAAAAAAACGACATCCTGGATGTTTTAATGATATAATGTCGGACAACTGATTCGAAAATATGATAAAATCTTACATTTATTCACATTCAGAAAGAGTTTGTTACTGGTGCACCACTTTCAAAAGCTAGACAAATCACTCCGTAGCAGCAGGCAGTCGGATAAGTTTGCAGTTAGGATAAATATTTTCTTGTCATCTGCAAAGAGAAGGCATTTCACGAACTTGAAGCACTCGACCACATCGTTGATAAATATTATGAATAGAAGAAGACCAATGTGACTGTCATGAGGTACTCCAGACGTAGCACGAAAATACCAGGAAGAACAATCGATAATTTTCACAAACTGCCAACGATCTGAAAGATAAGACCAAACCATCGAACGTTATGTACCAACAATGCAAGTTCTCTTATACTTAGCGGTGAGAATGGCATTGTCGATTTTATCGAAGGCTTTCAGTGTAGATTACGTCAAGCTGAAGTTTGGAGTTATAACTACAAAATAGCCGCAAAATGTAACCAAATTAGTGACCGTCGATCTACCACGGAAAAACAATGCTGAGCCGGAGAAACAATAGGTCTGATGTGAAAACACAAGAAGTTAGGAGCCATTGATTCAAAAAGTTTTGTTACGACCGATGAAAGTGCAATCCTATGGTAATTCGCTGCATCGTTTCTTCTTCCTGCCTTAAAAAAGGACCAATAACTAAAATCTTCCAGCGATCCGGAAAAACACCATTCTGCAGGATTTCATTAAATAATAAGGTAACATAAGAAACTAAACCGTCTGCACAGTTTACAGAAGCATCTAACATTTCCGAATAATTCTGAACGGCCGATTGCATCTGCGTCGAAAATAATCAAGGAAACACAGCTTAAATGGTACTCTCGATCTAGGGTAGCCAGCATTCGTCATTATCAGATTACCTGCCACTCTATATTCAATCCAACAAATAAAATGACCGTTTGCAGAGTGAGCATGATTTAAGCATTTAATATAAACCAACGACCGAAGTACAGCAATGCAAGTACGCTTTCCTGTTTACCAGCTAGCCCTTATATTGAATTCGACAAATCCAAAGATCCTAAATTAAGTTATATGAAGCAGATTTTTCTATATTTCTAATTGATGCGAAAACCTTAGCCTAATGTACTAGAGACGGTAATGCTGAAAGAAGGTCGACGTTACGAGATTCTATGATGCCATATTGTTCTAGACATTATGCACTTTTTGTTCATTATGATGTCATTCTGATACAGACTGATTTTATTAGAGATCTTGTCCCAGAAATATTACCAATTGGAATTCTAGAAATGGTCACTGCTGTATCGTGAGGACAAAACAAATTGCTCGACGTTATTTTTGGTGGTTCGAGCAACTACCGAAATGATGGTGAAACAAAGAACAACTTGTCACTTTTGATAGTTGGCCAATAGAAACTAAATCGTGGAATAAAATCGACATCGACTTTGCAAGTTGGCCCCTGCCATTTCCTAATTTAGTGTGGCTGATATATACAGTGAACGAATATATGGGACTCTAAAAATGGCCTCTAATGACAAATTATTATTTTCATTCTAAAAAAAACCTGTATAAAGAACAGAAACTGATAGCACAAATTAATGCATACTATAAATCAGTAAAATATCATACACGATTTTTTGTTTGCAAAATTTCTCAATTAAACTTAAATTTTGGATTTCCGGCTTAATTTAAATTCAAACAGTAACATTCTGCATTAATTAACACATTGCGTCACAATTTATATGAAACATAATTTAAATGAGAAAGAACGATATTCACAAATAGAATTTTTCCATTATTATGTTATTCACCTATAGCAGAGAATTTTAAATTAAAAAATTTCAACTCTTATAGTGTCTCCCAGACAGTTTCTAATTTTTTTTGAGTGACATATATTTATTTTTTCAGTTGATCTCAAAATGTATGATTATACAAGAAAATATATGATCACAGGTTTTAGAGACACATTTAGCGAGTGACAACTCGATGCATCAAAAATCTTGTTAATTATGATAATTAAAGTTGAACAAAGTGCTTAGGAAACCCCATTAAAATGCGATAAATATTGCAATAATTTTTATTTATTCAAAATTTGCTAAAAATTGTATAATTCCCCCCATTTTCAAGAAATTCGCCATTTTTTCTCAACTTCATCTTTATGGTCCCCAAAGTAGTATGTATACAAAGGTAATCAAATCGTTTTCATACATCCTCGTAGAATATACGATTTGATGTTAAAAAATGGAAAATAATAAAAAAATAATATCCGAAATATAAAAGTATTTTCTTTTTAATTTCCTTATTCACATATAAATTCATGTACATAAGTATACATACGACTACAGAGTAAAGAAAGGCAAGAAAATTTGTCGTTAAGTTGAATGGAGAAAATATATATGTATGTTTTTGCAATGTTCTCGTTTTTCTATTTTACGGGAAATTAAGCTTGACATTCAAAACACAAACACACACAGACACTCAAATACAGTGATAATAACAAATTAATTAGTTTGTTTTGTTAATTGAATGTGAATTACTCTTTAATTTATTAGTTCATAAATTATTGAAGTACCTATATACATATTTTTATATTTCTACACTTCGTAGTGGGTCGACGGATTACCTTTGACAGAAAGTTTCCAATTTTTAAATAACTCTTTTACCTTTTAGATACCTTGAAATAAAAAAAGCTATCACTCAATAATGAATAAGTGTTAGATTACATAACATAAAAGTGATATAGATTAGCTTACTCGTAAATAATAAAAAAAATATAGAACTTCCAAAAAATAAAATCCATATCACTTTTCAACAAAAAAAAAAAAAAAATGAAATACCGAAAAATTACCATTTCGTTTTTTTCTACAGCAAACAATCTCCATTCCTACATGTATACAATGAAAGCGGGAGACGGCTCTATATGCAAAATCCCAACTCCAATAAATAAATACAAAAAACCCTCGTTAACATTTTTACAACCAACACACAAAACAAAAAATATTGAATACTGAAAATTTCTACATAAAATGGATTTTTCCAAAAATAAAAAGGATGTTAATCCTTTTTTTAGACTCTATATATGTATATGAAAAACAAAATTCGTTTTATTCATTTAATCTTAACACAAAACAAAAACTATTTTAAAATATTTATTAAATAAAATAGGAAAACGATGAGATGAGATTTTATAGATGCGGGTGATTATGTGAGAAGACTATTTTTATACAGGGCGGCATCGTTGGTTGTGGTAATTAGAGCTATATGAAAATTTATTTTTAAATTATTAAAACCAATTAACTCGGAAAAAATAATCGTTTCCCGTAATTTTAGCATTTTTTTTGTTTTAGTTTTATCGTTACTATTTTTTTTTTTTTTTTTTTTTTAATTTTGATATTATGTACTTCTAGTTTTAATACTTAATACAGAGTATAGCCAACAAAAAAGATAATTATATACATTAAGGTGAAGAAAGCACATACAATATATAGGTTATAACATCATGAAAAATACAGTCAAGAAAATTATTTTTAACTAATTAAAAAAAAAATTATATAGGTAAGTACACTAATTGTATTTGAATCGATAGAAAATCTATTAAATTAGCAAATTTTCCAACGAATAAAAATTGTATTTCTCGATCATATAGTACTTTAATTTGTTAAAGTAAACATAGTTTAAACAAACATAGTTCGAACCAAATTGGCGATATCTCTTTGAAATACTTTCAATAGCTTATAAATTTGTCTCGGCAGATCTCGATGCAGTTTTTAGTTAAGAGGATTGCTGAATTCATTCTGTGAAATAATTTCTTCATCCCTTTTTCTGGTAGGGCTTTAATTACTTGATCCGAAATAGCTCATAACCCAATTTTGTCAGGTGAAGTAATATCATTTTCAGTCTTAATCTTGCACTTTGTCCAAGAAATGTCTGCTCTAGGTGATTCACAAACAGATCTGCTTTTTGTTTGGGATTTCTAGCCCAGCTATCGTTGTTTTTAATTGGACGAACCTGTAGTTTAGGTCTTTTCAGGGTTTTGGTTGCCTTCCATAGAGAATATCCAGAGTCTTTTTGTCTTGTCAGATTGTTTAGGTATCTATTAACTAACTGGTTTTTAATCTAATTTATTAAAGCTTTTGATTTACTGACCAACTTGTTATACTGTGTTTTCGATTCCGATGTTCGATTTCTTTGCCAGTTTTTACTAGATTTTCTTTTACTTTAAATGATTTTTTTTTAACTTTTTCGGGAAAAGTAACGTATTTATTTGTTTCTCTTATGTGACTATAGGAGTACTATTTCAAGCGGAGCTTTAAACTCGTCATTATAACTGGCGAATGATCCGATGAAAGACTCGAGTTGTTTTCTACGTGGATATACTTTCCTGATATACTTCTTGTTACCAAGAAGTCTATCAAATCTGAAGTCTTATTGATGTCCTTAGGCCAGTCTTCTTGTTCATCTAATCGCTTATTGAAAGCTGCTAGATTTAGCCATATATCTTGTAAGACTTAGTCCACTTTTTATTGTCTTTGATCTTTTTGTTGAGCTGCTTGAGAGTAAGTCAAGTTTGTGCTTATTCGTTCACTTTGTGCTCTCACAGTATTTTTTGTTTGAATAGAGACGAAACTTGCTTCGCTTCATTGAAGTTCGGTTTCGTAACCGGCTTCGCGTTTCGCGGGCCTTGTAATCCTGTTCGTTCCCTATCTACTCTAATGAAATTATGTTCGCAGGTATCTAAACTTTAAGGTACAAAAATATATTTATGTCTATTTAGACGGGTCGTAAGGAGTGCAATGGTGGCTGCAGCCACATCGATCATACAGTATGCTTCAGACCAGCGAAACAAGTTCGATACAAGTTAATACATACTGATATGCCATGAATAGAGGCAATGGGCCTACAATATCCAAATATACTCAAAACGACCAGATGTAATATTAAAATGCTCAATAGGTTATTTGGTAAGTCGAATCACTTTAGATCTTTGGCAGATTACAAAAGACTTGGACCAATGTCCAATATCTTTCTGAATACTAGGCAAGACATATCGTATTTTGATGGTATTAATTCGTTCAATAGAAGGCAAAATACCATTAGATATAATTGTATGACTGAGGAAATTTAGTGAAGACGCGCCAACTCAGACAACTTTTTAAAAAATTGTTTCAAATGGTATTTGTCTTGTTCCTCAGACTTAGATGCCACTAAAATGTCGTCAATATAGACGAACACAAAGTCCAAATCTCTAAACGGTTTGGTTCATAAAACGTTGAAACGTTTTTGCGCCCACAAAGTATTCGGATGAACTCAAACAACCCAAATGGAGTTGTAATTGCCCTCTTGTGGACATCTTCCGGTGCAACTGGAACGATATGATACGTTCTGACAAGATCAATTTTACTAAAAATTTTACAAATAATGATTGTAATTTTTTTTTTCAAACATAAAACTATTATTACAGCCAACAGACGGTTTATAAAAAAAATATGGAATCGTAATATAGTTTTACAATAAAGACCTATTTGATCAAAATGATTTTCGAATTTTGTAATTATAGAAGAGAAATTTAAGTAATTATGACTATAATTATTATTAGGTAACACTAAGCCTACTGATTTCCTTATAAATACTAGCCTTAAACCCAATTTCGATTAAACACATACGTAAATTACTAATTTTTAATATTTCCCATAACACGACCCCAAAAACATGACAATTAAAATTTCCCACATTCCACTTATTATCTAGATAACAAAATGAAATCGATTAATTCCAGATATCAAAAATAAAAAATACAAAAAAATTAATAATGGAAAATTGAGATAATTTATAAATATATCATTTCAAAATTTCAATAAATCAAAGTCGACACATCTTTCCGCTATCTATTCAAGTATCATTCTCTTAAACTATGTGCGGTATTCAAGTTTGCCTAATTTTAGAATTATGATAATTTCGAAAATAAAATAATAACAACAAAAAATTATAAAAAACGACAACACACAAAAACTAATAATAAATTAACATCAAGTGGTATTTAAACTATGATTGCCTATTTGCATGAAACACTATAAACGAAATATAACATGTTGTAGGCCAGGATTTGCGCGTTATGCATATAGCATTGTTTGTTTGGTTACATGATGGATTGTAATTTGCTGTTCATTCATAAAAAAAAAACTACTATACTACTCGTACAATTTTATGTGTGCTGGGTAAAAAGAAAGAAATGTAAACTACATTTTCCTACTTGTTCGGATACTTTTCCAAATAAATTTTTTATTTTTTTTATGTTTCAATTAAACTAAACGAGGGAAATTTATCAACAGGAAAATTGTGTATATAATATATAGCTATATACATTTTATAATATATGGGTAAGTTTAGTAGATTTAGAGACAAAGGGTTAAAAATAGAAAATAAAAGGATATAAGAGGATATCCTTGAATATGAAAATTATTTGGTGCATGAAAAAATTATTAAGGTATAGTTTTTTTTTTTTGTTCTATCAACATTTTTTGTGGGTTTTGTTTCAAAAGTGTGTGTGCAATGATAATCTTATTTCGTACTTTTTCTAGGGTATCTCTGGTTTTAATAACAATAAACCTGTAAATTATCGATACATACAACGACTAAAGGGGTATAGAAAATAAGTTTACTTATGTGGTTTTCGAAGATAATAACAAAATACAAATCGATCCATTTCGCGTGTATCCTTTTCTATCATATTCTAAAAAAATAATAAATGGGTTTTACAGGCCATTGCTGGTCCATACCGTAACAGCAATCCATTTATTGATTTATTCCTAAATAACTGTTTGATATTCACGGAAATAACAACTGGATGTTAAGGAGTCCGAACCTACTATAATATGTTCTCGAGTTTTTTTCATCGAATTTCTTTTCATCAGCTAATCAATTAATTGACGGAGGTGTTTTGTCAGTTTAACGATTATATTATTTAATTTTCGTGAATCTGTAAATTTAGTACATTTTTGAGTTTTGTGATAGAACTAGTGTTGATTAGTCATTTTACTGTTATTTTTTGATTGTTTCACTAAATGTAATCAATTGGAGTTTCTTGTAATTACAATGACGTATTTTGTAATTTACAGTTATTACTTATTTAATTTAATTTTTTTTAATCTGCAATTCATATATATATATATATATATATATATATATATATATATATATATATATATATATATATATATATATATATATATATATAAATTTTACTATTTTGTGTGTATTGGATCACATTTTTATTCACTACTTTAACGGTAGCAATGAAATAAAATGACGTAAACTTTATGCAATAAGCAGCAAAAACCTTTCCTGCGATATTGAATGACCCTAAACCGTCCCTACGCGGACGTATTTTTGATTCTAAGTGAATCCATATGAGAAAATAATGCATCATCTACCTGCCAATAAATAGCTAGTTATAATTTAATTATACGAGAATAAAACTAAAAACTACTATAAGTGTAAATAACCTTTTAATTATATGCCATTAAGTACGGTTAATTCTTTTCATTTTATGTTGTTTTGTGTTTCGCGTAATTTTTTATTTTTTATTTAATTGCAAATAATCTAACGTGGTGTATCAAACATAAAAGGTATATAAAAATTATGATAGTTAGACAAAAACTAACCGCCTTTTTCTCTATGGTTGAAAAGCATGAAATTATCTTTGATTTTATATAGCATAGTTCTGATCTTTGGGGTTTCTTGGGATTTTTATTGTGTTTTTCGGTCATAGCGCATAAAATGGGTGATATTTTGGATTAAAAACGTACAGAAACTTTAAATTAGCATACCTATCATTGCTTCAGTTTTGAAAATCGCGAGGGTTTAAATAATTATAGTATTTGAGTAAGACTCACAATTTCGTCATCTATATAAAATTACATTTTGGCATGAATTCAAAATTCACTTAATTTTCGACTTTGATCGATGGATAGTCTAGATGTGGTCGAGTTGCTATAAATTTACATTAAATATGTTCCTTAATTGTTGAGAATTGTATGGCTAGCGAAACATTTGTATAGAGTATACATTAAATGTTTTTTCATGTGGTATGTTTACTCACAAGACGGAAATATACTACATATAAAATTCGTATAATTATGTTGTATGTGTTTCTTGGAGCAATTTCAAGCTCATTATTTTATTTAACCGCTGCGCGATGCGATTTATTCGGTACTGGCATGGAAACTGAAATGGACAATCAAACTTTCAGTTATAATCGTTTTCCAGCAATCTATGCTTTTGGCACACCTCTTTAAACGTTGCACTAACTTGACATTAAGATATTTTTAGCTCATCGAATTATGTTCATTTCTCTATGATGTGGAGCACCATACTTTTTTTTGGGGTGTATCTTTTTTGAGTACTCAACCGGTTTTTCGATATTCCTCCGCAGTTGTTTGCTATTCTTTTTTAACTTCCTTACACCAAGGTGATTTTTGAATAAGACGATGGAGATCAAGACACATACAAAGCACCTGATGCTCTGTAATATTCGTTTACTGATTCTGTTAGAAGTCAGAAAAAGGAAAATTATTTAAATTCTTCAGGGTAACTGACGACCCCGAAAACTACTTCTACAGTCTACTTGTCCAAAATTTTCGATCTGCGATTAAAGTAAACTACTATTTACTGGCAATGCTGGAACTGACAAGAAGTTCACTTTAAGCTCGACCAAGGAGCAGATTCGGCGCTAATACAATGGAGAAAATGATAATTGGTGATATAAACATTTTGCTTTTTGGTGACTCCTTCCAGTTGAAGGTAGCATCGTTTACAACCAGCGGAATATCTCAGCACTATTATTTCATCTGTGGCGCACTTTATGATTCTGCGAAATGGTTCAAAATAAGCGGCAACAACGAGTCATAAATTTCATCGAACTCATGAATGACTAGTGATTTGGTGGATTAAAGCCGAATAACATGAATAACAAAATTCGTCTTTCCATAAGAGATCAGCAAGACTGGACGATTGCTAAATTTAAAGATAACTTTTTTTGAGATATCTGCGAACACAACAGCAACGAATAAATACATTTCCTGCAAGTAATCAGCGGAATCAAGGATACATATAAAACCTTTTGCTGAGAAAATCGCGCGCACTTTAAGATTAATTTGAACCATTATGGCAGAATTTTGTTCAAAAGCACAAATTGCAGTTGTGAATTTGTTGAATTTTTTGCTCGTGCGGAACAAAGTACAGATTAGGTTTAATTCGATGAAATGGCGCATTTCAAAATAACCGACTGCTGTTCCATCCGCTTCACGCCATTATAGCTATAGTATTGGCTACAAGTCGCCTTATTTAAAAACATCACAAATGTATGGTTTGTTACCGCTCTGTGTCCTTATTGGGATTACTGACACATAGGGTTACGGATTTTGTTACGATTTGGAGACTTTTTCAAGTTGTTAGGGCCGTTATAAATTTCCAGCTAAAAAATTTACAAGCTAAAGTTGAAGTAAAAATAAATACAAATAAATGAGGTTTCAATGTCCATCTAAAGTATCGATGTTTATGAAGTAAAATGATCACATTATTTATACCGGATATCCTCTGTAAAAGTTTTTACTTGCATTGATCCTTACCAATAACCTTGACAACAAATACAATAAAAATGGTAGTATAATTCAAGGTAGCCTGCTAACTATCTAGTCAATTGATTTTGCTGTACTTTTATTGTCTCCTTTTCAATATTCCTTTTAACATTATTTTTTAAATAATAACTGCATCAAAATAATATATAAGAAATTTGTGAAGATTATTACTCGCACCATCTCTGATTTAATGCGAGCAACTTATTTTCTAAGCAATTTGCGCAGTGGTTACAGTTTCGGCTGTTGAAGCCGTTGTTCGAAAATGGAATCAGATTATTTAAAGATAACGATAAATAAAACTTACTTTATTATTAAAACTTAATATTAACTTAATTTACAACCTCTAGTAAGCTACTAAAAATCTATAAGTATTTCGACCAGGTGTAAAAAAAAACCTCTAAATTATGTAAATTTTTAGTAATCGAAAAGCTCAATTAAATAATTGTCAAACAGGATATCCACTTAAATATAGATAAACCGCACCAAAATTATTAATCAAGCGAACAAAACTAATTAAATTGCACTTATAATTTATTTAAAAAAAAAAACAATAATAAAAAAGCCGTCGTCTGCTTTTGTAACTTCACAATTATAATTTTGAAATCTTCCGATTTTGGAAAAACATTATAAAATCCCCAAAGTAATTTTAAATTTAAATTCAAATCGGGTATTCAAATTTGTATACCAATAACGACGACAACATCGCGAAATAAAATTTAAATAAGGCATAATTATTTTTAAAAAAACAGCTACAAACATAAGCCATACCAAGATAATGGAAAAATATGAAAAGATGACCACTACATTTTCGACCCCTTATCAAATTACGTAGTGCAAATGGTTAAAGTAAGTTCCAGGTTCCTGGCTATTGTTTTATAGGTACATACATATATATGAATTATAATTGTACTTATTTAAATTCATTTGAATATTTGTTTTCGAAATAATGAAAAATCCATTTCCCAAAATATTAAAATTTCATTCACATTGAAGCATAAATTATTTTTTTAAAATAACAATTACAACATAATTCAATTTTCCTTTCCGAATAAAAATGAATTATGTATGAAAACGGCTTATACATTGATTGAAATATCGAGAGAAAGAGATAAATTTACCCTACAGTTTATTTGAGTTACTTAAGTGTATGTCACAAGGCGTACATTAAAAGTGTAATGTGACATTCAAACATTTAATATTTATGGTGATGGACATGAATATTAATACTGAAGTTTTATTATTTTCAATTGTGAGGTTATGATGTCCGGTAATGGTCATTAAACTTAAATATATTTATATTTTAAATTTTATAGATTTTAATATTTTTTTAGGCCAAAATTTCTAAAAGTAGATCCATAAATCATTGCGCTGATTAATAGCTATCATTGTTTTAAAAGATTTATGTAAGCGTTTACATTTTCTAATTTATTTACTTACATAAATATAATTTTAGTTTATTTAGAAAACGAATCACTTAATTATCCTATTAATTAATTAGGCCATTTATTAGGAACGAGGTGTATTTACAATATATAAATATACATACATATACACATCTGAATCCGAAACAGAAAAATGATATTACATATTTTCCGCATGATCAAAATATAATAAATATAATTCCAAGAAAACATTTCCAATTATGGTGTTCGATATAATCTATACCTTCCACTGTATATGCGATACGAAATTCTTCCACTTTTATTTTCATCTTTGGTCCATATTTTTTTTTGCGTCGTAATAAGAAAATCAAAGAAAATTGAAAACAGATAAAACAAGAAATTTCTAACATTTCTCTTCATTTTTTTTTTTTTGGTTAGAGATTATAAATGTCGATTTTACTTTCAATTAAAATCTAAGAAACCTGTCTTTGAGTTTACATTGTATTCATTATTCCATACACACTATTCCTCATGTGTATAGAAATAGCAACACAATGATATATGGAGAAGATGATTTCCTTCTTACGTCGTTCATAAAATACATGTATACGACTTAATACTTATATAAGACGTAAAATATGTGCTTAGCCGAGCTTCAAGGTTCGAAATATAAGGTATGTATTGTCATTGTTTTGCTGATTGACTATATATGAATTTAAATTTCGTGTTGTATATATAGAAGTTGAAGACTTTTGTCTTTAAAATGTACGCACGTGATATGAATTCGAAATGTCTAATTGTAAAGACGATTATTTTACAGAGTTTTAGATGTTTGGGGATAATGGGGGTCTATTTGGGATTTATATTAAAGAATTTTTGTATATCGATAAACATGAATATAAATTATATATTTTTTACTTACGAAGACTCTGACTACTTTGCTTATGTATGGTTCAATGACAAGGTTACTTAATATTGCTTTGGTGTAAGAAAACGAAATGGTTTCTTAACTCTTTCTTTTATCGGTTTAACATTTTTTGTTGTTATTTGGGTATAGTAAAATTCTTACAGTTTTTTAATATAAAATAAAAATGTTTCGTTGTTTATACATATACATATATCCTTCATGCCTAAGGCTGTTTTATCCAATCAATGTTTTATCATACGATGTATTAAAACCGTAGATTGAAAACTGGCCAATTAAGATGGATGAGGCAAATGGATCTAGTTAACAGGTTATTGGATTAAAATAATTGAGCTAAATAATCTAACGAACCATATATAAGCTCGTTTTAACAAAAAATTGTATCTTAAACATATATACCATCTTAAACCAATATACAAGATAATTTTTACTCTTAAAGCCACGTTCGTCAATACTTTGCGTATTCAAAATTCGTGATTTGCATAACGTCGTGAATGTGCAAACATTGTATGAAAGGTACGAGTATGGACTCATAGAAGTATGGAAAAAATTAATTTTATAATCGCACGTAAAGTCGTTTGTTGTTCCGTAGATCGTTAAAAGACAACCTTTTAGCTAATTTATAGATGTTAATAACGGAAAGCCGACTATGGTTTACGAGTTTTACAAATTAGTTCGCGAAATTTGTTAATAAAGCATATTTAATATTTTGCAAATTGGCACTAGTTTAGAGACGATCTGACAACATCAGTGAGATACCCATAGAAATTTTCCGTTTCATTTATTGTTTATAGTATGTCAACTTTAACTACTTGTTTACCTGATGGTGTTTCACCTTACAGTGTAAAAATGAACATACCAAACCAGTTTATAATACTATAACAATTCCTCAATCAGATGTAGTTTGGGGACTTACTTAGTTGGTTGACTAAGTTGATTTTGTTTATAGTATTATGACACTGACTAGTTTTGCAACTTTTTAAGCGGATAAAAAAATAAAATGACGTGACAAAAATAATGGGTATACAAAATAGTTATTGGAGTAGCACACACTTTGTATACAAAAAGTAAAAATTGTCAAATTAAATTTTGTAGCTCATTTTTTCTTGCAGTTCAGTGAGCACAGTTCTAGCAAAACAATTAAATTGTAATTATTTTTGAGACGACAAAATACATTTTAAAATTATCTTGAATTCAATATAGATTTCAATTTCATATAATTTCGGATCTACATTTAATTTTGAAAGCTTTTCTTTGAAGCATTTTAGTAATAAAAATTCAACCGTTAAGCCTCGCTTTACGTACCCTTCCTGACATTTTTTGATTCTAAAATTCTCTTTTAACAAACAAACCTCCTTTAACAAATTTGTATGGCGAAAATTGTGGCCAGAAATAGTATAACGAACTCAGAAAGATCAAAATATTTCCTACGTTACAAATGAGATTGTTTTGATGGTTAACGATGCTGGTATTGAAGGATTCGATGAAGAAGGTATCTATGATATTTTAAGTGACGGTGATGAAGAATTATTGGTCGAAGAGGTTCAACAAATCTTAAAAATTCAGACTCGGTGACTGCTACTTCAAGAGCGTTAATTCCAGTTTTTGGTCGTAATTATCGTCCCAGTATAGACAAGCAATTTATAGTCTAGTTAGAAAAATTGATTCTAAATATTCGCTACTGGATGTTCCCGTGCCAGTGAGATAACGGGTTGGTCGAAGTGCCGGATTGGTCTCTGGAAATGTTGGAAGAAGATGACCAATTTCATCGCAAAATCATCTGTAGTGATGAAGCGTACTTTTTGCGGTTTTGTCAACAAATAGAATTTGCGTTATACGTCAGATGAAAACATTTATGTGCTTTAAGAAATACCACTTTATCCACAAAAATAACTGTATGGTGTGGTTTTCACGCTGGTGGTGTCATTGGACCATTTTTTTTTCATTGATGAAAATTACGTTATAAATGGAGATCGCTAGACATTAATAATATGTGGTTTCAACAAGACCGTGCGACATGCCACACAGCGGGTCTAACAATCGACTTATGGAAATCTAAAATCGATGAAAGTGTTATATCCAGAAATGATCCTGTCGATTGGCCGCCTAGATCGTGTGATTTAACATCTCTAGACTTTTTTTATGGGGCTACGTTTAATCATTGGTATATGCCAACAAGCCGACGTCGTTAGAGGAGCACAGAGCCAATATTGAACAGGAGATAGCGGCCGTTCCCGTCGAAATATGTGGCTGAGTCATCGAAAATTGGGTTTAACAAATCGACACCTGTAATCGTGCCCGTGGTGGGCATATGAACGATGTCGAATTCCATACATAAATGTTTTGAATGTACTTCAAGCCAATAATATAATTTTCTGGTTCTCAAATGGTTTGCGTTTTTTTTTTAAAGTTGTCAAGCCTTTATTTGAAAACTCGATATTTTCTATAATTATAAAATCCGATATTGTAGTCAGCCAATAATAAGTGTAGAGTATACGCGGGTTAGAATTTTTTTTTCAGAATATTGAATTTAATTAAAAATGCAAAGAAAACGCAAGGCTTTTAGTCAACGGTAGCTATATGAAGCTGTTGAGACTGGATCCAAAAGTCAATTAGTTGACAGTGTTGCGCTCAATGTGAAAGAATTGAAAAAGCATAACTAGTTTACTAGTGTCATACCTTGCAGACAATGGTGCGAACTGAAAAGACACTCAAACATCTCAAAGTGGGTGTACCAAAATTTATCGCCAGTAGACCAGCAATCAAAGAAATTGAAATACGTGGATAGTTTAGCAGAATATCTTATTTTATTCCATCGCGGATTTTGAATATGGATGGACGAAACTGCCTTTTTCTATTCCCTCAAAAAAAAAAACGGTGCTGTAGATTTCGCAAAAACGAAAATCTAAAACTAAACCAAAAATCTAAAACTAAACCGAGAAGTATTTGCACCTTTACTTAAGGTTGGTTTACATCGGTCAATTAAAATTGATACGATTAAAAATGGATTTCAAACGGCAGGATTATACCCATTTAATGCAAATGCGATTGATCATTCAAAGCTTTTAGAATCATCAGTGCTACTAGCATCATTCTACATACTTTCTAATGATATTGAAATAGAACAAAACAAGGAGCAAACCGAAACCCTTTTAACAAATTTAGAGAAGTTGTTCTTATTTGACCGTTAAGAAAACTTTGCCACTCCTTTAAAAAATCATTTAATTATCCTGAATCTTTTCATGATACAGAATGTTTAAGAGACATGCTATTATTACGATGGTACATCGATTTTTACAGTCACTATTTAATAGTCAGAATGATTGCTGTCAACGAGGAAGGGTCTACGTATAACTCGAGATCGAACCCGATTCTAAATAAATTTGTTACGATATTTAATTACGAATATTCCAAGTTACAAAAAGCACCAACCAAAACACTTTCATCCAATTGTTTCTCTCTGTATAAACACCATTAGATTATTACATTTTAATCTTTCCATTTTCATTTTTTCCAAGAAAGTAAAACGAAAATATCCATCCGATATAAAACACCCAAAATGATAAATGTAAAATAAAATAACGACGATTCTCTTAAAGTAATAAAATTTGATTTTTATTATGTTGGAAGGCGTGTTCAGAATTTTTACAAAATTACTGAAAATATTTTGTTTTCTCTTCAAAGGGAATTTTCTTTTTTTTTCGTTTTATGTAGGGATAAATAAATCAAATAACGAAAATTGTATGTATCCTCTTGTTTGTTGTTTGCTAAAGTTGCTGTTTTTCATTTTTAAAGGTTGTTTCGGAATTTTGTGAAGGATGTTTTTTTTAAGGATTCGTAAAAATATGAAAAATATATTTTTTTATATATATGAAATCGAATTTGAAATTTCCAAATTATTAGGTCAAAAAACGACATGAAACTTTTACATTTTTGTTTATGGTTTGTTTAACTTAATTTACTTGCAAAGTCTATGAAATTATTATTATTTTTATTATGATGATGATTGAAAATTAAGTACATTCATGTTTATTTTGTCTAAACAAGAGGTTGGCTTTTTTTTAAGGTTCATGAATCAGAAAAAAAACATTGTATAGGATTAATTACTCGATTAGAAAAATTAAAGTGAATACAATTAATAAACTGCGGTGGGAAGTAACTTTATTTCATTAGACATCCCTCTACACACACAGAAGTACAGTTCATGAATATAAATTTAATTTAAATTATTCTGTAACAAGCATAGACTATACAAATAAAAAGATCATTAGATTCTTAGAAGTGATTACTTGGTAAAATCAAATGTTAGATATTCATGCGAATATAATGTTATATGTGCATATAAAATAAGTAATAAATGACACGATGATGGATAAATAAATATAGAATATGTCAATTTCCTAGAAAAATTATAGATTTTATTCAAGAATTTTTATTGGACTGATTGTATTTGATTAACCTGGGTGATATTTGTTGATTCAATTTTATTGGAGTTTTATGGGGAAATTTGCTATTTTAAATTGAAAATATGTAGAAAGAGAAAATCTATAAATCATTTTCAACAGCGTTCTAAGAAAGGTAAATTGTGTATTAAATTTGTATTCCAAGATTTTAAATATATAAAATTGCATTGAAACAACTTATTGTTGGAAAAGTTCTCCTCCAAGAAAAAATCATATGTTATTTAAAAAGGTTATCAGTCAATTCAGAAAAAAATCAATTTCTAGTTGACAAATTTTAGTCAAGCCACTTCAAAAAACTTTAAATACCGGAACCCTCGATGAGGAAAACCATTGCCAACTTCTAATATATTAACAAGAAAAAATAAAAATTGGTGGCTGAATTAATACGGCAGCTGTTCAGGAAATTGGTCCAGAACTTACATAGATGTTAACGTAATATTTCGGGGAAAAATAGTGCCGTCTATCGAATAACTAAAAATGTAGAAGAAGAGGAATATGATGCTCAATATGATATATCTGACTGAGATCCTAAATAAACTGTCATTGTTTGTTACTAACGTGTGGGTACGTTTTGAGACATTTTACGAATTATGCAAAGAGAATGGGAATTTTCTGAACCATAATAATTGAACTTATCTAAACAATAAAAGGACGAATAATTAAGATGACCTATGTGAAACTATGAAGGAATATGTTACGCCGTATTGAAGTGTTGATTGCACAATATCAAAATACATCAATCTAAGTATCAGTTCAAGCCAAATATAATCTAAGATGATATAAGTTACTCATTTAAGATTCCACAAAACTTACACCGAACGTGTTAAACTATTATTTGAACCGACTAGTAAATAATATATATATATATATATATATATATAGCGGACATGACCAAATTGCGGCTCGCGAGCCGATGCGGCTCTCGAAAAAAATGAAGTAATTAAATCCAAAGACCCATCTCCATTTCAAGTTGTTTCTGAAGAATTGGATGTTGAAGATTGATGATCTTGGAGATATATCATTTAACTGCCTTGCGCGATGTTTATCCACCTATAATGTTCTAAGCCGATTTGTTGATTAAATGGAACCTATCGGGAATTTACTTAAAAAAAAAAGAAAAACACAATCCGAAATTAAACGATGATGAATGGATCAATAACTATATTCTTAACTGATATAATGGAGCATCTGCAATCTCGCAACCTAGCATTCCAAGGAAAATATACAGTTATTACTGATCTTATTCAAACAATTCTTAGTTTTATTAAAAAATTCAGCTTTGTAAACTCGATTTAACTAAAACAAAAAATCACTTTTATCGTCTGAGACTCTCTAAAATTGATGATAAAAAACTGAGTGGATACGACAGTAAATTTGAAGAATTATTAAAAGACTTTCACTTGCTATTTGATGATTTGAATAAATTAAAGACTTCTCTAAATTTTCTTGTAAATCCATTCGAGATTTACGCTATTAACGTTGCATTATCGATTCCTCATTATATGTTGAA
Organism: Tipula confusa; assembly: GCA_963556175.1. NCBI lineage: Eukaryota > Metazoa > Arthropoda > Insecta > Diptera > Tipulidae > Tipula > Tipula confusa. The sequence continues at coordinate 14,575,064 of OY744477.1, read as the reverse complement.
TGAAAGTGCCACAGGAGAAATGGAATTATTGGAACTTCAGGAGGATCACATTCTTAAAATGCGCCACAAATCAAACAGTCAGCAAATTAAATTTAGAAACAACTGTCTCAATCAAATAACCCTAATTTGAAAAAGGTTGCTTGCAGATAACTGCCCATATTCGGCACAACATATTGTTGTGAATCACTTTTTTCAACAATGCAGTTTATAAAATCAATGCGCGGAATTAATTCGTACCGCACTAACCCGATTTAAAACCCGATGAACCCGATTTAAAACCCGAACTATGAACTATGAAACAGCAAACAATAGCTGTCATGTAAGAACTATTCAAGAAAATAAAAATGCCATAACAACTGATGTTTTTGATATTTTATTTTTATGTTGGCTATCGTAACGAGAGATTTATGGAATACGGCTCCACGCAAGGTGAAGCTTGTCGATCTATGATATATAGCATCAGTTGAGTTAGGCAATTGATGCGATAATTTAATTTACACAATATTCGTTTTATGACCTCATAATATAAATTAAACTAGCGCCTACCTTTCATCAATAGCTTGGGTCGCTTTTATAATATCGATAGAATGTACTACAAATGATTCATCGTTATTCAAAAAAGAAATATTATTTAATAAGTTGTGTTATAAGTTCGTGAGTTCTGTAAAAGCATTTTCAGTACTTATACAAAGTACTGTTATTTCGATAAAATCAAATTTGAATTTCTAATAGCAAAATTAAATGAGGAAGTTCATCAATCAACATTTCAAAAAGACCTACAGCGTTATTTATCGATTTAGGAAAAGCGCTTGATTTACAGTTGATGGGAAATGTCATTTATCGGTTTTCGAGGAAACATTTTTGATTGGTTCTCAAGTTATATTCGATATCGACGCCAAACAGGTTTTTTATGTAGGAATTTTTATCTTGAATTTTAATTTAGGATGCTTTATCCTAGGATTTTTCCCCGTTAACTTTGATCCTAGGATTTTTTATCTTAGATTTTCTTACTAGAATTTTTTAACCTGGTTTTTATGTACGATTTTTATCCTATAGGAATTCTTGTAATGATTTGTATTCTAGGATTTTTATTGATTTGTTTATCCAGGTTTTTTATCCTGAATTTTTTATCTAGCATTTTTTACTTAAAATCGCCTAAACTACCATATAAAACTATAAATTTGGGCCTAATACTACTACCATCTAGCATTTCCTCACTAAATGCAAGATAGAAAATTTAATCCAATCTTTAGCAGCGCGATAAAAATGTCAAAACTTTCTCATTTAAACAAAGCTTCTAAGCAAATTGTGATAGATAAAACGCGATTACTTCACAAGGGTCGATTAGCATTCGACAATGCATCAAATCCTAAGAGCCCGGATTGGAGTCAATTTGTTTTTTACACAAACAGGTGTGTTGGACAGACTTTAATGAGACTAAAAGAACTAAGAAGTCTCAGGACTGCAAAATGGAATTCATTAGGACTTTTCTGTGAGAAAATTAGGGAATACTCAGAGACTTATTGGCTTAGGAAAATTCTCTCCACTAATCTAACTAGTATAAGTAATTAAAATTAACCTTACGATTCATAGACAGCTTCCAGTGATGAATCTTTGAAAATTCTCATGTATACTCACTTCGTAGCGAGCTTCGACGACTCGGCAGAGTTGAGAACGCAGAGAGTATCATAGTCGTTGGGCACAGCATGATATTGTAAATAAAAAACGAATTGAATGATCAATAAAAGAGAGATCACACAACACATTTAATGCAACCGGTGAATGTAGTCTTTTATATATCATGTATTAATAACTAATTAATTTAGCATTTCTGGGTTGTTTACGTAGCTTTTTAGGAATTTATATTTCAAATTAGTATAATTTTGCAACCAGATCAACAAACGACAATACAAATTTCACACATTTATTTAACATGCGTGCTGCTGTACAAATAATCAAATAAACATTTAAGACATTTTATTATTTATATGTATAAAGACAGAGACGATTATGCGACTTTATCTGACAACATATATACTATACATTTTTAGTAAGGTTCTCGAACTAAATTTATATATCAGAATGATTTAAAAAGGTCAAATTCATTAAAAAATGTATATTAAAAAGACGATGTTTCTAAAAAAAAAATTATATTTTGTTATCCATTTTTGTTGTGTGTAGATTTTTGTATGTTATCATCATCATATTTTGTTCAATAGTAATACACATTCATGCAGTATAGTTATTCTTTAGTTTAGTTTAATTACATTTGATTAACTCGAGTTTATAAAAAAAAACATATATGTAAACTATACATGAGCGATACAATTTAATTCGATGGAAATGAAAAATTTAGACGAGAATTCAGCTCGAATTTAAATGTAGTTATTATTTAAATTAATTTATATTATGAATTGTTGTATCGTGTGTTTATTGTAATCACTCCATTATATGAATAAAAAACGTATTGTCTGTTAAACCAAATACTTGTATACGATCGCATGTGTATTGTTAATCTAATCTCTCAAAAAATTTTAAAAAAATTTTTTTTGAAACGAAAAACAGACCAATTTTCTTTATACATACACACACATGTATATATTGCATTGTATAAAATAATTAACAGACAAACCTTTTATTGCATTTTGATCCGCCTTAAGGTAAAGACTCAACAACATTCAACAAAATACATAATCTAGTTTATAATTTGCGGCTTAATTATTTTTCTTTTATGTATCATATACATAAGAAAAATCTTTTACAAGTTAAAAGAGTAAAATATTTCCAACCCAATAATCTAAACCTCGTATGCTAACCGAAAATTTTTTTAGACATGCGTTTAATAAAATTCTTTGGATCATGGTGGATAATGTTTGATGAACGAAAAAGACAGTAATAACGTCCAGAAGAGTCGGCCCCTGTGGTCGGGGGCACTCAAATGCTTTGTAAAGGGCTTATAAAATGAGCATGTTATCCTTCAAACTGTATCACAACATCTTAGGCCTGTCGTATGAGACGACATCGGTTGGATCGCTGGGCTGAAACCTGCATCTATAAAAAAAACTACTTGTTAAAAATATCAACAACAAAAAAATAGATACCGCCAAAAATGTAACTAATCCCCACTCAAGTTAAACAACACTTGGTTTGGGATTAATATGTGGAACTTGCAGTTAACAAAAAGTGAACAACAAAGCTTTACAGTTGCTTACACCTTGCTTTTCAACAGAGTTAACCTCGGCCATCGTGATGTTGAACTTCTTCTTGTAAATTAGGTGAAAAGGGCTGTTTTGGATTTCAAAGCAGACGATATGTCCACGAATGTGTGCCAACCTACAGATAAATTCTCATTTTACAAAAATTAGAATGCTCTGATGAGATCCATACCGGAGCACGACGTCAGAATAGTAATCAATGATTTTATTTCTGGAGCTGGCAAAAATAAGACTGTCTTACGTGGAAATATAGGTCCTGATAAACCACAATGTCAAAATATTATGGAACCAATTATCATCCTTATAATACGAGTATGAACACTCTATGGGAGGTATTAAAAACTTTAGTTGTCAGTTTCGACCAGGCGACTGTGGGTATGGGATTAATAAATGCGAAAAATTATTAATTTGTTGACGAGTGCCTTCGAGCACCAGATAATAGCGAACCACTAAGCGAATTTCCAGTCGGAAAAAGCATGACAGACGATAGGCTGAAGTTAGCACAGCAATGAGTGCAATGAGTTCTCGTAACTTCTTTACAAAACTTTACAACATAACTTCAGACCTAAGTCTTTGTCATTCGGAACCAGTATTAAAATTTTAGTGTTAAGATTGACTCGGCACTTGGTAGGAGAAATTATCGAACTTACTAAATGTTCAATATGGGTCACTTGATGTAGAAGAAAATTACCATACGCAGATTGTGGATATGTGCTTAGAGGACCTACTCTTCGAGGAATTCACACTAGCAATATTTGCCGATATATTTTAATCCCATGTTAAAATTTACCTTTACTAAGGTTATTTGGACCGTCAGTCCAACTGGATGATATATCTGTGTGATTCAACTGAATGGCACCGGTGTAAAAGAATGTAATTTTTAATAGTGTATTAATGGCGAAGGAGTGACGAGTGAGGCGAATATCATTTTTGAAGAAGAAAAAATTAAGTGATAGAAAAAAACAACTTCTAATGTTATCGACATTATCTCTCCAAGCGAGTCACAAAATATCAAATCTGCTTGCGGCGCCTCCAAAAGTCAATTGTTACGAAACAATTAAACAGAATTTTCTCGACCATCTGACGCTATCTGAGCGTCCGCTAACTGAACTTTTGAGCAGACAACTTATGGAGCACATGCGCCTAACTGAAATTTTGCGATACATTCGGGTTTTTCCCGAAAATCAACTAACTTATTAACTAACGAAGCAATAACTTACCATATTATTCCAGTCGCTCGTGAATAAGTTCATTAAACCGCATAAACCATACTATTTGGCCTCGTCGAATTCACTCGAAGGCCGTTTGGTTTTCGCTACGTTGTGCAAACATTTCAACGGTTTATGAACGAAGTCCTTCGGGAGTCCTTGTGGTCTCTGAATCTGAGGAACAACACAAACTACACGTGGAATTATTACGTGGAATTATTCCAAATACTAGTTCAGTTTGATGTTCATATCAAGATAGCCAAATGTATTTTAAGCGCTACTTCTCAAATTTCCTCAGCCACAAGATTACACCTGACGGCATACTTCCCTCCGATGATCGCATTATTGCCATCAGAGAATTCTCAGCACTTTCATCAATCAAAACCATTTAGCAATTTCTCGGTATGGTAAATTACTACCACCGATTTATTCCAAAGCTCGCTGAAACACTAACTCCAATTCTTTCACACTTGGCTGCTTTACTAAGTATTCACAAAACGGCCAAAAACTTTTTATGTATTTTTGAGGATTGCTATAACGCATCTACGTCCATTAAAAATGTATTAGCAACGACAATACTTTTTCGCCATCCACTAACCGACTCAAAGTTAAGCATTACTACTGCTATCAGAGCAGTGTTGGAACAGTACAGTAACAAGTGTTGGGAGCCTCTAGGATTCTTCAAAAAACTCTCTAAAACCCCCACTTCACAACCTAGCACATCCTGGCGTCCGTGCCACACGTAAATTGATTACTCCTCGTTACTTGCTCGCCGAGAAATACAGACGTAGTGACCATATTCGTTTCAAAAATAATTATTCAGATATTTCGTGCAAATTCACATCATTTGCTAACGCTACATGCCCACATTATATTGCGTAATGTGTTGCATTACACATTATGCAACGTAAATTAGAGATTACACATAGCACTCGATCGCCATGATCTAAAATCTAACTAAGCCTGACTATTGATACGGTACGGACCAGCAATGGCCTATAAAAATCGTTTATTATTAATAACGTCAAACAAACAAATCGATTATAATTATAACATAAGAAATGGATTTTGTTTTTGTAAACGTCTTAAGATGCTGTTACTATACTTATATGTAGTTTAGTTTTAGGACTTATATAATCTACTACATTTTATAGTTACATATTACGTTAACGATATTACTTTTTTTTTGCTTATTACCACCTCTCTCTTATCATCAACATCAATTTCTTATAAAATACTCTTAACAGTAATGAAGAGTAATTTTCTTTAAGAACCTAATTTACCATTTTGCTTTTTTCTATATGAACATACGTACTTACAAACATATATACATTTTCCTTCTCCGGTATATGTATTTTCGTTATTGAATAAAATTTAAATTTTTATAGCTTAATTTTCTAGGACTCATAATTTTTTTTTTAAAACAATATAATACGTATAAAAGATGGTGTATAGACCAAATACCGTGTCTAGCTATACGTGTGGAAAATGTTCGCGTTAATTTTTATGGAAATGCGAAGATAATCCTCATTTTTTTTTTGTTAAACGAGAGACACCTTTTATTAAAATTTTATGCCTTCTTTTTGAGTACCTAGTCAGTTTTGGCAGATATGGGGATTAAAATGTATAATTTTTATGTAGCAAAATTAGTTGATGTAGAAGTGGAACAATATAAAGACAAAATATTTGAGTGATAATTTTAGATAAATATTTTATTAGAATACTTATTTAATAAAATATAAAAAAAACATTTTTTTACTAAACTAATGATAATCCTGTTTAACATAATAAAAATTGTATTGTGTCATAAAAACCTGGGGTAATATGCAAAAAGTATTTTTATATCACCAATAAAAATAATGGAATACTTTTCCAGTGGTAAAAGAATCATGAACTTATAGATACTAAGCTTTTCAAAACAAAGTGGGTGATGCTTTTAATCTCCAGCTCGATAAATAGTTAATAGTCTAGTTATTCAAACGCCAGCTGTGACCTATGATACATAGGATCGTATTAAAAAAAAATAAAAAAAATAATTTGGCATTGTAAAATTGTGGGTCATTATTCAATATTCAAAGAGAAAATTGCGACGCAAAACTGCAGCACTTTAGTATTACCGAGGCTAACTACATTGAGGCACTGAGATAGTTGGTACTTTGATGGTATAAGATAGTTGAAACTATTGTTCAATCCTCATTGTATAACATATTATCTCGTTTCAGAACTATTAAATTAGTATTCACAGCTGATGTGGAAAAAATATTTCTACAAGTTCGTGTGGAAGACACAAAATACCAACAAATAGTATGGCTGGCAAAACAAAATGAGCCTTATAATACTTACGAGCTTCAGACAGCCACTTACGGCATGCCAAGCGCAAGCTATCTTGCAATTTGCGCAGTAAATGAAAATACAGAACCAAAAATTCCATATAAAGAAAAGAATATACGTTGTTTACCTAATGGCTGTCTCATTCCGGGTTTCAACTTAGGAAATAGCTATAAAATTAAGTGTTGAAGAATATTTTTCAAACCAGCCAAACTACAGATGCCTTAGAGATAGAAGAGTCGAATTCTACTAAGATTTTCGGGCTTAATTGGAATCCAACCAAAGACTGTTTTCAAATTAAGGTAAACTTAAATGATCAGCCGACGTTAACCAAACGAGGAATTCTTTTCGGCTTGCACCGAAAACCATTGAAACAAAAATATTTTTTCAAAAAAAAAAAAAAAAAAATCAACACATTACAGTCCAAAGTTGACCCTATACTGAGACCTTTTAAAGATCTTTCAGACCATATTTTTTCATTGGTGATTGTTGTAGATGGTCAACCTAACGAACGATTTGACACACAATTAGTCACGGCGTTGTGGTCAGCGGCAGTGATTGAACTCACAACCGCGGTGTATATAAGCTAGAATGGAAAATGCTGCAGCTCCCTACAACATTAAACTCACGCTTATAACACCATCAAAGGATCCATTAACCATGAATATTGTACGAGAGGCCCACCTTAAATATCATCATGCTGGACAAATATTAATGATAACAACCCGACATCACAAGTATTGGATATTGGGAATTAGAAGTGTAGCTCGCCAAACCCTCCACAATTGCGTGAAATGAATAAAATATAAATATAAGGCACAGGAGCTAAATTAAATCTTGGGTGACCTTCCTAATCCAAGAGTTGAGCTAGTCAGACCATTCCATAAAGTGGGAGTAGACTATGCAGGTACATTTCAATTACATTTAGTCAGAGGACAAGGACAACAGACTTGCAAGGGCCATATATGCATCTTTGTATGTCTAGCCACCAAGACTGCACATATAAAACTGGTTTCCGATCTTACGACAGATGCGTACATTGCTGCATTGCGAACAATTACAGCCCGTAGAAGAAACTGCTCCGAAATTTACAGCGACAATGGGACCAACTTAATTAGGACACGCAACTATTTATGCAAACTTTTTCATTATATAAGACAAAATTAACATCTCAGATTTTTTATTGACAGAGCGAAAAAAATTGAGTTCATTCCATTACAGTTCATTACATTTTGGCGGCCTGTGGAAAGCCGCAGTCAAAAGTGTCAAATACCATCTCAGAAGTGTGACTAATGATAACCAACAAATGATAACCAACATATCTGGAAAAGGCGGCGTCTAAAGTATTTGACAGGTTGAAACCAAAGAAGTAAATGGCATAGCAAGCAAAATAATATCTAAACTGGTGATGTCGTAAATAAACAAACAATTGCCTTAGCTCACTCGTTCCTAATGTTATCATTCATAAATTAAACTAGAATTTTATTATTGATAGGCTGAATTATGATTCAAATAGAAGACTGGTGGCTACCTTTAAATCTATCACCCGATACACCATATAACATTTCTATAGATTCGATCATATTTGTTAATTTTCCAACTGCCTTCTGGGATGTTCCATTGAAACTAAGCATATGAAATATGAAAAATATTTTCTTAAAATCAAGATTAGAAGTGCTAAATCGTTCGGGTATCTTACATTGATTACACCACCAGCAAGCATCTCACTCCAATTATTTCTTTATTTATATCTTAGTTCAAAATTAAGTGGTTTGAATTTTTTTGTTCGCTCAATAACTTTACTTGGATTCCCTATCTATGGCAGAACTCACACCCCTGATCTATAATTATTAAATTCATTACAAATTTCGACACTTGCATTATTTTTATAAATTTTATTAATTTAGCAAACATTAGTCTGTGTTCAAATTATTTATAGCATATAGATATTTTGTTATAATATTAAGTGACTACGAAAACTTCCAAGAATTCTTATCTAAAACCAATAAAAAAATTAAATTTAACTACCTAGAAAACATATGGAGTCAAGAACCTTAACATTCAATGAAGATCCTCGTTTGGTGTTTTAAAGCTTCATTCGTTGGTGCTAATTGGCTCATAAAAGCACAAATAAAAAATGTCTGTAGATTAAAAGAACAATCCAATTAAAATCATTTGTGACGCACTCCCAACTCTTTCAATATTACATTATAACATTATGATCCAGCACTAAAGCCGAACTGCATATCACATCCGTATTCTGTTGTGCAGATGTCATTATACGTATTGAGGTGAGTTTTCCAAATTATTAACAGTTTTTTCAACAATGCTTGTCTGGAAACTAACACTGTCACTTGAGAGGTTTAGGATATAGATTTGAACAGAGATGGCGACACTAATGTTATTTAAGTTATTTTACACTTCAAGTTTATTTTTAGAGCCATTTAAAGCGAAACTCTGTTGTAATACTGAGCAGTAGTAAAATTCTTGTTTACAAAAAAGAAAATAGATGGCTTAAGAAATTTATGTAAGTATAGTTAAAGTAGATGGAGTTCTCTAAACGAGGGTAGCCTGGAAAATTTGATACATCGACAGGAATAGCGTATATTTTTGTGTCCCTTGACTAACATTTATTTAATTTTGTCTTATATAACTCTGCAGCTTCTTGGTTTTTAGGACTACAAGTCCTACAGCGGCGATTTTTCACCAATAAAATATTTTAAGCATTTATTGTGCATTTTAGCACACATCGAAACTAGATATTAAATTAAAAAATTATATTGATTTTAATATAAATTTTAATATTTCATTTTAATATTTCATTTCATACTACCACATAATGAAAATAAATCACAATTTAGTACTTAACTTAAAATCTTGTTGTCTAGCAACATTTGTTTTGCATATAGTGCACTTACCTATAAATAGAAAAAAAAAAAACGTTAAAAAATTTTAACAAAAATTGATAAACAAAAATATTATTGCTAAGAAATTATTTATAAACGTCTGCAATAAATAAAAATCTTATTTAAGATCACAACGACTTATAATCGGCAAATACTAAAAAGTGTAGTAACACTTTCTTACATTAATCACGTCGCTATTATAAGCTCAAGCCAAGAAAGCTAAAGTATTATTTACGGCTAATTAATTATAACCTGTCGTGAATGTTAGCATTCGTTTAAAAACTTTTCGTTTATATACATTTATATACCAAGTCGTGATCTGTGATTATCAGATAACTATGCGTTCACTTGTTTAACCGACCTTCATTCGGTGGTGGTGTAAGCAGCCATATATACAAGATATACACAATGAATCGAATAAAAACATTCATAATACAAAAATTAGTTTTTTAGTTGGTTTGTCTTAAAGAAGCGGAGATAAATTTTAAAAACTACTTTCGCTTAAAACAACAATAAAATAAATATTTATATTCAGTCAGCTGCGTGCGCGGTTTGATTTGGCTGCGGTGGGTGTGAGAGAAATTCTGATTCATGTAAATTTGATTGTTTTTTTGTTTTATTTATTTATCTACCGCGCCGTTGTATATATTTGAGTAACAAATATATATGTATCTTCTATATTTACATTTTTACTATATGTACACAGAAAAACGCGCGCGCGAGATGAAAAATGTAAATGAGATTTCACGTGTCTTAGAAACTATTACGAACTTTTTATAAAGTTTTTCTATATAAGTCGCGCATTTGTATAAATTACTCGCAAATTGTTAAGTTATTGTTCTGAATAAGTATTTAAGATTTGAGTAGTATGACCTCGAATTACAAAAACAAAATTAAATTATTGTGTATAATGTGTAGAGTGTAGTAGTTTGGCTACTTTATGCCGCATCGTCGTGTTATTGAATCTATTAATTTCATGTTTGGGTCGCGTATTTATTTTAGATGCCAACAACCATCACAATACAGTAGCGCCTTAACACAAATCGTATTTAGGGTTTTAAGAATTAAAATTAGAAATTATTTTTCGAAATTACGTCGTGCTGTTGATATTCGCACTATATTTCGCGTTATATTTTAATGACACTGTGCACAACCAAAAATATAAATTTTCGGTTTTCGATTTATTTTTTAATTAGTTGTTGAGACTGCAAATTTTATTTTTTATGCCAGTTTAATTTGTCATAAACATATATAATTTTTGTGTGAATGTGAAGAGTGATTTATATTATATGTACTTTGCTAAGATATGATGTGTTGATACTGAAATTTTCAATAATAATGTTTTAGGACCAAAGCTGCCTCAAATGTGTGATTAATTCTAAACATCGTACTTTATGAAATTACCAGCCAAATTGACGAATTTAAGCTAATCTGCAATCAAAATGGGAACAAACTTGATGCTTCCCGGTTTCACTTTGTTAGTGTTGTTAGGTTGCCCATCAAAACTGTAAAATGTATGCTACAAATCAAGAATTTTCAAAATTTGACTTAGCATTTTTTAGAGCCAGTATCATTTTTTGTGTGGATCCTCGACGCACAGTGTTAAAACTTCATGTCACAATCGTCATGTTTTTTTTTGTGTTTGAAAGCATTCTTGGCACCGTTATTGCGTTAACTTTTAACATTCCAAGGTGGTAATGCATATGGTGAAGGCTGTTGTCTTGAACATTTAATGTACATCATTGACTTTTATTAACATTTTACGTATATAGGTTTTCGTCGACTTAATTTCATTCACATAGATTTTTTCCCCTAATTTTATTTTTTAAACTTGTTATCTGAAATTGTCTCATTCCACAATATTCTCCATTTTAAACAAAAAGGAGGATCAAACTTAAGAAGCAGGTAAAATTGACATCTTTGTAATCAAAAGTCAAGTTTTGTAATTTGGAGCATTTGATTCAAATACAAATTCCTATGAGCCTTGAAATTACCTAAACAAAATCACGCAGTCTCTTCGAAATTATGCTTCAAAATTTTAAGATACAATTGAGTTTTAAAATGGAGAAAATGTGAGTTGTTGTTAAATTCGATGGGTTTGAAGCAGCAAACTTGGATGAAACTGCGGTCTTTACTGGAAATTATGTAAAGAAAGGTTAAAGAATACAAATTATAGTTGAAGTGGTTATAAATTGAAAGTTTCAAAAATTTAAGAGCATTGAAAAAAATTGATACACTTACATTTTGATGATAAAAATATTAGTGCCTGAAGCATAAGATTATTGCAATCGACAGGATATTTATGGAAGGTTGAAAATGAGTATTCGTAGAGCCAAAAGAAAAACGTGGCGAGACTATGTGTCTGAAATGACACATAGAGCCTCAACCAAGGAATATAGAATAAATTCACCAGAGTGAGAGATCATGGAGCACAAGGTAGAAATGCCAAAATAAATGGCCAAAAAATTGAAATCAATTTTTACGAATAATGGTGAATGTTTCAAATAATTTATGTGACTTTAATGAATGTATGAAACCTGATAATGTTATAGCAAAGGTAACTTTGCTTAACATTCTTAATAAGGTATGGATGAGTGTATAAAAGAAATCTGGCAATAAACTACACGAGAATATGTATGTTGAATGTTTTTATGAAATAGGTAAATGGAATGACGAAAAAATGATTGAAAAATTCTTGAATGCAAGTAATTTATTGCCAGAAACCACCTTTGGGTTCCGTCGCAACTACTTTCGCAACGATTGTGCGGCAAAGTTTGTGTGGTAAGTACGAAAGGAAAATAAGAAAATTGTGGCGGTATTTATGGACATTGAAAAAGTCCAACGTTTCAAACCTTGGAAAATTTGCGAATGGGTATATGATTTTATGAGTACACCTAAATTAATTGTGAGTGAAAGGGATTACAGATTGGAGGAAAAGGTGGGCACTCCGAAAGGAAGTAAAATAGCACTTACTCTCTTCAATATATATGTATACGAGCTTGATTCATGAATTAAACTCAGAAGACCGAGTCATTTTGGAAAGTCATTTTGCAGTTTGGAGATGACTTTGTCATAATGGGTAAAGGTCCAAACATAGAAACGGCATATAATCGAGCTCAGGAATGCGTAAATCACGTAATCAACTGTTTGATGATCTAAATCTGCGTGTAAATACAAGAAAATTTTGTTGTATGGCTTTTTGATCGCAAAGAATCGCATAGAATAATGAGAGTATTGATTATGTAATTTTGATTAGGTATTTGGGAATCTGGCTCGAGTAACGTTTAATTTTAAAGCTTACATTGAGAAACTAACTGATAGTTGTAAAAGCAGAGATTTACTTCTTAATTATAAAAGAGAGTAGAACACAAGGGTGGAACTGTGCGAATGATTACAAAAGATAACGCGGTAATGAATAAAATGATAGCTAGATTGCAGGTAGGAAGTCTTCAGAAAAACTCAAAGGACCAGTGTGATTTTGGAGAGTATAAACATATTCAGCAACATTTAAAAAGTGGTTGAAAAACTGTTCCTCCTGGAAATCTGGTAGTATGCTTGAATTTTGGAAACACGAAAAAAAGCTTTGATGAATGAACGAACTATCAGTTAAGAGAGAATTTTACACGAAGCAAATGAAATATTTTGCATTTTTGGGTGTGTATACAGATGCCGAAGTGATTTCTTTTACTCTCCGATGCCTTAAGCGGATTAACTTTGATAATCAGGGGAGATGGTAATCAGGGCAATGTATATAAGAATAAGTTACCTTCGATCTTGTGATAGTAAAGTGTTTTGTCAATGGATACCTTCACACCAGCAGATCAAAGCTAATAAAAGAGCTGATCATTGTAAAAAGGAGTTGCTTGATTGAGGAGTTGAATGAATATGATTTTATGGAAGCTAGAGATATACTTCTTATGTTCCAGATGAATCTATCGAGAAAATGAGACTGTGAAATTATTAAAAACTTTCAAATAAAAGACAAGAAGTACCTTGAGTGGTGTAGTGTCTATTAGAAAAAAAAAACTTTTTATAAGGAAATAAAAGGAAGCACTACAATGATTCGATCATTGGAGCAAGTAAGACTAAATCATGGAAATTGGAAGGAATGTCTTCATAAATGTCATATTAGTACTTGTATGATTGTGCTCCTAAACATATGACGATTAAATCTGTTCCGCATATAATTAATAATTTAAACTTAAAGAAATATCCAATCAATCATTGATGAAGATCAGAAGTCGAATTGTGCTGTTTAAATAAACTAAAAGTGGACAATACTAATTTTTGACGATCAGACCAAGTAAAAGTCTTTAACAAAACACGATAGTATTCTTCAAAAGTAAACGTGGTAAGTTTTCGGAATTAATACTAGAAAAAATTGGATTAATACTTGATTCCAAAATAAGATGAAATCTACCGACATTCTAGAGCGGTTCATGCTATTAAAAAACTGGTCTGCTTAGCTACCAGATAAAATTGCGATTGTAACGCTGTGTTAAGCTTACGCAAATCTGAAAATTATCGGTAATTCGCGATTATCGGTATGTCGTGAACTAAAAACGAAATATTGTTTTAGATATTTTTCATTGTCTACAACCCTAGGGGCTATCGAAAATCAGAAGGCGATGTAAACTATGGTATCTTAAAACTATAATGGATATATTGCTTTATCTGGCATTCAAAAAAAACACTCATCGTGTCAATTCAGAAAAAAAACTGACATTAGAAAAACAGCAAATCCCTTAAAAATAACATAAAGCCTTCTACTGAATGACAAAAGATATCGGCATGAAAATATCAGATTATACTTTATAAGATGAAAATAAACTAAAGAGAAAAAAACATAAGATTCTCTTTTTACATTCCACGAATATAATAATTCACCGTCGTAGTTAGCTTTTATTCCCAAAAATTATTTTAATAAACATTCCAACAATTAAAACTAAAAAATAAAAAATTATCATCTGTACTATCAATGAACCAGAGAACTCTGCCTTCTTATATTTTATATAAATACACTAATACACACGAAATAGAGCGAGTCAAGGTTAAATTTTTATTTTGCTTTTCTATCGACGTTAACTTGATAAGAATACACAAAATATGCACGTTTTAACGTATTTTTTGGCGATTCGTTTGTATGTGTAGGTATACAAATTTCTAATTATGTATCCAAATAGTTTCATTTACTTATAGTTTAATGCCTTATCACCAACTTTTATTAAGTTATGCAATTTTTACATTTTTCTTGTTGTTGACGAAGGTCGACTAGACTTCGACATTTTTTTAATATTTAACGATTTTTATCCTATTCGACTTTTATTTTTTTTTTTTGTTAGAGAGAAATACTTTACACTGTGCTCTATCGTAATTCTACAATTTTTTCTTCAAGATGCAGTTTGCATTTACTTACTTGCATATATTATTGTAAATAAACACATTACGACGTTATTTTTTCAGAGTCAATAAGTAAACAATAAAAGTAATTGAATGGAATTGACAATCCATCTCCCATTCGTTTAGTACGTGTGTGGAGACAAAAAACATGAAACACAACAAACGAAGGTAATTGGACTCAACTTTTGTTGTGCAGTTTTGTAAATAAATTAACTTATTTTTGACAAATTGTACATGACAATGGCCGATCGAGAGATTCATTGTATTTTTATTGGTAATCATATGGTAATGAGAATAATTTGTTAATTATATGCATTGTTTAGCTATGAAGGATGAGTATAAATAATTTTACGAAAGTAGTTTCAAGTACTTTTCATGTATGTTTACTGCATCAAAGTAAATAAAACTGTAACATGAGAACACACACGAGTATACAGTAGAAATTAGGTTATTCGACTACATAGTCTAGCTCCTACAAGATATTTTAATCGATTAATAATAATATTCATCACATATAGCCTTGAAATAGTTCAACGTCTCATCATAATTACATAGTTTTATAGTTTTACAATTCTACCAACCCAAATATCCACGATTAATACAATCGAGTGGGTTAAATTACTATTTAAGTTTTACAAACAATACCGTTATATTCTTACATCGGCAAATAATATATTATAAAATTCATTCATCAACTTGATATACTTCGGGAATTTATAATCAATTTTAATGTATCATATCTCAAGTAAATTGATTACTCTTCGTATAAATAAAAATAAAATAAGAGTGAAATTTAGCACATTCACATATCTATATACATATGTAGTTATAAAAATTTTCTATTTTTCCGCTTTTCGTTAGATTAATAATTGAATATACCGTCTTGATATAGCTGCGACATGTGTACATGGAGGAGACAAATAACAAAAAAAAAAAACAAGTAGATTTTCTCAAACGAATAACCTATCATCGTACACTCGAATACACATATCATATTGCTCAATGTTACAAGACACGGCTCAGGGTTACAACAAAAATATACATAAACAAGAGAGTTGAATAGAAACTTGTTTTATACATATTGTTGTTGTTTTTATTTCATCTTTATGTTTGTTGTTGTTTCTTATGCTGAATTACGACAAGTCGTCGTGATCATCTTATTTAAATTTGTATACTTACATATTTTTATGGTATACACATAGAATTGAAATATAATGATATATTTACGAGTATTTTATGATATGATGTCAGTTGTAAATGAGCATACAAAAAACTTTTCGTTTCATTTGTTTACAGTAAATAGGTGTACCTTTAACCTATATGAAAATATGAAATGATTTTCGTAAACAGGTGATTCAATCTGTACGTTACGACTGGTACATTGACACAAAGCAATAAGGAAATATTTTATATTTCTTGTATGTGATTTGCAATCAAAATATTACGAAATCGTATGATTACTCACAATTAAACGCATGAACAAATTATAGTTTTCGGTTTTTAAATGGTGCCTAGTTAAATTCAATGTCAAATTTGTTGTACCATAGCCACCTTAACAGCTTAACAAGAACGATAATGATCGATTGACATAAATAAAATGTTTTCGAAATTATGTCAAATAAATGTGAAAGGATATATTGGTCTGTTATGAAACTATAATTCGATATATTCACAATAATTTTTTACAAAGTTTGTCACAATCGAATGAAATACGATCAGTAAACTTTAACTGTTATTGTGAAATTTTAACCGAGCGTATGAGTTCACAATCAAATATTTATTTATTTACTGATAAGTTTGATTCCAGTATGTTTTTTAATCAAAAATAAATTTAAACCTTGTTCAGCACGGTTCAGCTTTCAAATTTATTTGTTTAGATAGTTTTGGATTGTCAAGCAAAAGTCATTTTTGTTTAAAGGTTAGTTGTTGCTTTACCTGTATTAAAAGGGAAAGAACACAATTTTAGTAGAAACATTTTCACAATGTGACACCTTTATTGAGTTGAAACCTATTAGCTGGTCCCCATCACTAGATTATCATTAGGTCAGTTGGCCTACTTCTCTTCAATCGCCTCACTGTGTTTGTAGTGTTCAACATATTGCGCACCTCAGCATTTATATGTTGTGCAATTCACTCCTCATGCATCTCTGCATGTTTTTTAATTTCTTCTTCAACCGTCTCTGTCTTCAGATCCCTACAAAAGTCATCATATCTTATGTCATCATATGACCCCGACCAATTTTTAGTGAAGTTTACATGGACATGGTTTCATTAAGCTTAATACTCTACATATTTTTCCATTTACTTATTTCATCACAGGCTTTTTGTCATTTAGCTGTAGATTCCTCGATGTTGACGCTAACAGCAAGAATAGCAGTATCTTGAGCTAATGTTGCGATGTGAGTTAAGTCTTTTGTATAGAGCAGTCAGATTATCACTCCTAGGCCACTTCCTTGTTGAGCTACTGCTAAGATTTCCTTGAGCTCAGCGAATTCATCTTCATATGGCCCTCGAAAGTGTCGGTCCTCAATAAAGGATTTTATGGGCTTATAAAACTGTTTCGTCCTACATCTAGAAAGACGCCAGAGCATACCTTCTTTTTCTCTAACATACTCTTAAAGTTTCCGTAATCCTTTGTATTTGCTCTATAGGTGAATGTTTCTCTCTGAATCCGAACTGATATTGCGGGATAAAATTTCTTTGCCCAATAATTATCTTTAATCTTTTAAGTTCTAATTTATTGAACAATTTCAATGTCACCGGAAGAAGTGAGATTGGTCGGTATGATTTTTTATCGTTCGGCGGCTTATCAGGTTTTTGAAAACTATTTAAATACTTGCTCTGTTATCAGGTCGTAACTTGGAGCTTTTTTGGATTTTACATTTTTGATTTAAGTTTTAGTTCCTTTAGCGTTACAGCCTTTATATCGAGAGAATCATTTCTTTCAGTCATATTGCACATTTTCATAAGCTGTTTGTCTGCATAAAGGCTGGAAGGATTTTGTCGTTTTACTCTCTTTGCTGCCATCCAGGCGAATATTTCGTATCCTTAGTTTCCTTAGTTTTCTTGATTACTAGAAATGGTTTTGCACAATTCGAACGCAAGTTGTTACTCAAGGATTTCAATTTAAAAGTAAGTTTGAAGCATTGAAAAATTCGATTTGGCCAGTAGAAGAAACAAGACAAAAAATCTCTTTCCAAGGGATCGAGCTGCAAACTTAATAAAACGGAAATTATCTGGCCTAGAATAATCCCTTAAGCTAAAATGTACACTAGTTATGCAAGTTTTAGGAGGGTTATAAACATTACCAAATAAAATTTTATTACGGGAAACACAAAAACTCTAAATCAGAAACTTATCAGAATATAAACCCAGTCTTGCCTTAAAATGTTCACTATAATGTTGGAACGTGCGAAATTTTCAAAACTGATTTATAGCTCAATCACTCTTGATGATATATTTTGCTTTATTCGCTTTTTAAATTTTGAAATTTTAACGCTTTTGCCATAGTTAGCTCTTCAATTTTCAATAGTTAAGTCCTATTTAATTTGAAAGATTTTAAGAGTTAGTTGAATTTAATATTTATTTCGAAACTATCAATTGTCACACGGAAATAAAATTTGTGATTCCAAAAACGAAACTCTCAAACTAACTCAAATATAAAAAAATAGTTCAACATAATCGTCACTACTAGATATGGAGTGATGTCTGAATGTTCAGCATACATTTTTCAAAATAACAGTACTGCAGCCAGATAGATTTAAAAATTTCGATGAGGGGTATTGTATTATAATCAAAAATCACATAAATCATGATACCATAATGTACGTTAACAAACTTAGGATCGAAAATTCTTAAAAACAAAGTAACCAAGTTCTTTGCAATCATCATAATAATCAAAATATGGTCTAAGGTAGTTCATATTAAGGATAAGATAAATTCTTATCCTTAAAAATTCTTTAAAAAATTTAAAAAAAAATCTTATCCTTGGAAATTGCCAAGTAAATGCAACAGGTGTCATAAGGTTAGACGTTAGATAAGGTTAAAATAAGGATCCAGTAAACAAGGGAGGTAATGTTTACGGTACCATGATATTCCAACAATGATTACAAAGACAACGGCTTAATTTGTCACTTTGGTAAGATAGAGGAAGAACAATTACTATTCATTACTATTCTTGATTCTGGGGCTAGTGGTGACATGCCTAACGATAATAAATGGTTCTTAATAAGTTTAAATTACCCAAATGAGTCAAGGTTGGCAATGAGGAGTCAATTATGGTGTATGGTTTCGATGACATACACATTTTTGCAAATCAACATTGTTTTCGCAAGGGCAAAGTTTTGAAGAAAGGTTGCAACTTTCAGTCAAATAAAGAAAGTTATGAACTGATCAGAAAAGGTGGTGTCGTTGTGACACCATGAAATGTTCAAAATGTTGTTCAAGATGTGTTTACCAAAATATCAAGCAGGCCAAGTTTTTCCTGAAGTCAATGGAAATAAGTTATTCGGATGACAAATCTTTTTTATGTGATTATTATCGGAGCAAACCGACGCTGTCAATACAGCGGTTTACATCCTAAATCGTGCCGCAACATTCTTATTATAGGCAAAAAGCAGTATAAGCAGTATTTTGACATGATCATTTGAAAGTATTCGGTTCTAAATTTTTTATGTTCCAAGAGACAAAAGACGAAAGTTTGAGCCTATCCAGAAGATACAAAGAGTTTTCGAGTATGGAACAATGTTTTGAAAAAATGTATGTGACTTGTGACATGAAGTTCAAAGAATTGAGCGATAAAATCTGTATCACAATGAAGAATAATGATCGCAATAAGGGTAAAAGAGCCAGATGTTAAAATTAAAATTAAGGCAGAAATCAGTGATCAAGATGATGATGGAGAGTTTGAAAATGTTCAACGGGATGAGGATGAATATGCGGTTTAAATCAACGATAAGATTATCTTGCCAAGAATATTTTTAAATCCCTAAGAATAACTTATTCTGAAGCAGTTTGACATATAAAAACAAAATTTTGGCATTGTAAATTATCTGAAGATATTTATATGGATCAACTTCAAGGCTAGATGATGTTACGGGAAAAGTTGGTAAGCATCGTAAAAGTCTGTATGGTTTGAAAAATGCTTCAAAGTGCTTTCAAAGAAATTTTTGAAGTTTCTTACCAAATTTGGGTTGAAATTCTCAAGCTCAGCTCCATGTGTGTTTATATGTTAAAATGTTCAAGATAAAATCATGTTTGTCATTTACATTGGTGATAGGCTGATTGCAGCTAGTAATGAAAAATTATTAGCGCCTTTTATCAAGTAATTGGGAGATGATTTCGAGATGTAAAATGGGAAAGCTGATAGGCATTTGGTTATGGCAATCTGTTGCGAAACCTGATAAATGTCCTTACAGGGAAGATGTTGGAAACTTGTAGTATTTGGCAGTTGCGATACGACCAGATATATAATTCACACTGGGGTACATCAGTTGTTTTACGGAAAATCCCAGTTAGCAGGACGTCAAGGCATTCAAGAAGGTCCTCAAATCAAGAGGACTGCTGATTTGTGTATCATTTTAAAAATAATCAAAATAAATGTGCTCGCTTATCTGATTATGGCGGTCATCACAGGATCATGGGTTACATATTTAAATTAAACACCAAAAGTGGTTATTTTTTTCAACTAAATATTTTGCTTAGCACGTATGAGAAGGAAGATAATTATAAAGGATTTAAAACAAGAAGGATTTATAAAGCGGTAATTAATAAAGCGGTAAGTTAGTATCTCAACCAGTATGTTTGTAAGAATAATATATCAGTTGGTTCCATCGTTCCTACTGCCTTGAAGCAGCTAATGGTTCAGAAAAGGAGCTGTGAGGAAATAACAGTGCTTGTGAACTTATTGAATCAATTAGGGAAAATCATTTTAAACATACCACCTAGTGGAAGAAACATTTCACAAAACTATTTTATCTACATCAATCAATCTGTATACTTCGTCTGACTGTATTTCCTATTTATTTATAAAATGTTCACAATACAAATCAACTATGTTACTACCGATAAATAAATTACTTACATTTCCATCACACATGTAAGTAATTGATATATGTACATATAAAACATGAAATCTTAATAATAACAAAAACATTTTTGTGATTAGCACATTTCTTTATAAAACTTCATCGTGTTGCTTGAAAAAATACTGTAATAGTGCAATGAAATAATAGCGCGTATCACACAGAAAGTATGCCAAAATCATGTGTAACCGCAACAAATTATTGACATTATTTATCATGCAATTTGATGTGGCTATAAATAGTCTAGGAATTATAATTACAATGCAGAACATTGTCAACAAACCATTTGACAATCAACTCAAACGATAAATCAAACGATATTGAAGAAAGTGGAATAACAATAAAACAACTGTTTAATTACCAAAGTTTTCTTTACTTGCTGTAAGTATGTATAAACAGAAAACTATGTATAGTTTTAGTTAATATATAAGACGTTAACAATTGTAAGGTCGATAAATTACCATAAGCACAACATTAATAATACATAAAAATATCAAGGCCACGTTCTTTACGTATACATTTACATAAAAATATATACATTGTACATATATTTATTGAATATAAAACAAAATCAAAAATGAGGATGTTCATCACAAGGGAACAATGGAAGGCCATCGCAAAATATTTAATTTGGCAACATTGTATCGATATTCTAATATGCGAGTGCGTTTTTATATATTATTCTCACAAATACATGTAAATTGTTTTAAGATGAAAAACGAGCATGGGGAAAGTCGTTTTTTCGTGAAAAACATTTTTTTTTTTTTATTAAATTTCACTTTAACAACATATTTATAAAATGCGTGTGGTGCGCGAAAATGGATAATATTTTTTCCAATTCACACACACACACATATATATAAAATATAGACCGGCGCATTGGAAATATGGAAAAAGCTGAATATAACTAAAATTTAACAAAAAAAAAAACTATTTCGCTAGACAAAACATGACAAGTTTCTAAAAACGCGATATTAAAAAAAAAGAAATAACACGGAAACCGGTTCAGCAAAAAATAAATTCGCGATAACCGGTAATGTCAATTTATTTTTAGAGGGAGCAATATTTGGTTGATTATATGAATCTTTGATTGGACTAGTCTATAAAAATTAAAAGGTCACAAACCCCTATTGTATAACATTTCATACTACTCCATAATGTTATACTCTCGTTGTTACATAAAATTCAAGTGCCGTCATTGTTGAATAGTATATAGCATGGAGAAAATTCAAGTAGATTTTCAATTTTCTGTGTAATACAACAATCCAGCAGAAAACATTTGCTTGTTATTATGTAGATGTCATGCATTTATCAGTCTATGCATTCAGGGAATACAGATGTATAATACAAACTATGCAATCACGAAAAAAATGGGAACGGGATAGTAACAAAGTGGGTGAATGATGGTTATTGTTGCAGTGGTGATAATGGTAACAATTATCAATATTTATAGAGAGAGAGAGGAAATAATATGGAAAATGTATGGAAAGTAATTTTCCATATTTACTTTTTTTTTAATCGAGAATAAGGAATATATTTGTATTCTCCTAGATGGAGGCTGGGTTGGTTTAGGTTACTGAAGTGGCGCCGCAGATATCATGAACATTTCTAAAACTTGTAGTTGCTGTGTTACATTTGAATGAAATCAAATATACGTCAATAGTTAATTAATAATAGTTATAATTATATGGAAGCCAAATAAAAAATAATTCGACGACAGTGACTAGACTCTCAGAAATTGCGCATATTGATATATCATTGTTAATTCTGTTGAATGCCAAAAATCTTTAAAATTCAAACTTGGGAAAAGTCAATCGTATTATTTTTAATCGTAAGACCTAGGAATATTGGTGTTACATTTTCTTCTCAATTTGAATTACAAAGCTAAAGTGCTATACTGCTAAAGTGGCAGTATGGCAGGGAGCAAAAGAAAAATTCTCTTCATTTCACTTGTGTGGGTCTAGTAAAGAAAGATGAGAAATCCCACTCATAAAATCTTGTTTTAAATAATGAAATATTCGATCTACTGGTTCTGCCACTTTTACCGGACGTTGAGTCATAGGCTAAGGTGTATGCAACACGTCGCGGTTTCGAGTTCAATTTCCGCAGCGATAAAAAATCGCAATTTGATATCAGGCATCAAACGAACAATCACAAACTCAGTACAAATGAACGTGCAAAATATTGATATAGAGTTAATATTAGAATTTCGCGCGTTTAAAAATGATTCAGTCGACCACATTAATTGATTGTGACGTAATGCCGATGACGCTATTCTACACAAAGAATCGAAAATTAGACATGCAAAAAAAAAACGAAATTGGGGATTGATGTATATGAATTTTATATGTATACGATGACACGTCTTACATACATAATTTGATTTCTTAAAACAAATGTAGCCTATATGTAAGTATATGTATGCGATATACAATACAAAGTTGGACAGAACTCTAAATTTTTAAAGTAAAGACGCCAAAAGTTTTATTTCAAATATTATATGTAGTAAACTTTCATCGAAACAACTTCCGGAATATGATTAAATAAAATTATAAGTTTAGAAAATAGTAATCGTTTATATAAAATTAGCGATGCCAGCAGCGCTTAATGATGACATTTGTCAGTTGACTTAAAATATTTCACGTTTAAGTAAAAACAATAAATGAAAACTAACATGACGCTAATCAATCGATGTATTATTTAAAACCCATCCAAGTTTTATGTGGTAATCAATTAGGAAAATTAGAATAGTACATGTTTATTGGTAATCATATCAATTACTTATGCATATTTAGTTAGTTATAATTGTTAACATTTATAAATAGATTTACAAAGTGTAAAAACTTAATCATATAACTAAAATTAATAAACGGATGATTACAATATTAAAAAGTGTAAATCATTTTTTGTTTATATTGTGAAAATTACTGACAAATTAATTCACCTAACATGGTGGTATATCATCGAGATCATTTGCGATGTAGAGATAGTATAAATTCGCTTTCAATTATTAATTCAAATGATTTGTGAAAGCCGAAATAAATCGTAAACAGTAACTGTTTGATATCATCTGTGGGTTACAAGATTTTTGTCCAATAATATAATATTATTATATAATATTATATATTATTATATATTATTATATTAGAATTAACAACTATACACTTAATAATTTTTAGCAACAATGGGATGATTAATTTAATTTATAATTTCCAGGCGAAAACTAATCAATTTTCCTACACTTTGGAGCAATTAGTCCATTAATAGATTTTTTCAAATAAACAATGCAGATTACAGATGAATGGTTTCAGATTTGGGTTGCTGATAAGAGATTGAAGAATGAAGAGCAGTTCTTTATAAATGTGATTGTCTTATGCTAATAAAAATTTGAATATTGGCTACCGGGAAAGCGGATCAATTCCGTTATTAAAAAATACTAACTTTCAATCGCTTAGGTGTCAATAACCGCGTCGAGTCTGTCATAATTAACTTCTTATCCATTCCTTCGATTTTGTTAAGTATATGTAAAACGAGAGTAAGGTGGTGCCTGACATTCCCGGAGTTCCTGATATTTATATCTATTTAAGTTTTTTTTTACGAAATTAAATTAAAAATCACGAATGGATTTTAACAAAAATGGTACAGTCTTAAAGAGTTATTTAAACCGTATTATTGTGACCGATTTCAGTGTTGAACTTTTTAATTTACTATCAAAAAAAAAAAATAAAATGAAAATATCTTATACCAAAATTTATTTTAAAAAATATGGTTGACATTCTGATAAATTTTTATTGATATAAAAAAGTACATAGCTGGGGAAGCATTATGTTTGTGGGTTTTTTTTGCCCACAGTGTGTGAAAATTATATATTAGATTTTATTATTAAACCAAACTAATATTAAATATCTTTTGTTGTATCTTGTGACTAAAAAATTTCCTAAGGATAACAATCTAAGGATAGCAAAAGGAGTACGTGCCAATATTTAAATCGAGTTGCGATTTTCACAAGAAACGATAAACCCTTGTGTCTATGACAAAAAAAATCTACGATGTTATATATAAATATATTATCTCGTTTATAATCGAATTGTTTGAAAAAAAAATTTACGACGATTGCTCTGAAGATAAATCCTACCTACACCACTGGACAGTAACAATGAAAATTCTGACGTAGAAGGTGCGTTGAATACAGTCATAATTGAGGTGTGCGAGGAAAATGATTACAATTATGTATGTGAGATAAGGTTACAAGAAATTTTAACAAGGAATTAGAGCATAATATGGCGATGAAAAACTTTGGAGAAAAAAACCTTGAGATACAGCATATTGAAAAGTCAAGAATAAGGTCTTCAGCGATTAACATATATGTTGTCTGTAGCAAAAACTTTAGTGTTTATTTTCGAACGTGATATCTAACATTGTCATACACCAAAAAGTCAGGAAGGCTAAGGCTACTTATGAAGAACATAACAGAAATAATTCAAATAAACCAGAGCGGCTATGCAAAATGTCGACCGAAGAGGAATTTATTGCCTACCTAACAATTTTGATAATCGCAGTAGTTCACCAATCAAACAATGAATACGCCAATATTTTGTGGGAAACGACTTTAAATCGCACTAGTATGGGGTAGAATCGTTTCTGGGAACTAAACAGGTTTTTGAGATTCGACAACAAAAGCACAAGACAATATCGCTTTAATAAAGCTGCGGCCATCAGTGAACTATTTGAAATGCTTGACTCGAATCATCGAAACAATTGAAAACTGAATGGATTGTTCTGGATGAACAGATATTTCCGTTCAGGTGTATGTATCGAAATATATTACTAAGAAATTTATAGAAAGATTTCGAGGGTTGGAGGGCATGTATTTTGTGAATCTTTCAATAACCGCGAAATACGGGCTTAAAGTTAGGTGGTTTGTGATAAGCCCAAATTCTATCCCATAACTGAACAATCATATAGGGGTAAGCCAATGACAGAAAGAAAAACAAATCAAGAGCTACATCGACAGGGTTCCTTCCCGTTCGTCGATACGTAACGCCAGGAATTTCTCAAGCAGGACTCAAATATATCAGCTGTACGGTTAGCCACATAGGTCTTCAAGCATCACGGATGCAATGATAACCACCATAGTACCGTTGGGGAATCGGTCCATTTGAAACCATCTATTTGTGCCACTTAAGTGGAGATGTATGTGCGCGACTCATGAGGTCGGGTAGGAATATTGTTACTGACAATTTTTTTACGTCACTGGCTTTCACGCGCCTAATGATGAGTTGAAACCTATCAATTGTTGATACTAAAAATAAGCCATATGTTCCGAACGAGATGCTGCCGTCAAGATCTTATAAAATCTTCTGTATAGTAATGACAATATCACAATTTGCTCTTATGTTCCTAAAAATAATAAAAAAGTGATATTGTTGTCGACGCAGTAGTACACAAAAACCAAATCGGTAATATTCTACAAGAATCGCGAGTTTTCTACGAGTTCTGGCATTGCAAATAGCTTTACCACGCATCAGCACTCAAGCAGAATCCCCAATACA
The DNA here is from genome assembly GCA_963556175.1 of Tipula confusa. Taxonomy (NCBI): domain Eukaryota; kingdom Metazoa; phylum Arthropoda; class Insecta; order Diptera; family Tipulidae; genus Tipula; species Tipula confusa. The sequence continues at coordinate 14,548,372 of OY744477.1, read as the reverse complement.
TAGACACTGTAATTCATATTTAGATATTGAATTCGTTCTCGGCAAACCACTTACAATACTAGCTCATACCATCATCGTCAGACGAAGAGATTTGTGATAGCACCGTGCGAATCTCGCTAACTGGGAGATGCTAGATTTGTTTGTAATCAAATGTTTGTTTTTGTCTGTAAGAAATGGAGAGCTATGACAGTAAATTGTTCAGCGAAATAGAAAAATAGTTTTGAGACGTTATTAGAAAACATTCGGGTGAATTTAATTTAATGGGAGTAATTACATGGTTAATTTTTTAGCTTTATCGCAGCCTAATAAAGAGCTTCCGATAAAATAAAGGTTTGGCACTGGTAGTTCCAATATTATCAAAGCATAAAATGAGTGGAATTAATTTCTTCAAGTGCACTGTAATATTTATCAATTTTATTATACAGTTTCCTATTCGATAATCCGCTAGTATTCTCACTAGCTAAGACACAACCTTCTGTCGTTCCGTTTCGAATTTTAAAAACAAAAATAATTTAAATATATTTTTGTCATACTGAAGTGAGTCGAATTATTCCTGAAATAGGTTTATCTCAAAATAACCGATGCTGACAAAACTAAAAATGGTTGAGTGCAAAAATAAGTCAATTCTTTATAATTACTTTGAAACAGTAGTCCAGGAGGTCTACTGCAATTTGTCACAGAACGAGATTTGACCCCCTAAATTGGATAATTAGGTTGTGTGGAAAAAATGAAAAACATAGGCGAAAATGAACAAAGTTTTTTCCTCGAGGTTTTTTACACAGAACGAAAATCCACCTCCTGCATCTGTTATTCACTTTAGTTTAAAAAAAAATCCGAATACATACTTATATTGGAAATATGCGAAAAAAGGCGGCGACCAGTGTTTTGGCTATAAAATTGGCCGAAAAGTACGGTTAAGAGAGAAAACATGTAACTTCCGCCAAAGGTGACAGCAATATTCCGAGAGCTAAAAAAGTTGATCCTACTACTTATAATTCAAAAAATAATTTAAACTGTAATTATTTAAAATTCTAGTATAGGTACCAAATAAGACGAAACACAATAGGCAGAAGCCTGAAACGACAGTGAATTAAAGCTTTTGTGATCCTTAAAAAGTATCAACCTGGCAACGTTCCGATACACAGCGGGAAAATTATTTTAAAATTTTGTAAACGTATTTGAGCTACATAACCTGATGCCAGAATATATAAAAAAGAAAATTTTTCGTTCAAAAATATCAAAACCAAAAAAGTGATTCAGTTCAAAGTTACACAGTCAAATGGCCATATCATTTCAACAGAAATGTTTTCAATGGGAATGTACAACAGAACTTAAGAAAAATATCGAGTCATAGAGAAAAATGAACGCAACTGAGATTTATTCAATAAATAAATAAACAAAAAATTTCTGGTGGCTTAGCGATTGGCGAATCATAATGCAACGGGTATATCATCTACTAAAAATATTTTTGGTATTTATTTAAAATTTCAGTCTAAATCCATCAGCTTAATGTGGCCAGCATTACGTAGATCGAATTACAGAGGAACTGAATGAGATATACTGTGTATATGAAGAAACATACGGATGAAGCAACCGACTAGAAAATCGATATGACCCAAGATCAACTAATACAGAATTTAAAGAGCAATTACCTAATACAGAGACACCTAATACGAGTGTCGTGTTCTAACAAGGTTTAAGTTGACAGATGGCACAAATAACCCATTACCTAATAATAATACACGAATAGCATATCTAGCCTAACCGTCAATCAATTTTTTAATCTGATAGAATCTATAACCGAGCTCAATGTCAAAATAGAGATTGGTGACTGGTGACTTTAATGCTACAGCTTGCAAAAATCAAACTGACTCAAGTAAGTGAAAAAAAAAATTCTGTACTTTCTTTTTGATCTTGATATGATCATGCACCGAAAATGGGGAAAGCATCATGTCGTCAACATCGGACCATCACTTCATACCTGAGATGGAGAAAAAGTAAAAACATTAGGCCAAAAGAGAATCATCGGCTCCAAAGAAGGCGAAGACAATTCTATCTTTAGGCAAAGTTATGGCGTTAGTTTTTTTGGATGCACCTGGGATAATTTTCTTCCTGCACTCTATTCGCCATATTTAGCTCTCTTGGATTGAAAAATTAGCTCTGTGGTAAAAGAAAAATTCCGAACGAAAATTTTTAAAGGGTGGGCCAACCTGGAAAGACTGATTTTGCTTATATTTATTTTATAAGCAGTGATGACCCACGGAAAAATGTTGCTCGACCTATTAGCACTGAACATGCTGTGGATGCTGTACGAGAAAGTGTCAAGAGTGTTAGTGTTAAAAATAGCCATTAACTGTCAAAAGCAAAATGGCAGCCATTTAAAAGATGTAATTTTTCACACTTAGCTTAAGAAAATTTAATAATTTATACTTTCATTTAAAAAAAAAATTAAATAAACAACTTTAAAAATAAGAAAGTTATAAAAGCATTTCAAATCAATCTCTCCAAGTTGGCCCACCCTGTTCTATAAATCGAAGCTATAGAACATCGCAAAAAAGTGTATTGAGCTAAGAAAGACTATATGCAAATACTTAAAAAATAAGAATATTTTTTTCAAAATTGTTTGAGTTTTCTTCGTCAGGTTGGGTATTTCTGGCATTACCCTCGTATATTGCCTACATAAAATGACTTGATTTTTGTAACTACATATAATATTCGCTTCTTACTATTACCAGGTGTTTTCGGTAATCAACGTGTTAATTTAACTGAACTGCTGCCATAATGGGGGCAAAGACAAAGACACGCCTGCGTCCGCAAAGTCACGTCCTGATTCCCGAATTTAAATTGACCATGATTGTATTAATTATCTAACTGACGATCTTGGAACATTCAAGATGTAATATCATTACGGTCGGCTGCCAAATTGTAAACAGTGATCATCAATTTGTTACTACAAAGCTATAGTTTTTGCACAAGTTAAGAATCACAGGAACTGTAAAATTCTGATAAACGAAGATGATAATAAAACATAATATCAAAATCGTGTTAGCAAAAGAATTATGGAAACCAAACACTAGTTTAATGATGTGTACACCCCTAAATGCCAGGTATTGAAAACTCCGTTTGTCAGTGCCTCCCATGCGGAGAACTACCAAACAAGATTGCATCCAAATCGGTCAATCAATCAACATGTAATTTTTCCTAAATACTAAGATATTTATTGTGATGCACAGCAGGAATTCCTGGATTCCCTGGAAACCTCGGAATAGATTTGGATTGCTTTGCGATATCTTTGCGAAAACTATGTGCATTTATGGAAAATGACATTAATGCAGGCAGAATATTCTGTTAAAGCCGAGAACAAACTATCAGGAATGTTTGCAATTGGCTCTGATGTACGACAAATTGTTGACGCCTTCTGCTTAGCCGATAATTATAGTTTTCCATTTATAATAATTTTAATTACCCCCAACGTTTGTTTACGAATAGGGATCAACTATTTAAAGAATTATTTAAGAGAGTAAGTGGGTGGAGATAGTTTCTCAGGGTTAAAAGTAAAGAGCCTGCAATATGTTCTCGACTAATCATAATTTGCTAAATTCCATTATGGCTAATCCATTAAATCTAAATATGCTGGTAAATAAACAGCCTATTTTTGCACCGTACAAGCAAACCATACAAGTTTGATAAATATTTGACGACCGGTTTTCTAAACAAAAATATGCACATGTCGCTTGAATGGGAAATAATCAACCTCGTCGCAATACAGCACCACATCACAACAAAACTATGTACACACAGAGAACAGAAAATCAATAAAAAACTCCAACAACAATAAAACAGATATGTATACATAGTGAACAGGGATGCTGACAATCGACCCTCTTTTTTTTATGTGCTTAATATGTTTGTATGTTTTTCTAAATACAACTATAAATGTATATGTAACTACGTACAATATACTCAGGAGATTTAAAACGGGAATAAAATAAATAAACCAGGGGTCGTGTACTATAATAATAATAAAACTAAAATCACTCATCCAGATGTTATACAACCAAAAATAGTACACAAGAAGAAACTTACCGGGTAATACATTCCTTGCGGAGGAAGAAAAAATGCGCCGGAGCCCCACAGTTTGACAGATTTTATTGTAACCTTTTGTTCATAAAATTTACTAATCACAATATTTAGATTTGCTTTTTTACAAAACTTTTTTTCTATACAAGAAACTTCAAATTCACTTTTTTTCCTTTAAGAAAACTAAACGACGAGAGAGAATATATAGATCTCTTCTCTCACAGATGTTTAATTTAATTTTTTTTTTACTTATTTCACTACACACTTTATATATTTATCTCTTTTATACTTAAAACAAAAAAACAAAAATAATTTTCGTAAAAATCAAATACAAAAAAAAAAATAAAACAAAACTTTAAGAATTCACTCTTTGTGTTTTTTTTTTGTATAAAATTTTTATAAGAAAATTTGTAATGAATTTCCTTGGAAATATACAATTTACAGATCGAACACAATAAATAGCATATTTCTGTTATACGTAAATTAATTTTATAACCGTTAGGTAATTTTTTTTTGTTTGGTTATAAATAGAATAACTGTTCAATCGTATTTAAATCACGTGTTTCTAGGCAATTTTATATCCTTTCTTGTTACCAAAACACGCACACATAACCACATTCGTCGATATAGACAAAAAAAAGGATATTTTATTCACCCACACATGTATACACTTACACAATGAATATTTGCAAAAAATAAATAACAAAAAAAAATGATTTGTGCTGTTTAAGCAGAATTTAAATGACAATAATATTTGCACGTCAATTTTTTATATCACAATAATTTTTCAGTTTAATGTAAACAAAAACAGTAAAAATTAATAAATAAAATTTTCTATGAATTTTACTTGATAATTCTTTTTTTTTTTCTTATGTTTTAAATCCACACAGCACTGCAGTAAACTACGAACTGAATGAATTTATTTATTATTTTTTTATAATTCCGTTGTCGTTTCATTCTCTCTCACTCACACATTAACGTTCGGTCGTTAACGTTTTCAATTGTAAAATGGCTGCCCGACTGTTTTATTTTTGACCCAGCTGAATGTCAAACAAAGGTGGTAGTATATATTATGTTTACGTTGAAATGAGATGAATATTATTTAAATCGGTATTTGAAGGGGAATATATTTTTTTTTCGAATATGAATGTTTCGTGAGCAATTCGTGTGTTAACGATTCGTTAAGAAAACAAAATAAAATACAACAAATGAATTTGAATTATGTATAAACTTTTCGGATATGTTATCACGAACAGGGGCTATTCACCTAAGATGGACCAAAATATTATTGTGCGATGTGTGTTGAATATTTTAATTTGTGTCTATGCTGAACTGTTATAATTATTATAGGCAACTAAATGCCATATTTTTCAATACATGAAGTACCCGCATCATCAATAAATGTTTAGTATGGTTAGAAAATTGTTAGTTTTAGTATGACAAAGAATTAGACTATAAATTTGCCCCGTACCGAATTAAAAATCTTGAGCTTGTTCTTTGTATTGTTCTAGAGAACCAAAAGTGAACTTTGCGCCATCCTGGAAAAGCTAACCATAGGTGGATGATGCACTTAGCCAAAATCAATTCTTCAGCCCCTATGATGGTGAAAATGTAGCAGCTGGTAATGTTTAGGAACAAATATAAACACCGATTGGGTAGCTGCTTCTTGCATCAGGCATAAAAGCTACATTCGCTCGATTGACCCTTTTATTTCGATTGGTCCTCTTGCTACTTATCGATTTTTCACCTTTGTTGCTCCATGTGGTCGATATGCAATGTAACAAAAGATTCAGCTCCTTTTCCAATGGATGTCAGTAACCTGGGGTCTTTCAACCATGTGTTTTGTAATAAACATATCTGCTACATTGCTTGATGTATTAACGAACTCCCGCAATTTCGGCATATAATATACCTTTAATTTTACCAAAGTTTGATCAACTTCGAAGTGTGTATCTGGATTGTCTTCTTTCAATTTGTCTCTTATTTTTAAAGGTTCTGGGCTTAACTGCTGGTTTTTAGTCTCTTAATCCGTATTAATATTTATTTCTAAGCTTATCCGGCTATTTCTCTCGCCATCCCTTACTTGATACATTGGATAGTGAATAAGAGCAACAAGTCCTTTTCTAGGCCTGTGGCTATTGGTACTGCCTCCAATTCAGTTGAGGAATATTTCTACTCTTTATTAGAAGTCTTCCGACTATAATTCATAACCGGTTGGAAACTATTATGTCTTTGGTAAAATCTAGCACCTAATCCAACACTACTGGCGTATTCAGAAACTTGCCATTGATTTCTTGAAAAGCTGCGTTTTGCACCTCACCCCATACAAAATTGATGTGTTCCTTTAATAAATCGGTTATCGGTCTAGCTAAATGTTGCGAAGTTTTTGAGAAATGTCCTAAAATGATTTTAGAGTTGTAACCAAGCTTTTAACTTCCTTTATGTTTGATAGTCCTAGAAAATTCACGACAAGCCGCAATGTTAGATCAATTCAAGGGCATCCTTTTAAATGGATAATGCCTATGCGGTGTCACAATCTCCGTCTTATGTTGCACACTCAATGTTTTTGAATGATCAAACAGCTTTTGTCGGAAGCCTGTCTTTCCTGCACAACGAAGCAATATTTTTCAGTTTTGATGTATTGTGTGTAGTGTAAGGTAGCTACTTTGTCTTGGTCGAAGTCATATAAACACCCACATTCTTCCATTTTCTCGATAAATTTCATATCGATATAACTATCCAACGGATCAAATATTAACCTCCTAATTAGTTCATACTAACATCAGCAACCATTACGTGCACATTTCTTGAAATCGTTGACATTTCCGAAAGACCCAAAGTAATACCGCCGGTTCGTGCACTTCATTCAATTAAATCAATTTCTATAATTATAACACTTTATCCAAAATGCATCGAAACTTAATATTTTATCAAACCAAAATACTATAATTTTCAACAGATTCGATTCTCTACTCAAATAAACGCGTATAGAAATGACCCAATCCAACTCTAATCGGTTGTCAACCCCTGTGAAACAATTTAAGATGAAAATGAATTTCGCATAAATTATCGATTTAATTACCACTACTATGACAAATTACATATCCATATGCAACAACAAAAATCAAAACAAAAAAAATACATAAATATCCTGTTATCTCATTCTCACAATGAATCCTATAAAAATTCTCCTTCCACTTAATGATTAACGGATTTCTATACGTATTTTTGTTTCGAACAAAAAAATTTCATCCGTACGAAAATCAAACGTATTTTACGTGCACACACACATCACAAACAAAAAACCACGCCGGAGAATAACAACAACAACAATAAAAAACATAAGAATTCTTATCAAAACAAGAAATTATTCATCTTCATTCTTCATACCAAACAATGAAACAACGTTATATTCTCTTCTCGTTCTCTCGTACACCAACACCACACAATTTCTTGTGAAGATGTTTTATTACGTTCCGAAATTCCATTCCAACAAAAATAAAAGTGCAACAACACTATATTATAGGCATGATAAAAAGAGACAAAACCATATTATAAGATCAATAAAATATTTAATAAAAAACAAAGTTTGACAGCCATCGAACGAATTCATCTCGCGTACATATTTTAATCAGAGTCTGTCTCGTTCAAACACATATGCGGGTGAATTATTTTGGCTTATGTCAAATACTTTTTTTTAAAGATGAGAATCTGACTACGAAAACATATATTATTAGAGTGTGGTAAGCGTACACTACACAGCAACATGTCAATTTGTTTTTATTTGTGATTTATAGGGTGGTTGGTCGTCGGTTTATCACGATGGCGAGAAATAGTGTAATTTCCGTAATTTTATTTCCGGTTTATTGTTTTTTTTTATTGTAATAATTTTACTGTCGTTCGTTTCGTGTTTTTATTTTAATAGTTTGTCGGAATGTTAAATTTCTTATTTGGTTAGTTGTGTTTTGTTGGTGATAAGCGGCCAAATCTGATAAGACGGTAAAATTATGTAGGTATATATTGAATGCAATTAAGAAATGAACAACGTGTATTGTGTACGAAATACGAATGGACAGCTGGGTGGATTATTTAAAGTTGATATTTTTTTTTTGGGTTTAGAATATCGAATTAACAGTTTTTTGTGGGTTTGTGGTGACACTCTTATTAGTTTAATGTCGGAAGGCTGATCTTACCGGTCTGTAGATAAAAAGGTAAAATACAGCATAGAAATGATTCTGTCTATGCCGAGTGCATCTATAATGACGTAGATCGTTCTCGTTATTCTAGCTTGTTGAATTATTTAAGCCGCCAACAGTTTCAGTGCCCGGCTAATAACCCAACTGTGTACTCGTATCATGATAATACCTGAATTTATTCCGATAGCCCTGATCCCACCGCAGGATAAGATGAAAGGCGAAGGGCAGGTCTAAGGGGAGTAAAGGCGGACTAAGAACTTACTGGACTTGGAATAAAGTTATTCATATTCGCCAACCTACTAAGAGAGATCTCGAATATGGTCACCAAGCTCAACATACTATATGAGTTTGAAAGATAGGTCGAACCTTTGTAGAAAGTGCGGAGAACAGGGTTTTAATGCTGCAGCATTGATCCGAAATGCATGCTTTGTAGTGATATAGCCATTGGAAGGAATAGACATATCGCTTGTAGTTTGAAGTGTCAGATATATCAGAAGGCGGTGCAGATGAAACGAAGAAGATGAGTTTGATTCATCTAAATCTTAATCACTGTGAAGCTGCGCAAGACCTGCTACAGCAAATATTACGTGATTTTGACACAGAAGTTATTTTTGTATGCGAACATTACAAAAAGTTTAATAGTAAGACTTGAGCAGCAAATTTCTCGAATCGCGCTGCTATCTGGGTCTGTTTGGAAGTAATACTTTCGAGACGCACCCAATCATAATCATTTGTTCATTGTGAGTGATTTAATACCTGGGTCGTTTAATGAGGAAGCCGAGTTACTAATAATAGAGGTAAAGCTTTATTGGAAGCATTTTCGTTGAATGTCGGTAACACCTACATTTCGTAGGGGTAGTGCTAGCTCGATAGTTGATATCACACATGGATTAGTGAGTATCTTCTAACTAAAGCATTAATTATGGAAGTAAGTGATCTATACACATACAGCAATCACCAAAAATATTGTGCGGTGGTGACATTAGATGTAAAAAATGCCTTTATCTCGGCTAGGTGACACTGCATATTAGACGCGGTACTAAGAATAGAGGTTTCAAAGTATTTAACAAGGATGGTGGCTAAACTTAAGAAAAAGTGTTAAAAAGTTCGAGAGCCCAATGGAGGTTCAAAAGATTATCACATAACAGAAAGAGGACCAGAAGGGTCACTCCAACAGCAAAGAGAAGCAAAAGTTGTCAGCTTTGCGGATGGTGATGGAAAGCATAAAGGTTAAAGTGGGACTCGACTAATGGTCGTTGGACTCATCGACAAATCCCTTCGGTAAATAAATGGACAAATAGGAAATATAGAGTGGTGGATTTCTAAAGATTTGACATATTTAGGTCTGTGGGAGTCAACCTAGCACCATCAAGATTTTTTTACTGTATGAAGGAGTCCAAGGGAACGTGATGAATGGTATATAGTATAACTGCAAAAATTCTGAAAAACTACGACACTTAGAGAAAAAAAGGCAGGAACGCGAATAATTTAAAATTATGGTAGCTTACGCTGAGCCTTCAGGTCTTAGAAGATTCTCACTTCCACCAAAAAAAGAATAAAATAAAATATTATAGGGTCTGTAAACGAAGTAAGAAAACTGTAAATGGCTTGAAGTTAGTTTTGAGTGGAGCAAATGAGAAAAACATCGGTAGCTCTTTTAATAAAGGATTATCTTACTATTCAACGTTGACTCGATTATACCCGTATAACTCTACATTTAATAACTCTTAGCTTGAGTTGACCACTGCTAAATGAAACTAAATGATAGGATTACCTACCATTGCCGTCTTACTGTACTCCATATATTTAAAATATACATAACTTGGTAATATTATCTAAAGAACTTACCAAAAAATTCAAATATGCTTGTACTCTAATACCATAACTGAACAGCACTTACCTGAAAAGAAAAACAAAAGAAAAATTAAAATTTCCACCCACTTAAACATATCTACAAGTATTACGAAAAAGCTTAAAACTCCAGAGAACTTTTTTTTGCTGGATGACGTATTTACGGATAGAAAATTGGCCATAACATTCCATTCGACCTTAAGTGAAAAAAAAATTGAAAACCATATCATCGCGTATTGCATACATAAACAGCAAATTAATTATAGGTTATATGGTAAATACACATTCCATATACCCTTGAAGATGTATAGACCGAATAACCACTGTAAAAAATATATATTCTGAAATTCATTTTTTAGTTCCTTTTCCTCCTCCACACATGTAAGCTTCCGGTCGATGTTTTTTTTATTTTTATTGTTCGTACTGCTTCCAAACCAAAATTAAAAATATTTTTACGAAACAGAAGCAACACAAAAAAAAAAAAAAAAAAAATTTGTTGGCAAACCGGAAGTAATAATTTTTAACATGAAAATTTGTTTTTTTTTTGGTTTTTATTCGATTGGAATGTAACATAGATAATGAGTTGAGGGATGTTAAGGTGGTAAATTGAATTTAGTAGTAAATCTGTTTGCACGTTCTGGGTTTTACGTCGGTACTGTATACCTAGACTTAATTTTTTTGGCGTAGCACTAAGCCGCCGTTTTCCATCTATCCGCATCGTTTTGTTTTTTTTTATTTTGGTGTTGCTGTTATATTCTTATGGATGGATGAGTTACAAACAATACAAAATGGAAAATCTATTTTCGTATACATGTATAAGCAACAAAAAAAAAAAAGCAAAAAAAAAAAGAAAATTCGAAAGCTTTTATTCATTTTCAGCTCTATTCATTTGTTTCGTTATATATATACGGTATAACTATTGTGTTTTTGGGAAACTCAAAACAACAAAATAACAAAACGATCGCAAAAAGAAGAAAATCTTTGTTCCATCGTCATCCTAAAGGCGAGTGAGTGATTTCCACCCCCTTCTTCGAAATAAAATATTTTGCGATGAAAAATTATATAAAATCAAAACGGGAAAAATACAAAAAATAAAAATAAAAAGGAAACTGTAAAACAATGAAAAATTGTTTTCCATAATAATTGCAAATATGGTTACGTAAAAAGGTAGACGAAGGCAGGCTAACATCATCATCAACAAAATTACTCTCGAATAAAGAAAACACAAGAAAATGTAAATAATGATGTGGCGACATCAATCGTTTATTTTGTACACTGTATAGATGGAAATGGATTGTTCTGGCATACAAATTACAAAAATGCACAATGATGGTAATATTCCACCACCCACTCCCACCCACAAACCAAAATTTATAATTAATTTTTTTATATATACGCGGGAATAACACATAGGGCACTCTTCAGTAATGATTTTGTTTTATACACGAAGGTACTTCGACGTCTAAGAATGCATAAAATTATGTTGTGTTCAAGTGAACTGGGAAAATGTTTTTAATTTTCTTTTGTTTTTCACCCCCATTTGTGTGTGTGTGCATTTTTTCGACATTTGAAGAGTTTTGTTAAAGAGAAGAAAAAGGTGAACAAAAGATAAACTCAATGTGCAGCAATGATAAATGTGTTGGTGTGTTTAATCATAAGAAACGTTGAGCGCAGTGTGTATGTGGTGTGGAAAATTTCAAATTATTTCTATCAAATGGAAAGAGAACTTTAAAATTTTTAGATTAAATGCTATTCGTTTGAATATGTGGTGTATCCACCGCAAGAGAATTTTGTTAAAAAAGCCTGTGTTTCGCCAGATTACCGTTAAAGTTTCTTATTGATTTTCCCGGGAAATTCGATGTACAAGCTGCAGTTATAATTGACTTAAGCTAGATCAAGGCGACAGTCAGTGGTGGATTATATGTGGCTAACTGGTCAGCGACTGTTTTTAAAGCCGTCAAATAGTCATTCTAGTAACTAACAGATGTCACTCAAATCGTTATTGATTAATTATAGTATTAAAAATTTTGTATTAGTTATGTATAGATATCTCTTAGATCGCGTATGGTAATTAGCGATAAAATGGCTAGAAAACCCGTGAACTGTAGACAAAAAGGATATCATTATTAGAATCAGGTTTCCTGTAATTTCGGCTGCAATTATTGTCGTGACAAAAATTGCAAATCGTATAAGATTACGACAACTCCAGAGAGAAACACCGACAACAGGATGTCCAACAATCAATTTACCAACATTGGATGTCCCAAATTTTGCTGGAGACTAGGGAAATTGGAGTTCATTTAACAATATATTTACTGAACTCATTCACCGAAACAACAACATTTCGGATACAGGAAAAATGTCTTATCTTAAGTTGGAGCTGCAGAAAAGTGCAGCGCAACTTATCAGCCACAACCCACGACTACGCGCTACCAAATATTTCAACTCACTGCTGTCACGTCTAACAATACAAGTTGCAGGGGCGTTACGAAATCTCCACGACACCGCAAAGGAAATGTTACACAACATAGAACGGCTAAATTTGAGCTCACCATTTGAGTCATTTATAACATTCATCCTGATTAAAAAAATGGATCCTGAATCTACCAGGCTCTATGAATAAACGGTATCTAATCCAAGGGAAATACCCCCAATATCAGAATATTTCGATTTCATGGAGAGAAGGTTCTAGTCACTAGAAGCAATGGGCAGCACAAAACCAACCACCACGTGAGCACCAAACGTAGCTCCATTCGTGCCACCACTAAAACGTATACATGCCGCCACGATCAGTCCCCATTGTTGGTTACTACGTGTAGAGAACGTCATGGATTATACCAATGCAAGCAATTCCGGAAAATGCCAACGTTAGACAGAGCGAGGATAGTATCAACATAAAAGGAGTCAGTGTAAATCTACAACATGCATGGTGTGCAATGGACACCATCATATACTTCTGCACTGCAACAACGCAGCATCTTCGAGCAAGAGTATAAGCCAAACTCTTATGATCAAGCAACAAGGACCTGTGTTATTACCCATCGCCTTAATCAAAGCAACTACAAACACTGGAAGGGTCGCTACTTTAAGGGCATTGATAGACTTAGGCTCCCAAGCCACCTTAATTTCATCAAAGGCCGCTCAGATATTGAATGCAAACAAAAGAAAAACCAACGTAAATATTGCTGGCATAGGTGGAAACCGAGCTGGCGTTTGCAGACACTCCATCAACATAAAGCTAAGCCCAAGATTTTTTGAAGATTTTTCTATGCTTGTCGACGCTTTGGTATTCGACAAGCTAACTCAACAACTTCCCGAAACCAACATTGACAAAAGTAAATGGAAACATCTGGAAGGTATACAATTAGCCGATCCTCACTACAATCGCTCGCAACCAATCGACCTGGTGATTGGAGATAAAATCATAAAGGGTAAACATCATGAGCCCATGGCTCAAAACACTGAATTTGGGTGGGTCATTATTGGTAATCTGGGGAACAATGAATATCAAAAAACAACCACTATGGTAACAACCAAGAACAACTACAATTGTTTATTGAGAAAATATTCCCGAAGATAGAAATCTCACCGAAGAGGAAATAAGCATCGAAAAATGCTTTAAGGAAAATCTAAGGCGTAATCCAGATGGACGGTACACGGTGAAGATTCCGTTTAAGTCAAGTCAGCACAACTTAGGGTAGTAAAAATAAAGAAAGTAAACGTTACACATTAATTAATTTATTCTAAATCAAAGCAAAGGCTTGATTTTACATAGCCTCTCCACTTGACAAATTATACCAATTACCATTGCAATATCTTTTAATAAAAATTTCAAAGATGGCGTCATGTGAGGTCAATTAACAAATAATTGATTTTTTGTATTTAAACTTAAAGCATTATTTGTTGTGTTTAAAAATTAAAAAATTTAAATGGCTCTGCACAATTTTTTTGTATGCATTATTTTTAATGTCGGTCCTTCTTAATAATTTTGAATTTGTGTTCCAAAAACATTCATTATTTTTGTATAGGTAATTGAATTAATTTGAGTTTCTGGTTAATTTTTTGAATAATTAAAAATTTTAATCAACGATGCATCAATTTTGACAACCAAACAGTACAGACTTTCGGAGATATATGCTGTATGCCTCATGCCGAAAATTTTGTCTAAATCGCCGACTTTTTAAATTATTCATTAGTTATTCTATTAACCACCAGGTTTTTTCATTTAGCTTGCTTTAGGTAGCTTTTCGTTTTACATATAACTACAAATAAAATTGTATAAATTTGTATTTAAGAAGTTTTAAAACTACACAAATATTAATTTAATACAAACATAAAAAACAAATATGTTAAAATGATAATATTTATGTGTAAACATAGATGTTATAAAATATTTTTTAACCAACTGAAGTTTGAAAAGTCAACAATTTAGAATCGTGAATAGTCAGGCACAGCTTGTAATATTAAACTAGTGTCATCTAGTCTATTGATACGAAATAATCAATAATTTAAAAAAGTCGGCGATTTAGACGAAATTTTTGGCATGAGGCACACAGCAATAGTTCATGTCGGAGTTTCAAGATTATACTACAAACGAAAATGCTGCCATCTTATGGAAAATGGTATGTTTTGCACGGATGCTCTAGTTGATTGTGCCGCTAGATGTCAGTCAAAGTGTCTAAAATATAAACAATAGATTTGTGATTATCGTATGCGAATAATTCAAATTGTACATAAATACACTAAACAACGAACATCATTCCTGTTGGAATTATCTCGAACAACAACAAATTAAAAATAAGAAAAAAATCATGGCCGAATATCATTTTATTCAAACAATCTGTTTATTTAAAATATTAAATTTTTTTTGGTAGGTTTAGTATTTTTTCTATCTTATTTTGAGCTATTTTGTAATTATTGTTGATTTTTAATATTTTATGTTTTTGTTTGAAACGAAATATTTTTAAGAACAAATGTGCTGCCTCTTTCGGAAACATAACATACTATATACTTTGATCGTGCTGCCTCTTCCGAATAACATGGTAAACTAAATACTTTGATCGTGGCGCCTCTTTCGGAAAACATGATCTATAGAATAAAAATCAAAAGGTAGCCATTTTGAAAACAGTAAAATCATGTAAAGAACTATTTCATACCATTAACTTTGGCAAGATTGGTAGAAAATGATTGTATACAAAATATGGTATGACATTAATTTTTCGTGTTTCCACTAGCAATTGTTCGAAAATTAATGGTATAACTCGATTGCAATGGCAGGTGGAGACGGTGTGTAAATGCCTCAAATTTTCATAATGACTGAATCGATTTATTTATCCGGAATTAGTTTCAGTAACCTTTATCCTTCCTGTATATAATGCCTTCTTTTCTCTCATATTTTTTCAACTTTCGGTCCTCTAACTGAACTCGAATTATCTTTATACATGTACTCATTTTCGGTTTGCCAAATACATATTTTTTATAAAAACAAATCATTTACATCCAAGTCAAGATAAAATAGCTATCCTACCGAGAGCATCCTTTCTCTACATCGATGTATAACTTCGAAATCGTATTCCCCAAATATCTTTGGTATCCATAGGCTACGTTTAATACTTTATACATATTTTTATTCTCCTCTTCCGTATTCCACTTTACAATTATGTTTGTTGTGTCCGACCTTCTTGCAGCTTGCACCAACTGATTTCTGTAACCGTAAAGAACACTGACATTTTTGCTGTTCTTGTTCTCATATACTTCCATTATTTTCCGATTACTATATACTTCTGCTCATCTTTATATATACCATTCGATGTCGTACTAAGTTAGAAATTCGTAACGGTTTTAATGCATCACCCAGCTTACACTCATTTATTCCTTGGATTATGTAGTAAATCGTACTTTCCTCGTTTACATAGTTTTTGGCCATTGCACACATCTCATGGTAATATTTCACTAACACCTGTTCTGATTTCCTTTTTTCAGTAATATCTCGTTTATTTCTGCTTGCATTTTTGCCATATGAAAATGTTACTACAGAATCCATCCTACGATACGCTACGTCCTGCAGTATCGTACCACTTACTAGCATAAGCTTTCATTTTTTATTTAGACGCTGCAATTGGTTTGCTGCTTATCTTTCATCGTTCGTTGGATCAAAATTGCAAAAAATATCACCCTGTTCCTTTGCATAATTTTCAGGCTTCTTCTTCAAATCTACACATGACACATTTGTTGCTGGACTATTCCGCATAAGTGCACTGCTCGACATTACACAATCGTTGTTTGATTCCTCTGATACCATTAGGTCGTTTAATAAACGTTCCTCGTACAATAAAATCTTTTGCCCTTTTAATTGGTTTTCTTTTTATTTCCATTGTTTCTTGATCAGAAGTGGATCTGTAGACTTTGTAATTATTTCACATAAAGAACTCCAGTTTTATACACATCTTTTATGTATATATGTAGTTCCTTCTCCAAAGTTCTACAATGGTCTATTTTTTCATCGAACGTTCTTATGTTTTATTTTTTGATTCTCATGGAAGACTAGATCTCTTCTTTAAATTCGAAACTAAAGTAGTAAATTATTGACCGCAAGGTGTGAAGTTGATTACAATTTATTCAGATATCTTTTCGTAGTAGCCCATTGGTTTTAGGTCTGTTAATGTCCACCAAGGACGGGTGTCGATGTATTTCTGTGAAAATTAATAATGGCTGGTTAACGATTACACAGGCCGAGTCTTTCGTTCTACATAGAAGAGATGTTAAATAACAAGAAGCTTTTCACGGCGGTTATGTGAATGCTTCTTAGGAAGCCCAAAGGAATTTCATGCCCTTCTTGCCCTTCACCTTTAGTGACAGCTTAAGTTAAAGTACAGAATATTTACGAATTAGGTTTCGCTTTCCTACGAGCATTCATCGATTAAGATTTACAAGCTACATTTCGCTGTAAGGAAGCAGCTTAACAACTAGGCTTGTCAAATACGTTAAATCACTCCAAAATCGTACGGTTTTCGATAATAAAGGAAAAATTAAACAAAACACCAATGAGGGCCTGGTTTCCATCAAGTTTTAATGAATAAATCAATGCTTTGGTACTGTAAACTATCACCGAAACGGTTTCGGACAAACCATAGTGGGTCTATAGATATAGTGAGTTCCGAAAAGTCAAGCATTTCTAACTTGTTATGAATTTATTCCTACTAATTTGATGGTGTCGAACATGTCATAACAAAATTTGTCGATGCCAAAACTCAGAATAACAGCGATTGATAGCGAACATAGCGATTGATATTACGAAGGTTTATTAGAAAAAAGCCGTGAAAGGGCACAATCTATAACAAAACTACCAATTACTTGCATTTTTTGATTACTTCCTATCAAAATCACTGAGTCGGTGGCAAATTCAATGAGAATAGTTGGATACAAAACTAACCTGTTTGTCAATAAACTCAACAAATTTATACTTGTAAAACCTTAGTAAACCTAAAACCCTTTAGTTTTTTGAAAAAAAAAAAAAAAAAACAAAAACGAAAAGTTTTGTTCTCGTTTTTTAGTTTTTAGCTGACCACCAAGCTGTAAAAAGTAAATGCAAATGCATAAAAATAATTAAACTTGTATTATTTTTTACATTTTAAAATAATAATTATATAGAAAGGGATATTCAAAGCGCGTTTTTGCTGAAGTCTGAATAACTTGCAAATGCTGACTCTCTAAAGTAGCAATGGTGATTATCAGAACGTTGTCATGTATGTGGGTGTGGTGAGAGTTGGACCATTACTAATGAGTAAAAAAGTTGATTAATGCCATTCTAAAGAAGAGTCATGTTGCAATTCGGCACCAGGATGGAAATCTCCGTGTTAATTTTGATTCAGTGCTCGACACTTAGTAGGAGCATTTTCCGGATTTACTCAAAGTTCAACAAGAAGTGTAAAGTGCTATATTTGAAAGTTGTCAAATACAGACTGTGAGGATTTAACGCTGACCATGCAGAGACTAAAACAGAAACCTTGGCCCTGGGGCCGATTGCATTAATTCTAAACTCTTGATAATCGAAGGAGATACTTTGTGGAACGATCTTAACTCTTATGGATTAGTATGGCGATGAATGGAAAGTGGTCGCGTTATGTTCTAACCTTAAATAAAGCGATCCCTTAAAATGCGAAAACTATCTTAAAATCGAAAACTAGATTTTGTCCGAATCGCTTAGTCACTGTTGTGTGAAAGTTGAGTCAAGGACCATCCGACGTTTTACGTCGCATTAAAGCTCTGGCCATTTAATGATTTAATGAGCCCCTCACTAACCCAACTGTGGATTAGAAAACTACCTGTGAATTTATTTAAATAGCATTGTTCTGACAGCAGAATAAGGGGCAGATGCGTATCACGGTCTCGCGTCATGGATGAGTCTCACTGGGGCCGACTATGGCATCATACATAAACTGCGACAAGTGGTACTAGAACAAACGAGCAACTCGCTCTAACACGCGATAGACATAATTCCAGACTAGACAGACTTAAACTTTGAGCAGCTAATCCAGCGACGAACTGGCAAACTGTTAACGAGCATCAAACTTGGTGCTTCTACCACGACAGATTCAAACACAAATCCGATAATTGTCAGATACCCTGCGTGATTTTCTAAATCCATAGATGAACGCAACCGGGAAAAACCTTTCCCCTAAGCAAAAGGCGACGTGTATAGGGATGACAATTTCGATAAGTCGATATTAAGAACAGAAAGCTGATTGATTCAGCCACACTCATGTCGATCAATTTATCCCTGACTTATTGTCTTCTTTACCTCGCCCGTTGAACATAATATACAGTTCACTACATAGTGACTACAGAACATCTACCGGTGTTTAAACCATATGAAGGTTGGATCCGATCTGACACAAAACGGCCACAACGGAATTCCAGTAAGTAATCCAACTGGGTATAGGTCGGCCATCGGCATTACCAGTATCAGGACCATTGCACTTTGTTAAAACGAAAAATCAAGACTGGAGACTATGTGGAGATAATCGCAGGTTAAACATGGTAACGGTACCTAACTATTGCCCGATCCCACACATCCAAAACTTCTCCATACAAGGATGCTACATATTTTCGAAGATCGATTTGGTCAGAGCTTATCATTTAATCCCAGTCGAACCTGAAGCTTTCAACAAGATATTTCTGGCGTAGTAAGAATCAGGACGTAGTCCACTGTGCGAAATCCTGGTTTTCTTCTAAAAATCCAAGGTGTTAAGACCCATTAAGACCCAACATGAGCATTACAGCATTCCACTGGGACGTTTTGAACATATCCATTTAGGTATCGTGGGATTACTTCCATTTCTAATGGATACACATATTTACAAACCATCATCATGATCGTTTCACACTGCACGAGAGCCACTTCCTTCAGTTACTGTTACCCGACCTTTATTGTCGAGAACTGTATCTCTAGATTCGGTGTAACATTCAACAACTCAACCGATCAAGGTACACAGTTTGAATCCAAACTGTTCGGTGAGCTAATAAAGCTTTAAGGTTCCAACCGGATAAGGTTCCAAACCACCTCACACCACCGTCGTTATAGATCGCTGTGTAACACGATAGATTCTTGGATTACAAAACAACCTGGCTCCTTCTGTGATGTCCAAAACATTAATGGACTATGTACTAAAAACCAAATAAGCATTAAATTAATTTTTAGAACAAACCATTTCCATTTTATTTGCACGTTCAAAATTCTTTACAAAACCCCTGCAGACAATAAAATTTTCCTCGTATTTATATATCCATAATTAAATTCTATATTTATCCAAATCGTAAATTGTACATTACATACAGTAAACTAAAGCTTTCGCTTTTCATTAAATACGATAAAAAAAAAATTTTAAATTTTCCAGAGCTCCAAAAAATTATAATAAAAAGTTTTCCTAAAGGAACATTTTTTCATATACAACAACAACAATACCAATCCAACTAAATAAATATATTTCTATATATACACATACATAAACGTTCAGTTTTCCACATTAAATTTTCCATAATTAAAATTAATTTATTATATTATACCGCACGTTTTCCTCGTGCAGCCAAATGAAAATTTCATTTTTCTCGTGAGATGAACTTTTTTATGGTATCCACGCGATAAATACGCGATAAATATCAGAGCGAGCCCGCGTACACTTAAGGGGTGTGTGTGTGTATGTGTTGAGAAACCATTTTGGTATACGTCTCTAATTAAATTGAAAAACTGTGGAAAATATTTTATTTATGGAAAATGTATGTTGTTAATATATAAATGTATGTGAGGTGGTCGATTTTTTTTACGTGGTTATTTAGGATGATACCGTAATGATGTATCGAATTATTCGGGAAAAATTACACCGCCGATAAAAAATAAAATCTCCGATACAATCCAGATGACTTTGATTGATGTTGTGGTGAACATAATTAACGTTATAATTCGATAAATTTTATTTAGCAGAAATTTTAATTTTCATATACACACATAAAGGACATACCCATAATTCTTTATCTAAAATTGGCCATTCGTTGTTCAGCTCTTCATTTAAGATGCAGTTACGATAGAAATTACCATAAGTCGTATACAAATTCATGGTGATACGTGTAAATTAAACAATAATTAAATTAAACGAAAACTTAGAAAAAAATGTTTAAATAATACAAAACACAAATTAAAATAAATCGACGTCGTAACGTTTTTGAAATGTTCACGGAAACTGTCTGGTATAATTTAGCGGTAAAAAATATAAATTACCTGAAATACGCGCGAATATGTAAAAATTTCCCAAGTTTATCGACATGTCGATACTATAGTTTGGTGTATTGTCCAAAAATTTAATTTTATACTTTAACTAGTGTAAGCTAGGTGGCAGCGTTTTTTTCTTATTAAAATAACGATTTAAGCAAAAATGCGGTTTTCGTATTGTATAAAATAATTTAATTTTCATGTTTTCTAAATTTTCACATATTTATATATATATAGAAAGCAACTGTATATACATAAAAATATAAAATAATCTTTCATATACAACTAGTTCAGTAAATTTTACTTAGGTGTCACTAGTATTAAGTGTAGTATTTTTTTTAAATTGGTATGCAGATTACTCAAAAGATGGTAGTATAATTTGGTTAGTGGATGGTTTTATAAATTTCGATTTAAGGCCAATCATATTTTTAATCGTATAATCGGACAGAAATCTCTTTGGCATTGAGCTAATATTAGAAAACCTATAATAATTCAATGATATCATATGCCAGCTACACGATTAAAATGGAAATTTATTCGTTTTGTTTCCGTTTTGATTTATTATTAATTAATCAGTCAATTTGATGCCAACATTTGCTCGTTTCCTGCTCTGTTGGCGTTTCAACTATTTGGCGTATTGCATGGAATTTAGAGTTCAGCAATAGACGTAAGAATTTACATGTTGTCCTGAGGTGTTTCGCTTTAATGAAAGAGAAATTCTAACATGAGATCAAAGATTTTCGGGGTCAGAGCATCTCTTTGCCGTATATATCAGAACTAATTACAACAAAACCTGATAGTTTGCTCTGAACTTTGAGTCAACATTGTGACTGTATTATAGTCATTTTACATTAACGCACATATTTTTCAGGTACTACCAAGCATCGTAAAGCAAACCATAAGCTATCCCGATAGATTGAATCATCGGTTTGCTGGAAATCCAAGATCACCTAATGTCCTTTACGAGCTTTTTCGTAATATTTAGAAAGAATCATCTTGAGCGAAAAGACTTGATCAGAGACTGCCCGATGTGGACGAAATCCTCCTTGGTAGTCATCTATAATTTCCTCCGCCAGAGGATAGATTCTCTCCAAAATTATGTATAACTGTAATTAGTATATCGCGCTGAAAGGAGAGCTGTATACAAAGAGATTTTTCGCGTTTTGACCAATCTCCTTTTTAACGATAGAGCATAACGCGGCCAAGTTACAATCATCAGGCATAACTTTGCTTTTTCATTCTGATCGAATAAGGTCGAATAGATAGTTCTGCAAAGTATCCTTTTCGAAAATCAAGAACTCGGAATTAATGTTCTCAACTCTAGTATAACGTTTTCTTTTTTGTCTCTGCATGGAAGAAACCTGAGATTAACATTAGTCAAACGACCACAAAAGCCGAAGTAAATAAATAAAAGAGTCATCCCAAACAGCCACTAACAACAAATGCTAATGAGAGTCTTATACAGAGAATTTTAATCAGCTAAAGGATATATAACAACAAAAAACAAGTCAAGACCAGTTTTATACCTCGAAACATAAAACATGGAAAGGAGATGACTCAGATCTGCAAGAACTTGCATGAAAATACTAACTTCAGAGGAGGATGAAGCTATAATCATTTGAAGACTTTTAATTTCAAATTATATACCTAAACAATTTAATTAGCCAACTGAACAAAATGTCTATATATCACCAGAAATTCTGCAATCAGCATAGAATCTTAGAGGCCTTTTTTGATATTTACTTTCTGTAAAAAATTGGACAACGAATCGCGTGTGTATAAGAATTTTTAGACAATCTGAGGGAATTCCTTACAAAAAGTCAATTTCTAAAGTTTTTGGAAGACGATTTCAGTCGATAGAAGTAATTGATGGTAATAGGTTGATGCCAATACAACAATCAACAATCAGTCAACAATCAATAATCAACAATCAACAATCAACAACCAACAATCAATAATCAACAATCAACAATTAACAATCAACAATCAACAATCAACAATCAACAATCAACAATCAACAATCAACAATCAACAATCAACAATCAACAATCAACAATCAACAATCAACAATCAACAATCAACAATCAACAATCAACAATCAATAATCAACAATCAACAATCAACAATCAACAATCAACAATCAACAATCAACAATCAACAATCAACAATCAACAATCAACAATCAACAATCAACAATCAACAATCAACAATCAACAATCAACAATCAACAATCAACAATCAACAATCAACAATCAACAATCAACAATCAACAATCAACAATCAACAATCAACAATCAACAATCAACAATCAACAATCAACAATCAACAATCAACAATCAACAATCCACAATCAACAATCAGTAGTAGTCAATGACTTGACTAATCTACTTTCAGTATTAGTTCCCGAATGTGACTCATTCGCTGATTTTTATGATATTCCAAATGCGGAAATGAACGATGAACTGAGGTTGGCCACGCTGAATCTTCTAGGCCTAGTCGCAAAAGGGTCATCCAATGCAAATGCCATCTTTTGCAAATGACGAATATCAAATCATTATAAATCTTTTTAACCGGACCCGTAGGATACGGTAAAGCATTTGTAACACGGCTACTAATGGACATTTAAAATCACTTTACGAAAAATGGCGCGACTGTACACACCGCTTTTGAAATCTCTTTTTCTAAAAAATTGCCTCTTTCGATTGAAGTTGTTCCTTTCTTTAAGTACGTTTGGGCTGTTATACTTGATGAAGTGAGCTTGATGCTCACTTTTACAACAGGTCGATTCGCGATTCAAGCAAATACGGGACTTTATGTTCCGTTTGGTGTAAAAGACGTGATTTTAATCGGTAAGCTATTGAGACTGCTATCTCCAGTCAACGCAACTCCGATTTACAAGCAAATTAGGCAGTGGTGAGGATTTATTTTATGAACTAAGTAAAGTCATGCGGCAATCTAATGCCACATTCTCTCGGGTGCTTATAAAAATCGGTTCTAATCAGAAAATATCCACAAAATTAGAATACTGGACACAAATGGAACTGTGGGCTGTCTGAGGTATATCGAAGGGGACCATCCTGACGAAAACAATGAAAAACAACATTAAAAATTTCAAACGACTCTGGATGGGTTTCGGTACAAATTCCCATGTTGTTAAAACGGTCAGACGGCTCAAAGCTGGATGAGTGCAGAAAGAGAATATAGACACCTCACCACAAACCCGCTAAGTACAGCCCAGGATGTAATGGAGAATTGTGTATGAGATAATAATACTGCCAGAGTCTCAGGTAACCATCACCTCGACCTTACTGCCACGTCGCACGCAGAAATGTGCAGTTCTCTTACTTTCCGAGATCTGGCTACGCAATGACGAGCATGTTAAGATTCTAATTTTGAATGGTGTGTTCAGTTCAAGATAGTCCACGGGCCGCCGGATATATACGATCTGAGTTCTTCTTTATTGTGGCCATTTCGCAACCAAAATATCGTTGATGTAGACATAGACGAATTCCAATCCTGGAACCACTATATTCATAAAGCTTTGGAATATTTGGCTTACATAACGTAATCCAACAGCCGTTCGGTTATATTTAAACATTCCGAACGGCGTAGTAATGGAAGTTTTATAAACATATTCGGGCGCTATTGGAATATGGTGTTAGAATGGCGTTAAGCGGTCTGTATAATCACCGCAGGGACACCAACCGCTGCTATCCTTCTTCGCGACCATATGAATCGGAGAGGACGCACAAAACGATGTACCAGATATTTTATTGGATCTAATCTTCGAGTGGAAAAATGGTTTTGGTATATCACTGAGAATGCAAGAAGCTTTAACAGGCAAATTACTTATGTTATTCAATAAAGGTTTACCGTTCAGATTTACCAGAACTTCGAGTTTAGTGAGGGAATCAGTTCCAATTATGAAAATTCTGCCACTTCCGATTAGCCGATTTCCGCCAAAATTAACTAAGCTACGTACTTAGCAGGAGAATCAGAATCTGCAGTAAAAAAAGGTTCCTATTTTAATTTCGAAGCTACCTCCTGCCCCACCTACAAGTAGGGGAGGGGTTTTGTTCGCAGTCTTATTTTCCAAAATATTTGAAAGTTTTTAAAAAAATCACCCGGTTTATATATATATATATATATATATATATATATATATATATATATATATATATATATATATATATATATATATATATATATATATATATATATATATATATATATATATATATATATGTATATATATATATATATATATATATATATATATATATATATATATATATATATATATATATATATATATATATATATATATATATATATATATATACATATGAAAAATAGATTTCCTCTCTTATTTAGATGCCACACATCTCCGATTTTCTTCATTAAATATGATAAAATAAACAAAACATTTTGTGTATTCGGGATTTTCCGCCGCCTCACCCCCTTTTTTTTGGATATACATAAACCAGTCTCATCTTTACATATGTATACTCACACAAATCATAATGGGTTATGTACGAGTATCTACATTTCCAATTGTGAATGAAAATTTAAGTGTTTCTGAAGGAAAACATAAGCAAAGGATTGATGTGTGTATGTGTGAGTGAGTGTGTGTGTGTTGCTTTTGTTTCTTATTTTGTTCGACTGAGTGTTTGAGACAATGGATGGCAAAATAAATCGAATTTTTGTTTCTTTTGTTTATCTCGTATTTTTGGTAACGAACATATCGTTGTTTGTTTGTTTGTTTACATTGTTTACTTTACTGTTTATTGTTTTTTGTTGCTTTACTCGGATTTATCGAAACGATATTTCGATATAAAACGTTATTAGAATTTATGATTGCACTCTCGAACGCTCGTTCTGTGGAACTCTACATGCGCGATGATTGAAAAGGTGGATTATTGTTTAGAAATCGCTTTTGGGGTTGGGTGTTAACTGTTTATTACAGCTTTTTAACTACGTATGTGTGAGACATCATTTAATTTCGATGGGTGATTATGATAAAAACAATCAAATTCCTGGTTTCATGATTAAAGAGAAATAGAAGCATAAACACCGAGCAATTGGTGCAGTGGTTAAAGCTGCGGTGTTTGGGACGGGAGGTACCGGGTTCGAATCCCAACGGGGGAGGGTTGCAAAAGGGATTTTTCATCACTTGATTACGATCGGTGATGACGATGAACACAACTATGACCCCCCGTTGGAGTGCAGAATTCATGGGCCGAATCATCATCCATGCCAGTACAGGCTGGCTGGAGCAATGCAATGTGCAGATGGATATTTGAAACGCGAAGCTGTATTCGCGCGTCCTCGATTTGGCTAGTAATGGCGTAAAGTAGGACGTTAATTAGAGCTTCGGCCCCAAAACAGATTGCATAGAAATAAACAAACAAACAAACAAACAAACAATAGAAGCATAAACCATCCTCTGCGGACTCATTCGTCAGAGTTCAATTCTCACACTAAAATTCAAAACAACACAAACTAGCAACAACTTAAGTTTATAATATTAATAATAAACTGTAATAGTGGTAGTACTTTGAGAAATAGATATATGCAATATACAATATAAATCTGATAAAAGTGATAATTAGTCCAATTTAGCTCCAATGTCCAATTCTCTCTCCAAATTCCAATCTTACAGATTCAAAAAATTATTTAACACCAAAATTAAATGAAATAACCGTTAAAGTGAGAAAATACAAAAAAAGCTATAAATTGATAATCACATTTATAATGAACAGCTCTTCATTCTGCAATTTTTTATCAGCAACTTTAGTGTGCACCTACTTAACTGTAATCTGCAACGTTTTCCTGAAAAAAATCTATTAATGAACTAATTATTTCAAGTTGTAGACTGTAAAAAATGGTATTAGGCTAACTACAAATAAATTAATTCATCCCAATTTGGCTAACAATTATTAAGTATATAGTTGTTAATCCTAATATTATATAATAATATAATAATATAATAATATAATAATATAATAATATAATAATATAATAATATAATAATATAATAATATAATAATATAATAATATAATAATATAATAATATAATAATATAATAATATAATAATATAATAATATAATAATATAATAATATAATAATATAATAATATAATAATATAATAATATAATAATATAATAATATAATAATATAATAATATAATAATATAATAATATAATAATATAATAATATAATAATATAATAATATAATAATATAATAATATAATAATATAATAATATAATAATATAATAATATAATAATATAATAATATAATAATATAATAATATAATAATATAATAATATAATAATATAATAATATAATAATATAATAATATAATAATATAATAATATAATAATATAATAATATAATAATATAATAATATAATAATATAATAATATAATAATATAATAATATAATAATATAATAATATAATAATATAATAATATAATAATATAATAATATAATAATATAATAATATAATAATATAATAATATAATAATATAATAATATAATAATATAATAATATAATAATATAATAATATAATAATATAATAATATAATAATATAATAATATAATAATATAATAATATAATAATATAATAATATAATAATATAATAATATAATAATATAATAATATAATAATATAATAATATAATAATATAATAATATAATAATATAATAATATAATAATATAATAATATAATAATATAATAATATAATAATATAATAATATAATAATATAATAATATAATAATATAATAATATAATAATATAATAATATAATAATATAATAATATAATAATATAATAATATAATAATATAATAATATAATAATATAATAATATAATAATATAATAATATAATAATATAATAATATAATAATATAATAATATAATAATATAATAATATAATAATATAATAATATAATAATATAATAATATAATAATATAATAATATAATAATATAATAATATAATAATATAATAATATAATAATATAATAATATAATAATATAATAATATAATAATATAATAATATAATAATATAATAATATAATAATATAATAATATAATAATATAATAATATAATAATATAATAATATAATAATATAATAATATAATAATATAATAATATAATAATATAATAATATAATAATATAATAATATAATAATATAATAATATAATAATATAATAATATAATAATATAATAATATAATAATATAATAATATAATAATATAATAATATAATAATATAATAATATAATAATATAATAATATAATAATATAATAATATAATAATATAATAATATAATAATATAATAATATAATAATATAATAATATAATAATATAATAATATAATAATATAATAATATAATAATATAATAATATAATAATATAATAATATAATAATATAATAATATAATAATATAATAATATAATAATATAATAATATAATAATATAATAATATAATAATATAATAATATAATAATATAATAATATAATAATATAATAATATAATAATATAATAATATAATAATATAATAATATAATAATATAATAATATAATAATATAATAATATAATAATATAATAATATAATAATATAATAATATAATAATATAATAATATAATAATATAATAATATAATAATATAATAATATAATAATATAATAATATAATAATATAATAATATAATAATATAATAATATAATAATATAATAATATAATAATATAATAATATAATAATATAATAATATAATAATATAATAATATAATAATATAATAATATAATAATATAATAATATAATAATATAATAATATAATAATATAATAATATAATAATATAATAATATAATAATATAATAATATAATAATATAATAATATAATAATATAATAATATAATAATATAATAATATAATAATATAATAATATAATAATATAATAATATAATAATATAATAATATAATAATATAATAATATAATAATATAATAATATAATAATATAATAATATAATAATATAATAATATAATAATATAATAATATAATAATATAATAATATAATAATATAATAATATAATAATATAATAATATAATAATATAATAATATAATAATATAATAATATAATAATATAATAATATAATAATATAATAATATAATAATATAATAATATAATAATATAATAATATAATAATATAATAATATAATAATATAATAATATAATAATATAATAATATAATAATATAATAATATAATAATATAATAATATAATAATATAATAATATAATAATATAATAATATAATAATATAATAATATAATAATATAATAATATAATAATATAATAATATAATAATATAATAATATAATAATATAATAATATAATAATATAATAATATAATAATATAATAATATAATAATATAATAATATAATAATATAATAATATAATAATATAATAATATAATAATATAATAATATAATAATATAATAATATAATAATATAATAATATAATAATATAATAATATAATAATATAATAATATAATAATATAATAATATAATAATATAATAATATAATAATATAATAATATAATAATATAATAATATAATAATATAATAATATAATAATATAATAATATAATAATATAATAATATAATAATATAATAATATAATAATATAATAATATAATAATATAATAATATAATAATATAATAATATAATAATATAATAATATAATAATATAATAATATAATAATATAATAATATAATAATATAATAATATAATAATATAATAATATAATAATATAATAATATAATAATATAATAATATAATAATATAATAATATAATAATATAATAATATAATAATATAATAATATAATAATATAATAATATAATAATATAATAATATAATAATATAATAATATAATAATATAATAATATAATAATATAATAATATAATAATATAATAATATAATAATATAATAATATAATAATATAATAATATAATAATATAATAATATAATAATATAATAATATAATAATATAATAATATAATAATATAATAATATAATAATATAATAATATAATAATATAATAATATAATAATATAATAATATAATAATATAATAATATAATAATATAATAATATAATAATATAATAATATAATAATATAATAATATAATAATATAATAATATAATAATATAATAATATAATAATATAATAATATAATAATATAATAATATAATAATATAATAATATAATAATATAATAATATAATAATATAATAATATAATAATATAATAATATAATAATATAATAATATAATAATATAATAATATAATAATATAATAATATAATAATATAATAATATAATAATATAATAATATAATAATATAATAATATAATAATATAATAATATAATAATATAATAATATAATAATATAATAATATAATAATATAATAATATAATAATATAATAATATAATAATATAATAATATAATAATATAATAATATAATAATATAATAATATAATAATATAATAATATAATAATATAATAATATAATAATATAATAATATAATAATATAATAATATAATAATATAATAATATAATAATATAATAATATAATAATATAATAATATAATAATATAATAATATAATAATATAATAATATAATAATATAATAATATAATAATATAATAATATAATAATATAATAATATAATAATATAATAATATAATAATATAATAATATAATAATATAATAATATAATAATATAATAATATAATAATATAATAATATAATAATATAATAATATAATAATATAATAATATAATAATATAATAATATAATAATATAATAATATAATAATATAATAATATAATAATATAATAATATAATAATATAATAATATAATAATATAATAATATAATAATATAATAATATAATAATATAATAATATAATAATATAATAATATAATAATATAATAATATAATAATATAATAATATAATAATATAATAATATAATAATATAATAATATAATAATATAATAATATAATAATATAATAATATAATAATATAATAATATAATAATATAATAATATAATAATATAATAATATAATAATATAATAATATAATAATATAATAATATAATAATATAATAATATAATAATATAATAATATAATAATATAATAATATAATAATATAATAATATAATAATATAATAATATAATAATATAATAATATAATAATATAATAATATAATAATATAATAATATAATAATATAATAATATAATAATATAATAATATAATAATATAATAATATAATAATATAATAATATAATAATATAATAATATAATAATATAATAATATAATAATATAATAATATAATAATATAATAATATAATAATATAATAATATAATAATATAATAATATAATAATATAATAATATAATAATATAATAATATAATAATATAATAATATAATAATATAATAATATAATAATATAATAATATAATAATATAATAATATAATAATATAATAATATAATAATATAATAATATAATAATATAATAATATAATAATATAATAATATAATAATATAATAATATAATAATATAATAATATAATAATATAATAATATAATAATATAATAATATAATAATATAATAATATAATAATATAATAATATAATAATATAATAATATAATAATATAATAATATAATAATATAATAATATAATAATATAATAATATAATAATATAATAATATAATAATATAATAATATAATAATATAATAATATAATAATATAATAATATAATAATATAATAATATAATAATATAATAATATAATAATATAATAATATAATAATATAATAATATAATAATATAATAATATAATAATATAATAATATAATAATATAATAATATAATAATATAATAATATAATAATATAATAATATAATAATATAATAATATAATAATATAATAATATAATAATATAATAATATAATAATATAATAATATAATAATATAATAATATAATAATATAATAATATAATAATATAATAATATAATAATATAATAATATAATAATATAATAATATAATAATATAATAATATAATAATATAATAATATAATAATATAATAATATAATAATATAATAATATAATAATATAATAATATAATAATATAATAATATAATAATATAATAATATAATAATATAATAATATAATAATATAATAATATAATAATATAATAATATAATAATATAATAATATAATAATATAATAATATAATAATATAATAATATAATAATATAATAATATAATAATATAATAATATAATAATATAATAATATAATAATATAATAATATAATAATATAATAATATAATAATATAATAATATAATAATATAATAATATAATAATATAATAATATAATAATATAATAATATAATAATATAATAATATAATAATATAATAATATAATAATATAATAATATAATAATATAATAATATAATAATATAATAATATAATAATATAATAATATAATAATATAATAATATAATAATATAATAATATAATAATATAATAATATAATAATATAATAATATAATAATATAATAATATAATAATATAATAATATAATAATATAATAATATAATAATATAATAATATAATAATATAATAATATAATAATATAATAATATAATAATATAATAATATAATAATATAATAATATAATAATATAATAATATAATAATATAATAATATAATAATATAATAATATAATAATATAATAATATAATAATATAATAAAACGGCATTTTTTATATTATGCCAAAAAAACGGCATTTTTTATATTATTATATTATTATCACCTGTAAATTGCTTTACAGAACATACCGTATCTAACCTTTCCTATTGATCGCCCACCTCGCTCATTGTCAATCACAAAATAAGATATGTGCCATAACAGACAACAAGTATATGGAGGAAGGGGGACATCTTTAAATCATGCGTCTCTAAAAAGCATAATACCTTATTTTATGTACTCATGAGGATGGGTGCTTCAAGAAGACAAAACGTCTTTCTCGAGTAACGAAAAATAAAATCTAAATAAATAAAAAGAAAACTACAAGAAAAATTTCGATATCATATACTGGTTCATGTATTTTCGGAAAATAACATAATGGAAAATTGGAAAAATACTACATGATTATCTCATTTTTAAATCAAATCAAAATTTATACAGATTGCATATCGAACATAACCTAATAGTAAATCAATGCTGGAAGATCTACATATTTTGTACGGAGATATATAAAATTATAGCTGAAAAATTTAAAATTTCAATGTATGTAATTTCTGGTAAAAATGTTACCTAGACATTGTCTTGAAATTACTTGGCAAATTTTATTAGGAAACTTTCAAAGTAGGATCCAAATTTTCTAAGTAATGGGTTTGCCCTGATTGAACGAAATTAACCAGGCAAAGCTGGACCTTCCAATCTTAACAATATTTCAAAATATTATTGCACTTTGCAAAAATTGGCTTCAGTTAAACGATTTCGTAACATAACAAACAGTGGTCACGGTGTTAAATTTAAAATGACCTTGACATAGATTTTCAAGGTCAATATGCTTTAATATGAATGTTTTACCCGGAAGCTTAGCCGCTTCGAGATATTTAGATTCCAATACTCCCACCTCGAACATATTTATTTGCTGTGACGCAATCCATTAATTTGTATTGCAAATAATTTTGCCGGGAAAACCTATAAAAAAACCCAAATTTAATTTGTATATAAAATATGGAAAATTATAATTTGATTTCGAAAATTTTCATTGTATTTATTGCCGAAAAACAAATGTGGGGGGGGGGCTAACAACACATAATGATGTCGATGACTATCGAGTTATGCATCGATATAATATCGATGTACGCCCGATGTTTGAATGCAAATTATATATAGGAATGACGGTCGAAAATATATTTGCGTGCTTTTGGTTTTTGGGTGGAGACGGGCTGAAAA
The DNA here is from genome assembly GCA_963556175.1 of Tipula confusa. Lineage (NCBI taxonomy): Eukaryota > Metazoa > Arthropoda > Insecta > Diptera > Tipulidae > Tipula > Tipula confusa. Next base: position 14,514,399 of record OY744477.1, on the reverse strand, counting down.
TTTATTTAAATATTTGGAATTTGATTGATATTTTATTCATGAAATTTATAATTAAATTGGAATTTTTTACGAATTTCTTTTTTTATGCTATACTGATTTTCGACAGGCGATTATCGAGATGAATGTATATCCGAATATTTATATGTAGGGCTACATGGTATAATTTATGGGTTGTTTATTTGGTATGAAATTTGATGAATTCGATTTCCATGTTGATTTGACAGAATTAGTGGATGTGAAATAATATTTTTATGAATTTGAATTTTATTGATTTTGTGTGAGTTGATTTTTCAGAGACTGGACACAGTGGTTGAAGTTGTGACGTTTCTTCGAGACTTCTTCACACACAAACCCAAATTTATTGAATGCATTCCTTGGGGATATTAATTGCGACTGCTAAGCAGTAGTGATGGTTTAGATCCATCGGTAAACAAGTGGTTCGATGATAGATTATAGTTTAATATAAGATCAAATTTTCAAACAGGGTATTAGATTATCTTGTCATGTTTTTCAATTTATATTACCTGGAAAGTTAAGGTTTGTTTTGGTCGGCGGTTGTTGCGTTTTTTGATGCCCCCATCGGTGTATAATCCATAAACATATTTTAGCTAATAAATAGTAGCGGTTACCAAATTTCCAGCCAAATCTACAAAAATCACACTAATTCATAAAAATGCCATGGTTTATAACTTTTTATGTGTACAAATTAAAATAAAATTCTTTGAATGACTTATAAAAAACAAAATTACTATAAGGAAATAAAAAATAAAAAAGCCTACTATTCGGTATGGTTTACTATTTTACGTAGCATAATCCATTGCACCCAAGTATTTTGAAATGTTTATTATGTGATTATAAGACAAATCATCGTTTATTGACAAAGGGTGCTTTCGAAGATTCGGCGACTATGAGGATATTGCATTAAAAAAATTCGGAACACTATCAAACTGTGCCAGTTATGTTGACTTTATTTTAATTCGACCGTGTCTATAAAAATTTGATTTAATCTAAACTTTTGGCCTTTTGGTGTCCTTAAATATGAAAAGATTGTGGGTTAGAATAATTTGTTGCTGAACCAAATACCATCAAAATATTAATCAATTTAAACCAGTGTCTCCAACCCCGACAAGTTTGGGTTCGGGTTCAGGTTCTTGCACAAGATTATATTAAATTCGGATTCGAGTTCGGGTTAAAAAAAAATGTTACTTATTTTTTTTATTTATTAAAAAAAAAATTCATTTAAACTTAGTACAAATAAAATGTTTTTACATGCTGTGGAACTAAAATTATTTTAAGGGCAAAAAAAGTCTGCTCCACACTGACCGGTGTTTCTGGAATAGCAAGCATAATTTCAGCAACTTCGTATAAGAATATGGGATCCAATTTATGGTTTTTGCAGATCTCTAAAACATTTGAAACTCTGGCAAGAATTTGATATGCAACAAACTTTTTTTTTATAAAAAATTTACACAGTTGGCGCTATCATTTTCTTCGCTTTCTATACATTAAACTATTTTGTTTGGTTTTTAAGATTTCTTCCAATACGTCACGGTTATTGTCATCATCCGATGAACTGGAGAATATTCTAGAAACATCCATATTTTCCCCAATTGTTTCCCCAAATTGATTGTTTTTTATTTTTTGAAAAGAAAAATTAACTTGAATTCAAACCCAATTTTGATATGTTTCAGGTTCAGGTTCGGGTTTGAGTTCGGTTCGAAGCCCTTATTTAAATTAATAACCAATAAATGAAATTTTGGTAAAATTGAATTTTTGAATATAAAACTGCAAAATTTTGATTTGGTTTTGCGGTACGTCAAGCGCTTCAAAATTTTGCACGGTTTCAGATTTTGAGTGATGCCTGTCGTACATATTTGGTTTAACTAACCCAACTACTGATCATCATTTTATTGTTATGTTGATCAAAGTCGAATTAGTCCAGTTTGTTATGGGAATTTTAAATTTATTTAAAATTGCAATAATTACTAGATCAAGTTAAAAACAAGCGATCGCCGTATTACTCTCTATATAAGGATCAGGCGATCTTTCAAATCCAATTTAAAAGATATCATTCTTATGACTTGTATGATCCTTATCGATCTTGTATTATTGATCATTATGCTAACGATCACTACGAAAAATGACGTAAGGGAGTGCAAGAATTTGCAAGGAATCTCCCTCCTCAACACAAAAATTAAAAATAGTCGAAATGAGAATCATTGATAGAATTTCACTTGCAATCAATGCAAAACGAAGAAGCTGTTGTTATACCTGCAAGAAGTTGCACTGATCACATCCTATTAAACCGAACTAAAAATGTTTTTCGTTGATTTCAAACCCGCATTTGACACGATAAATATGAAATATGAATGCAATATGACTTTGCGAAATGGGCTCAAGAAAATACTAGCAGTTATTCCTTCTCAAGGAATATATAGCAGTTAGACATTGAAGGAAAAGGAGATGAACTGGCCCACTCTAAAGAAACTATACTAATTATATAACTATGGGATGTTATTGAGTCTACATTTTTTTTGTAGGGAGCTGTGTTTATCGTTCCAAAAGTGCAGTAAGGATTATGGCTAAAGATCTTAGAGTTATAAAAATAATCATCACCAAACTGTCTTACAACTAGAGAACAATAGAACAGAATTAAAACATCGTAAATTTAATCCGAAAAAAGACAACGATGTATAACTACGAGTGTGCGAGAGGCTACCTAACGCCCGATTTAGTTTCGATATTTAACATCCATAAAAAATCCCCAATACGTGTTATTTTACAACACTTTTGATAGACAACACGCATAAGATAACTTCGTATGGAAGCAAATCCCTCGCGCTAGTTTAGGATAATAAGGTGTCTATTAACAGTAAAAAATTTCATTAATAAATGTGTAATTTTCTATAAACAAAAAGCACAGACTCTGAATCAATTTATGTTAATGTCTAGAGCCATTCTAAAAAAGACTAAAAGGCCAATTACTGAGAGCCAGAGAAATATCCAAACTGCACTAAAGTAGCACAAAACCACTTAAGTGAATGACCATCAGCACCATAAGGAAATATTTTTAGTAGTTTTTTTTTAAAATATCGATTTTTTTACTACTTTGCGTGTCTACAAATAAATGAAATCCATCCGTTTTTCTGCTCTATAATATTCTTCATGAACCACACCAACAGATATACAGTAAATCATATGAGTGGCTGTTGTTCTTTTTTGGAAACAAAAATTTCAGCTTCAATCATCATTCTGGAACCAATAGAATTCTTTTACTTCCTCGGGCACCTCTTTAAATAAATTTGGCAGATGACCAGATAATTTTCCGGTCAGTTCAAATGGGCCAATTGTCATTATGTTCAATATGCCAGTCCCATAATTTGAACTGGTACTGAGATCTGTTTTTTCGCTTTAAATGCGGATTCAAAAGTTGTCAGCTGTGCATGTTGAAGTATCCATTTCTCTTCAGCGTGAAATCATCACTCCACATAATATTTTTAAAGAATTGTGGATCTGCTTCTATTTCCACAAGCATCTGTTGGCAGAAAAACAATTTTGTGTTGTAGTCTTTTGGTTGCAGAGTTTGGACGAGTGTAATAAAGTGGGGTGGAATTTATTTTTTTCAATACTCGGTGTACGCTCAATTTTGTGATCCCTGTGCATTGAGCTATTTCTCCCGCAGAGATAGATGGATCTTATTTAATTTCCTCAACCATCGTGTCATCGGTGTCAGTACTAGCGGGTTTTACAGTACCCAGGTATTCTTCCTCCCGAGTAGCACCAGTGGACTCTAAAAAATATATGACCAAAAATATGAAGAATACAATCAAACCCCAATAAATATCCTGTTCCATGAAAAATTTGGAAAAACAAAACCTACCAGGTGGTCATACGAAACTTACATCCGTCTATTAACACTGACGAATTAAAAAGTGAGTTAATTGGCTTGGGCCAGGCCGTTGTTAATATCTGCAACATGAGGCAAAGTGGTACGAAAAAACCACTCTCACTCTTTAAAGTCGAGCTACGAATGAATGAAACTAATAAAGACATACATTCGATCATTAGATTGATGCACTCAGTTGTGCAGATCGAAAAACCGCATGTGAAGCGGCAAGTGGTACAATGCACTATACTTGTCGAAGGTACGGGCAAACTAAAACGTACTGCAATCATCGACCAAGATGTGTGAAATTTACAGAGGAACATTTCACAAATGATTGTGACAAGAAAAAGTGAGGTACGGAGGTCAAATGTGTGCTCTGTAATGGTAGTCATCCAGCCAACTATAGAGGTTGCAGCGTTTACCAAGAGGTACAAAAACGCAGATTTTCCCCTCTAAGAGGAAAAAGAGTGGAGAAGTCGCAGCCATCCAATCCGAATCCATCTTGTGTAAATCCAAATCCATCTCAGCAGGTTGTTAGTGGAACAACATATGCGCAGAAACTCAAAGAGTCAATTAAAAATCAAACTTCGGATGGAAATCATACCAAAGAAATCAGCCTACGGAAAATTCAAAAACTCATAATCAACAGCCTGAGCAGTCTTCCACATAATGGTTGGAAAATATGATGGAAAAATTAATGGTCAAAATGGATAACATCTTGAACCTTCTAACGATCATTGTCTTCAAATCACTCAATTTCCAGAACCCTTAAATTAGCAATCTGGAATGCCAAAGGCTTGTCACAACATGGACAAAAATTAAAAAGTTTTTTGATAGATAAAGACATTGATGTCACGCTTATATTCGAAACGCATAATACCAGCAGAAGTTTTCTCAAAATACCAAGATACATCATTTATGACACAAACCATCCTGATGGAACAGCACATGGTGGCACTGCAGTTATAATCAAAAACATAATTAAACACCACGCAATAAAAAAGTATGAGAAGGAGCATCTACAAGCAACTACTGTGGTAATAGAAGATTGGCTAGGTCCTATAACAATTTCGGAGGGGGTGATTAAAACGCAAAACATCAAGAGTGGGGATCAAGATTGGCTACAACGAGAGGCCGAGCGTTACTTAAATCAATTCAAAAAAATAAGCATACTCATGTGTCAACCTGTGAACCTAGCTACTGGCCTAGTGATAGAATAAAGATTCCAGACGTCATAGATTTCTGCGGCACCAAAGGAATCCCAAGTAATTACATTAAAGCGACGCCATGTTTAGACTTATTATTGTGTCCACTCGCCTGTTTAACCACTCTGGCTACAAAGATAAGGAACATGCAGAAACAACTGATGTTAAGCAACAAAATAACAGACAGGAACAAATCCAGATGTAAGGTAACAGAGAATCTAAACATAAAAATCAAATTAAAGACATAGTATGATATCATGCAGTGGATCAAATCTTGTCAAGAAAATGATTAAGGACAAACGAAAATTAAGACAGCAATGGCAACAAATAGACTAACAGAAGATAAACGCAAGTTAAACAAGGTAAAAAAAACAGCTAAAGAAACTGCTGCTCAATGACAAAAATCAGTCAATTCAAGAATATTTGTCGCGATTCTCACCAACAGAAAATACGGATTATTCATTGTGGAAAGCGACTAAGAAGCTGAACCAACCACAACGTTATATTCCGCCAATACGTAAAAGTAACGGTCAGTGAGCGAGAAAGAATAAAGAAAAGGCCGATGTATTTGCAGACCATTTTGAAAGAGTATTTCAACCATACCCATCAGAAACTACGGACGAAATGAACAACAACATTCAAATGCATTTAGAATTGCCATTGCAAATGATTCATATAATCTCGAAGTTTTCTATCTTTGAAGTAAAAACTGTAATACAGAGTTAAATCCTAAGAAGGCGCCAGGATATGATCTTATCACAGGAAAGGTTTTGTAAGAGCTACCAGATATTCAATTTCTTACCTACTTATTCAACGCAGTACTCAGAACTAGATACTTGCTAATACAATGGAAGTATTAGGTGAAAGTATTTTTCACAAATAATACTGATACCAAAACCAGGCAAGCCTCCAGGAGAAGTAACGTCTTACAGACCTATAAATTTGCTACCAATAATGTCTAAGCTATTTGAAAAACTACTACTTAAGCGCCTAAAGCCTGGAAAAGAAACTGATTCCGGACCATCAGTTTGGATTTAGACCAGAGAATTCAAAAATTGAACAAGTACATAGAATTCAAGTAATTCAAGAACCTCCGGACGAAAGACTGTTCTTCTGTATTCATGGACATAGCGCAAACTTTTGATAAGATGTGGTATGTGGGATTACAATACAAAATAAAGCAATGCTTATCTCATGACTTCTATCATAGTATAAATACACATAGTACTACAACAGTAAGTTAGCCCACTGACGTGCTAGATGTCGCTACTGGTATCGTTTTTAAAATAATCAAAATATTTTTATATGTATAATCGCCTAAATGTCATATATTTATACTAAATGTGGCCGATATTCTATCGACTCGACATCTGGAACCTCAATGGGTAAACTGTTTTTTTCTTATGATGGTAGTACTATGTGTATTTATATTATGCTTACATAGAATATTAACATCGTATTTAAAGGACGGATATTTTGTTATAAAACATCAGGATGTTTATACAAATGTCCGTCCAATTAAATCTGGTATACCACAGGGTAGCGTGCTTGCCCGATATTATTTCTGCTATATACTGCAGATTTACCTACAAGTAAAGAAGTAACTGTCGCAACATTTGAAGACGGCACAGCAGTGCTCTCATCACACGAAGACCATCAAAGCGACAGAAGTTTTGCAGGAAAATATTAACAGTATTCAAGTATGGATGAAAAAATGGCGAATTAAATCTAAACTTCTAAACTTCTAAGAATCATAGTTAGATGCACCATCGTTCGTGTCAAACGAGAGAAATTAGGAATTCCAGTGCCAGGTATCACTCAAGATTGATAATTCATCCAAACGAACTAGTGAACAAACTTGTCACTACCACGACGAGGGAAATTTCGATTCTGTTTTCAGGAAACTATAATATTGTATTTTTTATGAAAGACTACTAACAAAACCTTTCACAATCCTATTTATGTTAGATGCAAAAAAGTATTATGTAAGAGGGAGTATCCTTTTTGGTATCCGGGAATATAACTTAATTTTTCGTCGAATAATCATCCCATCAATCAAACAAGTAACCAGTGCCCATAGTTGATTTCCTGCCTAACCTCTAGATATTGCGTTTAATGATTGTAGACAAAAAAATTTATCAGACACCTACGTTCAGACAAGAACACCGTATAGTAAAAAAAACGTTAAATTTCCAAACAATATAAAGTACAGCATCATTGATGGTTATAACTTATAACAATCAATAGATATGCGCATATTTACTCTCGCAGGTAACTAACATAATAAATATGCCATTGAACCGCGTTTTCATTTTTATGTCAAAAATATTAATCGAAACTTTATAGCAAATCTTAAATCCAATCTCCTAACAAACATCAATACCAATATAATAAAATAAAAAAAATGTAGCATCGCAGTACCATAAAAACTATGAGCTATGTATTATCAAATCCAATAAAACTGTCTACTCGTTCTTAAGTCAAAACTAAAGACTGGTATATAAATATATATATTTATATACACAAGTAGTAAATCCCCACATTAGAGACTGGATCTGTATACTATAAACGAAGGTAAGAAATGGCGTAGTACACAGATATATGAGAAAACACCAATCGATTAACACATTTCCTTATATTATTTATCTTTCACATTTAAGATGGATCGATAAAATATATTCTTCGAACATCTTTCATATATATATGTACATATAAGACAACTTTTATTGTATTTATATCGTTCGTTGGCCTCATTCCAACTAGTGCACCAAATTCTTAATTTGCTAACCCACAATTTGTTCGTCGTATCTCTTAACTATCGTATATATAAGAAAAAACTTTTTACTACTTTTAGTAGATTTGGTTCTGTCCGTACCATTATTTCGATTGAAATATAAACTAACATAAAATGTCGTTTTAGTACTATTGCGACTGCTGCTACTATGCCATAACAGTTGCAACAACATACAGCAAGTACATATACAATTATTGTACAGGTAATTCTTGTATAGCACGATATATATATCGTGAATTTATATTTGTGTATTGCCATTTGTGTTTTATGGTTTTTGTGATGTATAGTCTAGGCAAAAAATACTATAGTTACGTGTTGCCGTAAAATATTCACAAATTTTGAGAACTATCTTTTTAACCATCAATCACCGCAATCGAAGAATATTTTAAAGGTGGTTACTTTTAGTATGACACAGTGAGCAATGTGTACTCCAGACATAAATTACAAAAGGCAAAATTTTATATTGTAATGGTCGGAAAATCACAGATAATCCGTCTTATAGCCGAGTTACTACACAATGACCTGGAGCGTGCTGCAGTCCAGATATAACAACCAAAGACTGCTAGCAAGCAAATATACTTCAACTCACTGCTACGACTACTAACGATACAAGTTGCAACAGGTGGAACATTACAAAGCCTGAATGACACTGGGAAGAAAATGTTACACAATATAGAGCGACTACATATGGAATCTCCGTTCGAGTCATTTGTAACGTTCATTTTAGAGTACCAAATCAACCGTAACGCGCATACTAAGTTTGGTACCAACTATGTCAACATTAAGGCGTAAAAATGCCACCACAATGATTGCTTGTTTCCTTGCTCTTTAAAAACTCAAGAGAAAGTTTGTAAAGGATTCATCATTCAAACAAATGTTCATGGAAGAATATATATCGGAATAATTGCAAGCAGCTTTCTAGCCTTACGAGCCTTTTTGAAATTAGAACGAGACGGAATAGGTACATATCCAAAGACAGCTATACTCCTCTTCTCAGTCTATGACGTGGATGATTTATTAACTGGAAGCGACTCTATTGAAGACGCTGTTCATGTTGTTAACCAACTAAGATCACTCACGTTACAAGGCGGATTGCCCATGAAAAAATGGGCTATTATGGCCAAACTTATAATGCAAGAAGCATGGGCACTAAGAATGGAATGGAACGATTCTTACTGGCGGCACTAAATGGAGGAAATACAAGGAAAAAATGTTAACGGTGAAACAGATAATTATCCCTCGCTGGTTCGGCGCAACACAAGAATCGATAATTGAGCTGCACGGATATGCTGATGTATGGGTTCGCTTACTCTGCTGTCGTAAATGAAAAACGAAAAACGAAAATGTCCATGCCGTATTTAGAATTAAGCGCCGCATTATTACTGACAAAACTGATGAAGCACATTCCGAGAATTATGTTATGCTGGATTAAAGAGGATTTGAACTGATTTCAAACATTTGTGGCCAACAGAATATCTGAAATAAATATTCTACCAACCACTAGGTGGCTGTACTAAACAGCTGTACAAAAAGATGCACACACCTATAACAACCCTGTCAAGTGATATAGCAGCTATATTGACAGCAGATGGAACTAACTGGAATTTTACCCCACCTCACACTCTTCATTTTGGAGGTATTTCGAGAATAAAATCAGTAAAATTTCAGCTCAAGCGAATTTTAGGAGAGTAAAACTCTACATTTTAAGAGCTAAATGGAAGAAAAACTTACAGTAACATTATACGAGTGACTCAACAAAAATGGTTTAACATTATTGGGAATAATTCAAAAAGTAGGAAATTCGGTCCCATATGATCTAAAGCCGAGAAATTTGGAAAGCCGATATTTTGAATATGGAATACTATGCTTGTCAGGCACAAATGACATGGTAAATACATCATATAGTAACTATGGTAATGAAAAATGAATTTAGTATGGTAACCCAAAGAAGAAGAAATCTTGGAGACCACCTTCAACATAAACAGCTAAGACGAATATTAAAGAAAAAACTTATATTGTGCATTTAGTGGGATAACGAGTCCACTTCTATTTCAGATACGACAAAATTTTTCTCAGGCATGATAATGCTCGTCAACATGTTGTGGTGGCAATACTTGGAAACACTCAATTGGGAAGTTATACTCCATCTCAGATATTTCAACCACTTGTTTTAGATTTTGTATAAAAATAATTATTAAAATCTCCATTTTAGATAAGACCCAAAGCCAAATAGACAGGGTAGCTAGTTTTCTGACAGCTCGAATTTAATTTTACCAGCCACACATAAATTACAACCAATTTTGCACCTATCACCTATTTTGTTTATGCCTCCGGGTATTCAGGTTTAAATTTAGTTGCTATAAAATTTACCGAATATAAGAGCCACCTGTGAGTGAATCATAAAATATTAAATTCGGTACTTGTTACGTCTTTTTTGACATTTTTACTACTAAAAAAATTCATCAACCTATCATTGACTTGTTCAAAGTCTGTTTTAATTGTTTCAGTTCTAAAAATAATTGTAATATTAGTTCTGCAGTAGACCTTTTCAACGGATGCACAATTTACATTTTTAGACTAAAGTAAAGGATGATTTTTTAACTATTTTCTTTTTGGCAACACTGATTTTGATAGGTCACGTATGTTTTGTGTTTTGTGTCACTGTCAAACATCTTCAGTTTGGTCTATAATTTAACCATGAATCGTCTTACAAACGAACAACGCTTGCAAATCATTGAATTGTATTATCAAAATGCGTGCTCTGTTAAGAAAGTTCATCGCGCGCTTTTTCACTTAAAAAAGCTTTCTTTACTTAATTTTAGTTTAGTGGAAAAATTTAATTATCGTTTTTGAACTTACCAAGAGATTAATCAACTTTAATCGTAAAATCTCAGCTCGATCGTAAAATTTCAGCTGTAAGCTATAATGCCATAAAACATCGATGTTGAGCTAAATTTAATAGAAGAAGATATACTCGAGCGGGATCGAGAAAGTTTTATAAATTTTAACACCCATAGGAGTTTCACCATCACTGCTCATGAAACCGCTAAAAGTATTGCTCCATACGATTTTTAAGCTTGCTTCCAGAAAAATATGTTTAGAATCACGGGTCCGCATTTAGTCGGGACGCGGGACAAGCCTTTCGAAGTTGGGATTATCACGCCGGAATCGGGACGTTTGGCAACCCTAACTAAAATCATGAAGCTAGTGCCCAAATTTGAATAAAATGATGTGTTTCTAAGGGGAACCGTTTAGAACTGGACATTTTAAAACTGGATATTTCAAAATAGGATTTGACAAAACGAGATAAGGTACAAAACTGAATATTTCAATACAAGATAATGTACAAAACGAGATATGGTACAACACTGGATATTTCAAAACAGGATATTTCGACATGTGATTTAAACTTAAAATGATTTTTTAGGAAAGTTCTGGAATATGGCCAATTAGGGAGGAACTCGGTGAGTTCTTAACCGATTATGATGAAATTCTATATGTAGGATGGTAATATGATTTTAAAATGGTTTTTTGGGAAAATTCTGGAATAAGGCCAGTTAGGAAGGAACACGACTGTTTCGATTATCGAATTTCTTGATTTTCTTGATTCGAATTTCTCGATTACCGATTATGAAGAAATTCGATATGTAGGATGAAATTGGGATTTTAAAATGATTTGTTGGGAAAGTTCTGGAATATGGCTAATAAGGAAGGAACTCGGTTAAGCTTACTCAAATCCGATGTATCCTCTATTACGTATAAGTCATAATCATGTGCGTGCAGTTGGCTTGGCACTTAGAAAGGTATTAGGTACGTAGTATTAGGATCATCTTTTTTAAATAATTATTAAGCAGAGTATTAAGATTTATGTATTTTGTACTTGTTAAATTTTTACTAATTCTACATTTTCATAATACTCAAAAATTGCATCAACCTTTGACCATTGACTATTGTAGTGTTTCTTGTTCTTAGTATGCAGTAATTGTTTTATTTCATAAAATTCAATTATTTTTTTTTGTTTAACAAGATACATTTTTAAAAGAGATAAAATTTAAATGATTTTAATTTATGGTGAATGTAAAAGAAATATTAATTTTATTGTAGATATTTCATTGGATGCTATCATCGGATGTGGGTAAGCTGCGTTCGTGGTTTTCCTGTTTAAAATAACCGATGATAAACCGATGATAAAATTCCTGTTTAAAATAACCGATGATCCAAATTCTCGTCTAAACGAAATGTTCATACATCACACTGGCTAAAATGACGAGGTTTTAAGCACGGTTCAAGTTGATTACTAGATTAGCACATTTTGAGCACTCCATCGAATAACATAGATAAGATGTTTAAATTCTGTTTTTATAATATTAAAATTTAAACACGTAAAGCATGATTACAATTTTCAATGGCTACTGAAAGATTTGTTAACACAAAGCTAGCATAAAATCATACTTAAGTCAAGACCAATCCTATGCAGCTTAAAGTGTTTAAATATTTTTGAAACTGGTAATAAATTCCATGAGATCAGTTATAGTTCAGCGATTAATGCCTAGGTATTTTTTAGAAAAGTATCATATTTGTAAAAACCTGTTAAAGATTATTAAAAATTAAGTTTGTAGATAAAATGCGCATTTGTAAAATATCGGCCAAAAATATCAAAACCTTAAGTGTTAAAAAATTTTTTCCGAGCTAGTATTTTTACAAAGGCCTTAAATTTTTGGACGACCATTGTTTTAGTTGGTTAATATCTGAAGTGGAACAATTGGACAAAGGCATTTTTAGACAAAAATTAACTGTAACTTAACCAGAAATACTTACAAACCATAAAAAAGAAACACAATTCGTTACAACAAAATGACTGTCAGGACCATAGTTCTCGAATTGTCAGCACATTATTGGATAGACAATTTAATGGTTATCGGATTGAGTTTTCTCAAATTTTAGGGATATCAAAAAGAGAGGGGAGAATGTAAATACATGTAAATACTACAACTGAAGGAAACATGAAGAACATTTCAAAGTACTAATCAATATTTTATGCATTAAAGTCGCAGCCCACCATTTTGCTAAATTAAGAATTTTCAATTTTCCATTTGAAAATATTAACAAGTTTTTTAGCATTGAAAAAATTGCCGTTGAAATGTGCACCAACAATTAATAAGATTGCGTTTTCTAGATAATAAATAACAGACTCTAGAAAACTCTAGTTTAGTTCACAGTGGAGTACTCTAGTGGAGTTCATAGATCAAATTCAATGTAATTTAGTATGCAATCTTTCAATAATGATAGTAGTAATTTTGCAATTCCTTGTATCAATCCAATTATATAGTCATAAAGTTAACAAAAAATATTAAAATTAAAATTTTATAATTTTTACCCAGGCTGCTATGTTCTTATATTAAATAAGATGTTAAAATTTACCGTTGTTTGAGATCATCACATTAAATATCGTTAATGTACCCTATAGATTACTAAGTATGAACGCTCATTCATAATATAAATACACATAGGACTACCATCATACGAAAAAAACAGTTTACCCGTTGATGTTGCAGATGTCGGGTCGATAGAATATCGTCAACATTTAGTATAAATATATGACATTTAGGCGATTATAAATATAAAAATAGTTTAATTATTATAAAACGATACTAGTAGCGATATCTAGCACGTCAATGGGCTAACATACCTTGGTAGTACTATGTGTATTATATTATGGCTCATTCCATGACGAATGTTTCAGAAAATACCGACTGATAATTCTGCAAGAAACATACCCTCTGTCTCACAGAAGACGTGAATGTAAAATTTCCACCTGCAATGAAAATAATTCAAACAGCCAATATTCATAGTTGCAATAGCATGTTTTTGACAAGACACTTTCTCGTTAAATTTTTTACGATTCTACATTTAAAATTTTTCAAGTTACAGTATGTCAATATCGAAAAAAGCTAGAAAATGATTATCAAAATTTAGCAATGACTACTACACAAAACTAAAACTCTACCACAACCACCAACATGAAGAGTTCAACTGAAAAAATAATTTTTTCCGAAACATGTAACAAAACCACAAAAACTATGAGTAGTATCGAAAATGACAGTCTTCTAGGAAACAGGAGACTTCCATTTAATGGTATTTGTTTTTAAAATGTCGTCTGTCACCTTAGCGAAAGTCGAAGACCTTTTAACACAAAATTTGTAATTTAGGGTGAAACCGCGTTACAATGATGTCACCTGTACTGTTTACTGTTAAAAGTTTACTATTTTATTATTTTATTCGTGCTTGTGTAGAATATGGACCAAGAATTCTCAGAGGGATAATTTAATGATTTTATTTTTTTAATGTTTCTAGGTAAGACTTTTTGTTAGACGAACTAAAAAAGAAAATCGATTTTTTATTTTTGATGTTGTGTATCGTGTATACCCGTATACTTGTATTGTGGCTAAGAGTTTTATCATTAAAGTCAGTTGTATTAGTCTCCAAGAGATGTGCAACCATTTCGTCAAAAAGTTTCTAATCATTGTCTCAAAACAACAGAAATCTGTCTTTGACATTAAAACTCGTAGCTCCATAAATTACTGTCGAATTTTTCCGTTAATTAAGAAAATGCTTAGTTAATATGATTATGGGGGAAAATTTTTAATTTTTATAACATTTTATATACATGGTACGATAGAATATCTAGACGTACTCGTATGTACGAGTACTTCTAAAACCACAAAATAATTTTTGTAATGGCAAAAAATTATAAAATTTAATGGAAATATTTTGGAAAATTTCCAAAATGAAAAATTCGAACAAAAGGCACTATGCAATTTACTATACTGTCGGTCTATATACGTATAACAATTTGATGTCAAGGGTATAAGGTTTGAGAGACTGAGAATGAAAAATTGAATTTTCATTTTGTGGGTAACATAATTTGGCCTTATCATATAATTTGGTTGAGGGTCATTTTAATGCTTTGTAAATCACAGTGCACGAGTAAACAGAAATCTTACTTTGTGAGAATTATGATTGACAGGTGGATGTCTGACGGTTTTATTCAATTTATGAACATGTTTCGATTGTAATTCGTTTCTATTCACAGATGGTTTGTCTATTAGAAGATGCATCGTTAGATCATTGAACAATAACGAAGCCATTAAAATACCCGGGTTTTAACTACTTAAATATGATCTGACAGAAGAAAAGATTTAGCGTAACTGTTAGATCACCGGATGTTAATTTTTGATCGGAGCATCGGGTCCATTAAGACATAGGATCATATCGGTTAGCTAAAACAAATTTGTAGGCAGTGATTATCAATTGATCATTCAAGATCATTCAAGATAAGGATGGGAATCCCTTTGTCTTATTGTCTGGCCAGCGAGAGAAAACAAAAAACTCCTGATATAGAATGCATTAATTCGGCTGTTCAAATATTAGGAGGGGATACTTATTCGACTTTATTCGATTAATACTGCAAAGCGAAGTTATTCTTGATAAGGAGGAAAAAAATCGTTGCATAGCTCTTTTTTGTGTGACATTTAAATTTTTCCAATCGATGTCACTGTTTGTGAAATTTGATTTTTGCCACAAATACACGTGCAAGATTGGCGTATGGTCGTTTTTAAAATCGACGTTTTGGGCATTAGACCGACCACCAAGGACAATACAGCTATTTAGAGATGCCGCAGTACCAATCGACAAGAAACCACTTCAGGATTTCGTGGGATTAATAAATTATTATACCGCAGAAAGCTAGTATCGCGCGAAAAGCTCAAATATCTCGTAGTATATCGCAAAAAAAATTCCTTTTTACTCGAAATCTTTAACAAAGGTGGAGTGAAATTATGCCTAAATTAGTGAAATTAGTCGAGTAAAACTGGAAACATTCAGGGACTAGTAGATCAAACGTTTATTAATGATTGAACGGCGATCATCACTCGATCTTGACGCAAAGAATTTTCAACGATGCTTTAAAAAAACGACTCCTCTTAATTCTAAAGCTGGAGGAGGCCAAATATTTTAGTTCGTACAGATAAGCTATTTCCTTATTTATTTTTGGGGATGTTGGATGAATATTTGCCCTACTGGACAATACCTCGAAATACAATTGGTCGTTCAGTTTAAGTTCCAGATCCGAGTACATTTCCGAATCTAAATCTGGAACATTTTCGGAACTAGTTTCAGTTTTTAGTGCAGTTTAAGTTCCAAATTCGAAACTGGTTCCAGTTACGTTTTTGGGCCAAATTCAAGTTCCAGATCCGGCTACTTTTTCGGGTCTAAATCCGGAACACTGTCGAATCTGATTAAAGTTTCATTTTGAGCCCATTTTAAGTTTCAGATTAGGATAAGTTTCCGGATCTAGATCCAGTTCAATTTTTAAATCCAGTTTAAGTTCGAGATCCGGATGAGTTTTGTACTTAAAAACTTAAAACCGAGCATGATGTCCTTAAAATACAACCACAATATCATTGGGTTAACTAAACAAAGATCGCTGGGCTGTTATCCTGCATCCTTAAAAAAGATGATTGTTAAAAATAGCAACATAAGAAAATAGAGCAACGCGCCTGCTCCATTAAAATTAAGCCGTCACCGAAAAAAATGCTAGAAATGGTTGATTATTTCAAGGTCCCATTTAAGATCATTAATTCAATAGGACGACCTCATTGTATTTCTGTTTGTTTCTAAACTAGACCCAGATACACGATCGAAATGGCTAGATGCTGCTCCATCAAAGAAACTTTCAGGGAGCATAAGTCAGGGAACATAAACTTTGCTATAATTGTTTAAGAAAGGGACATATGACTGCAGAACGTCCTGATCCAACTTTATGTCGCAGTTACCCAAAACAGCATCATATAACTGGACAGTACCAATCAAATGACCTCATCCATTACTTCAACCTCACACTACTACAACTACTTCAACACCACAATAAGACTATGCAGACACAATTGACAATGTTCGACTGCAGCGAGTTATGGCGTTTGTCTGTCGGTTAATCGCGAATAACAAAAAGAAGGGCATTGATGCCAATCTACAAAAATTTGGAATGTTGAGCACATCGAAAATATAGAAACGGGATTACTGGCAATCATCCGCATTGCACAAATATCGATTGAAATCGCTGTCAGTATATTTGGGTTAAGATGGAATTTACAACAAAGCATCCCATTCTACTCCCAAAAAATCATTATTTCATTCTAACCGGTTTGTTTTTCTATCACTCCAGGTACCTCCATGCTGGCCCTCAGGCACTTCTTACAGTTAGGTGTTTCAAAAATGCATGGTGTGTTTCAAGGGTTTGACCAAAGGTTCAACCTCAGAAATTTAGTAATGTGCCAGCAAGACGAATTCGATACGAAAGGTATCCTTTTATGTCGACCACTATACATTCCCTTCAAGGCAGAACTTTTCCAGTCATGGCTTATGTCTGCGTGTTCGTGTGTTTCGCAGCGAAGGACGTTTACTTTAAGTTAGTTGGTGACCTAACTACAGCTACATTTTTGGGTACTTTGAAGCGTTTTGTGTCGACAAGAGGTTTTTGTCGATTCATCTACTCTGATAATGGTGTAAATTTTGTTGAAGCCAACTCCACATTGAATAAGCTTCATAATTTGTTCCAGCCTGATGCGATTATATGATTGGTGTTCCGAAAAAATGGTGACATTGTGTATTACTCTGCCAGGTTCCCCACATTTCGGTTGTATTTATGAATGTGTAGACAAAACAATAAAATTCAAAATGCATTCGCGCCAATAAAAAGAAATTTGGCACATCTACATTTTGGTACAACTAAATATAGATATTTTCATTTTGAATACCGATTTAAGGAATACTGGAAGTACGAAACGAGAAATAGTAGTCTACAGCAGTTCACAGTCAAATTGAAGAAAATTCATTTTACAAGACATGCATAATAGTAAATCTGGAGCTTTCAAGAAGTGTTAGATTCAAAAAGGCTTGTAGTATTGGCTGTTAATAGTAAGACCTCTTCTAATTACTCCAATATCTCCAAAAATTAGCACAAATATTGAATATGCAAGTATATGAAAAAAAAGCTACGATCACCATCAAATAGTGAAAAGACAATGCGTTAGTGGATAAGTAATAGAAATCCGTAAATTGCATAGTTTCCACTAATAAAATAATCAATTTTAGAACTTCAAAGCAACTTCAAGTTACATAGTAATTTCCACTTCTGCAACCAAAAACTTAACAACGAAACTCAATTACGAAAGAGTTAAAATTTTCTTAAATAATTTTTGTCTGTCAAACTTAAAAAATAATTTTGTTTTATTTATTTAATATTTAAAAATTAATTAGTTTAATTTAATTTAATTATATCTAATTTTGTATGCTTAACATTTAAAAATTGTTGTAATCTACATAGTTAATGGTATGAAATGGTGATGGTGTACAGATTTTGTGTACGCCGAAACAAAAAAAAAGCTAACATAAAAATCCAATTACTTTATCCCATTACGATGCGAAATCTGTATGTGCCACGATGAAGAGAACCAATGAATAAAATATAGAAAGAATTTGTTCTACACAAACTTTTATAAATTTCAAACAATAATTTTTCAATCAGTTTCGATTTAATTTCGTCTATAAAATTTATTGGAAAATCGGGTAATTTTCATTCCATACTATATTCTTGCTTATTGCATATAAATACAGTGCACCATTGATAATCGTTTAAGCAGTCGGATATTAGGATTATACAACTCGATAAATTTTAACATAGTATGAGAGAAGTAACCTTCGAATGTATATGTCTTATATTTATATTTACAGATTTTTTTGTTGTCTGAAGTTCTGTGATTAAAATTTAATACTGTTTTGTGCACGAATTTTTATTTTTTGTTGTCAAAGTTATGGAAAATAAATACATATATCGAGAAAATATAGGGAAAATTCTATAAAGAATGATTCAATATAATATAAAGTTGTATATATTTTATAGGGTGTTGAGTTGAGTGTGATAATGGAACGTTCTTTGTGTGGGTAATGGTTCAAATAAAGCACTGATTAAGAATTATGTGATTTTAGGATTGTTACGTTTTGTCATTGGTATGGTACCATCGATTTCGCTCCCAAACTTGCTCTTTAGATTGTTCCAAACAACTAGTCATCTTCGCCGACAGCGACCTCTCCACTTACCAAATTTCATCCTCACAAATTACTGCACACACAGAGTTGTTATTCACATAAATATCAACTTTGATAAAGCATCCACTTCTGAGACCAAACTGTTATACAATTTCGAACTTTATTCAAGATTTGGGCTGAAAATATCATAATGATCTACAGAGTATGCTTTAAGTTTTAATGGTTTGCGACCTAATTTTTCAATATGCTATATAGTCCAGGGCGATAATTTTTGAAGCAAATTATGTTGAAGTCATACAAAAACTGAGGCACAAATATGACCGCAATCGCCATACCATGAACGCATTTATTCGTACATTTATCGACCAAACATCAATTAGTCAAGCAACAAGTCACAACATAAAGAGACTCTAAAGAGACGATGAATCTAGGAGTGTATATTAAAAAAGAATGATGCTTCAGCAAAGAAGGTTCAGGAAGCGTCTTCTCTATTCGGGAGCAATGGTGCTCAACACATATTACCCGCACGTCCAAAGTAGAAATATTTTTTTTTGGGTCATACAATTCGATGCCATGCACTACTAGATTCTTTCGCTCAGCTTTATATCAAAATTTTGCTTTCAATATTTAGGGCTACCACCTGGTTCTACTTGCCCCAGACCCTTTAGTCAAGGGTCTGGGGCAAGTAGGACCAGGCACCACCAAAGGAGCGGTTCATCTTGGCACTAAACCTCCCTCCGGATACAATTGATCTTTTAAGGCATTCGTTCTAAAACGTATAACAAAGCTGCTAAACGTAAATATTCAAGAATTCCAGTTAACAATTTCAGGAACGTACATAGCTGACCCAAAATTCTACCGAGCAAACAAAGTTGATGTAATCATTGGTGTCGATCGGTTTTTTGATATCTGACTCGTTGGAGAACTTAAGCACCATCATGATAACCTGGTTCTACAAAACATGATACTTGGATGGGTAGTGGCAGGAACCATTAATTTTATCCAAACCAAAAGTGATCACGCCAAGTGGTGTGCTACCACTAACATGGAAGAATTAAATGATGAAACGCGAGTCCATCTTGAAGCCAGAGGAGTTCAGAACTACTTATAAAATTTTTTTTAATCCATAGAATCTTTTCTGGGACCGAAGGTCATCCAACTATTTCCCGGTTATTTTAACGTCCTACTTTACGCCATCAAGAGCCAAATCGAGGACGCACGAATACAGGTCCGCTTTGAATATCCATCTGCGTAACGCATTGCTCCAAGCCAGCCGGTACTGACATGGACGATGGTTCGGCCCATGGATTCTGCACTCCAACAGGAAGTCATAGTTGTGTTCATCATCATCACCGATCGTAATCAGATGGTGAAAAATTCGTTTTGCAACCCTCCACCGTTGGGATTTCGAAGTGCTATTTTATCCCGCTACGGATTTAGTCTCTGAAATTTGGTGTCTAATTCATCCGGAAGCAGCGCGGGACACTCCGCTTCAACATTGTGAACAATATACCATCAAAGATAAGGCAGTATAAAAGATACATTGCATATCATCCGAAGTGGGGATATTATTTGATCCGCTGGGCTGGATTGGGAGCAATCACTATCACAATAAAAATATTCATTTAGTAGTTAGTTAGATTAGTCCAACAAAAGGACGAGGCATAGACAAATATGGTTTGTAGCTTCTCACAAAGCAGTAGATATCTCTAATGCTCAATTTACTGAGATATGTTAGATCGCACAGGAGGTGAGTTCCTCAAAACTTGAGTCTGTTTTGAAACAAATGAATTGTTTCCTCCTCTTCTTCGTCGTTACAGCTTCGACAATAATCATGAAAAAAAACACCAAGTCTACTGGCATGCTTTCCAATAAGACAGTGTCCAGTAATGACACCCACAACCGTGCTAATATTATGCCGTTGCATAGATATTAGCTGATTAGACCTTTTTAAGTCCAAATTAAACTAAATCTGCCTAGTAATTACACATGAGGTGCAATTTGCCCATCAATTGTTTGTAATTTTACGAGCTTCTTCTTTAAGGAGTAATTTGCATGTAGCAAGTGGTACTTCAATGTTCACCTTGCACGGTAAGATAAGGCAAGTAATACCTTATCGCGCGAGTTCATCGGCTTTCATATTCACCGTAATATTGAAATACCCTGGCACCCATATAAGATGGATATTGAATTGTTCAGCCATCTCGTTAAGAGATGAAAGACAACTCTGGGCTACTTTTGACGTGATAAAACCTGATTGTAAAACTTTAATAGCAGCCTGACTGTCCATAAAAAATCATCCAGTCTATGGATTCCTTGATTGCTATAAGCTCTGCTTGAAAAATACTGCAATGATCAGGAAGGTGGAAAGAGAGGTTTACATTTAGTTCTTCGCAGAAAACCCCTCCGCAGACCTTTCCATCAATTTTCGAGCCACCTGTAAAAAAGTTAATAAAGCCTGACCTTAAAACTGTTCCATTCACCCAGTTTTCTCTGGAAGAAATATCACTTATAAATTTAACTTCGAGGTATGATGTCGAGAAGGTGTAGTCGATAGATTTGGAGGTTTCTTTAAGCCTTTGGCTGTAATTGATTTAAGCTTTATGGCTGTACTAGCAGCCACTTGCTTAGCCAGAATATCCAGAGGGATGAGATGATAGAGAATCTCCAGTGCTTCAGTAGGAGTGGTTCTAACTCTATCACTAATACACAAAGGAGCAGTTCTTTGCACTTTCATCAGCAACTTTTGGTTTACCACTGTATGTAAGGCAGGCCACCAAACTGTAACTCCATACGTTAGAACTGGTCTAACTAAGGCTTCCAGCTAAGTTTACTATTCAAAATGAGACCCAAGAATTTCACTTTATCTGTGATGTTCAAAACAACTCCTTTGAGAGTTGGAGGGTCAAAGCAAGGTAGCTTGTACTTCCTGGAAAAAAGAACCAACACAGTCTTCAGTGGGTTAACACTAAAACCACAACTATTGGTCCATTGTTGCATTGAATTGCAACATCATCTGCATAAGCCACCACTTTAAAGCCAGTCCCTTCCAGGTTTAGTAACAGGTTATTTATGACCAAATTTTAAAGAAGGGGGGATAATACACCATCTTGCGGTGTGCCCCTACTTACAAATCTACAGATGGATGATACACCTAGATTCGCCGTTATGACCCTGCCTTTAAGCATTCCAGCAATTCAGCTTCTAAGTGTCACATCCACCTCCAAATTTGAAAGTGTTTGCGTGATCACCTTTGGTTTTACATTATAAAAGGCACCCCCAATATCACAAAAGGTCACCAAAGAGAATTCTTTATATTCGAGGGACTTCTCTATAGGACATAAGAGGGAATGGAGAGCAGTTTCCAACGATTTTCTCTTACTATATGCGTGCTGAGACGTTGACAGCTTTGCAGGCTCGATTGAGCTTTTGAGGTAAGCCTCTATCGGTCTTTCTAGAATTTTCAAAAAATAAGAAGATAAGCTAATAGGCCTAAGGTTTTTGGGATTGTAATGAGAGCGTTTTCCCGTCTTTGGTATAAAAATTATATTTACTTCAGTCCATTTCTTTGGAATGTGACAAAGTTTAAGGCTACTTTTGAAAATTACCTCAAGCCAGTGAACAGTTAAGCCAGTGGTTTTCTGAATATTGGCAGGATTTATTCCATCCAGGCCTGCAGCCTTGAAAGGCTTGAAACTGTTTACTGCCAATAAGATAGGAAGAGTTCTAAAATAGGAAGAGAATTAGAACAACCCGTAAAATGAGTTTCCAGAAGAAGCTCCAAGGATTCCCTACTTGTTGGATTCCATTGTTTATCCGGTCGTTGAAGATCGTCCAAAACTCAAAGGACATCAAATTTCGGAGTTGTGGCCTCTTATCTCATAAAGCTCTCATATCAACACATGCTAGAAAAACACTTTCAAATAGATTTCCCCAAATTACCATTTCGACAAATCAAATTTAATAAAATCGCAAAAATAAAAACAAAAAGTCAAATGAAAATGAAAAATCAAAAAAAAGCTTTCACAAATTTGCCTATATATAAATTTTGTTTTCATTTTCATTTTTATTTCCAATTATAAACTTCAAAGTTATCGATGAACATTGAAAAACCGGTGGAAAAGAGGGAAAATAAGAACACCAAAAAAAAACAAACAAATCCGAAACGAAAATAGCATGGAGATGAAAAACTTTTCGTTTTCTTTTTTGTTTACCGAATGTTTGTATAAAATTAAACGGTATAAAAGGTATACAGCACGGCGGGTGGGTGGTGGTAGAGAAAATCGATTGAAGTTTTTATTTTTTACGTATATAATAATAGAAAATATAGGGAAAATATTTTTTCCTGTCTGTTTCAAATCCCGGCGAATTATTTTTAGTTTGATTTACATTTTCGAATTGAAAAGTCTGTAAATGACACCAAAAATTATAATGAGCTTTTAACTTTTTCATTGATAATTTTCACTGTGACGGTATGACAATGATTTTATGATAGTATTGAACGAGTTGATTTTGATTGGGTATCGTTATAATTCTCCCTGTCTAGAAAATTGATTGAATTAATTAATATTTGGCGTATGTCAACTGTCATAAATCACTTTTGACCCATTTATGAATTATTTCAAATTTCTACACACATTAATCTTTTTTGTATGGTTCCATCAAAATATACTGGATTGTCCTTTTAACATTAGACGTCATAAAATTTGTTTATTATTTTGATTAACTTTATGGACGACACATTAAAGTTACATTTATAAATCGTGTTACCGCCCCGAATGCTTTTTTAACATAAGAACATAAAAATTCCACCAAGAAGAATCCGAATATTTATTTCGAACAATGGGCTAAAAAGGTAGTAAATTTTCTAAACCCTAATCCAACATTAAATAAAAAAAAAAAGTCCGACAAATTTTTACTGTATACATGTGTATCGTTATGAATAGGGGTGGTAGGATGGTTAATTAAAATAAGCCACACAAATTTGTAACAGCAATAAACAATGATAAAACAAAAATCCTTCCCATAAGTAGAACCGAAGTTTGTAAACGATGCGGAGAGCCGGGACACAAAAGAGGTTTTTTCCATTTTTAATGTTCTTTATCAAACACACATACAAATGTATAAATACAGTAATGCTCGTAGATACGTCGAAAAAGGTTCCAAAGCGATCTGAGATTTTCTTCTTTGTACCAAATGGCTATAGACCGGTAGGTCTAAAAGTATGTTGCAGTTCAGTGACTCCTTTGCACGCTTTTCGGTTTTCATTTTCACCGAGGGGCTCCTGGGCAATACTACAACCAAAGCGTTCAGATACAAGTGGATATTTATAAAAAGACAGAAATGGCTGCCACAATGAGATCGTGTGCGATGGTAAACTAAATCATCCTGTTCCTTGTTTTTGGTGGCTAGTTTTTATCGGAAGTGTACACTTATATTTTCAAATAAAGCAGTTAGTTGTTTGCCAGGTTTAGAATTATAGTCACCCCTTGAAATCGGGATCCAATCAGATCATTCTAACTTGATTGATTGATTTATTAGTGTACTGCCAAGAATTAACCAGGAACTCCCAGAATGCCAGGCATCACCGTATACTCGTGTTACATATAATAAAACTGAAGGTTAGGCTAGGAATGTTAGTAATGACAAACTCGACCCGGTTACTGACACCTAAGTGATCGATAATTAGTTTTTTTTGTGGGGGAATGGAAAGGCAAGTAATGACAGAAATGGTGTGGTTTCCCGGTAACGAATATTCATACTATTATTAGCACAAGACAATCACATTTATAATTAACTGTTCTGCATTTTGTAATCTTTTATCAGCAACTCCAGTGACCATTCTTCTGTAAGTAATCCGTCATGTTTCCCTGATATAACAAATTTCTTTGCGATCTTTACTGACCTTTTTTGATGAGGAATAAAATATAGACCTCCTGCGTTTTGCCCGCATATCGCGTTTTCTTCTTCCATGCAAGAATTTGAATAGAACATCCTTGTCCAAATTCTTAATTGATTTCTGATGTGTGCCATAAGCACACTGCTGCTGATCGATCTCTGTAAGTATGCCACCCTGATATTTGGAAATGATATTGACGCAAACGAAATATATAACTTGTAAAATGGCAATTAGAATAACATTCAGGCGAATTGTTCCTGTGTATGAATTATGCTTTTTCCCCTCTTCCTTTTGACCTCAATGTAAAGATATTGCAAATGAGGCCTCGAGAGTTATAGACCAACCTACGTATCAAATATTTGAAATAAATGAATATGTCTATTTTTTGTTTTGTTTTAAGTCATAAATGGTTATAGTTCTCCATTTTTGCTCGTAGTATGATGGTTGAGACAGTTACTCGTGGATGACATAAATAATTTTTCTAGTTGAAATTTATAAACATTATCAGTTCCCCATTAACGAGCGTCATACACAAGGACTTTAAGCGTAATGTTTAATATCAATACGCCCACATATATTCATAATGATATTGACTGCCATCTATCGTTTAGCACATATGCCTAAATGCACACTAATTTGAATTTTTCGCCTTAAAGTTTATTTTGTGATGTTAAATTGTTCCGATTCATTTGCCCGTTTTATGTTAAGAGTAATCCTTGTGCAAAAAGGGCAAATTTCATTAAATTTTCTGAACATGCTGAGTTATAAATCATTATCGCTTTAAAATGAGAAATACAACTATACGCAATTCTCTCGCAACCTTGTCAAACTTTTAGTAATTCCTTACAAACATTTTGGTTTTGTTGACTGACAATTTTTTAGTTTTTCTACTCAATATTCTTTTATTTGGGCGAACCTAAAGTCACTAATTAAGATTTTATGTTCACGATTGAAAACGGTCACTCTTTGATTGCACTAATCGCTGGATAGAATTGAAAAAGTCCAGAAGCGAATTTGTTCGATACACTCTGACTTTGTGTAATTATCATCTGCTCGTAACGTTATTAAAATATGCGCCTGAGGTAATCTACGCTTTTAAATGTATGTTCACTCAGTTGCAAGTTGTCATTGATCTGATGCCAATTTGCATTTGCTGTAAAGCAAATTTGCATTTAATAACAGTATGCAAGGCGATGTACTATAATTTAGTGACATTTACCATTGCTGTAATGACTTGAGCTCGTGGATAACCCCTACAGTGGAACCTTGGCTGCACCATATGGATTAAATAGTGGATACGACATTGGCTCTAAATTTGGGCTTTTTGAATATTCATATTATAGCCGATATTTATTTCGGGTTACCTGAAGTTTGTAGGATAAATACCAGGTTCACAATCAGCACAGTCTTCTTGCATTGCAGTAAATTTTGGTGAGAGTTGAGCGTATTACTGAGACTGGCCGTTTACAATTCAGATGGCTTAATCTTTGAAAAACTTGACCATAAATTTTAAACATGAAAGGTGCTTCTCCACAAAAGTCAACCCATCGATGCTGTAATGATCTAATATTTTCACGAAATAAAATGGTTTGAATAATTTTACTTTACTTTTTGGTAGCAACTGGTAAATCTTCCGTCTAAACAAAAAACTGACAAACGAGATTGAACGCGTTGCGGTGTTCATTCACTTGAGTTTCATCAAAATGAAACTGTCCTAACAAAAGAATTTATTTCAAGATTCTAGATTTGCCTAACATCTAGAATTGTCAACCAATTGAGCCCTAGTCGTACTTGCATTTGATTTAGATTCTGTCAGCATTTATTTCCCGAATTGTGTTTCTTTTTTGACTTTGGTGAGCTTGCCACTTCTGTTTTATTTTCACTTTCTTTTTCGGTTTTTTGCTGCAGGATTTGTGTCCTCCATGATAGACTGCTTGACAATTATTTCAAAAATAGTTTGCTGAATCAGCCTAAATGTGGTTTACAAATCATACACAATTTTAAATTTTTCAATCAAGCATTGCGACGCTTTTTAACACGCTTTACCTTGACATCGGTGGTATTTTGCACTTAGACATGTTCGTACGGCAGGAGATACACTATCTAAGCTATCGGCAATTATGGTTCCGATTAATACAATTTAGCAAAATTAAATTTGCTCAAAAAGGTTTGCCACGAATTGTTGATCCTTGATGTACGAGTGATACCCGTAAAATATATATATATATATATATATATATATATATATATATATATATATATATATATATATATATATATATATATATATATATATATATATATATAATGTTTTATGTTTTATATCCTTATCATAATTATGAAGCGTTTCATCCGCCCCCTCAAATCAGCAACATTTAAGCCAAATTTATTATCCTTTTAGGATATAGACGTTCATGGTTCTGCGATTTTTGCCTTGCTTTTATTCCTTTATACTCGTCTTTCAAATTACCCACTCGTGTTGCCTTTTTATTATATTGTTGCCAGCACCCACCGCCGCCCAGGATTCCGCCATTAATTTTTTTTTGTTGCTTTTGTGTTATTTTCGATTTACACATAATTACAATTAGATTTAGATTATCTTAATTAATTTTTATGTTTTGTTGGTGTTGTGTTGCTGTAGATGTTGTGTTATCTCGCCGAGTCTTATATATGAACCAAAATCAAATAACATTGAGATTAATGAGTACGGAAAAAAAAAAATTAGATTAATTTCTTCTTGGGTACATAAAACCAATTGGTTAACTTTAACCCTGGCATATTTTGCCTAACTCCCTCTTATCACTCACCCCTATAATCATTAATGGGGTATGTAGTATTAACCATTCATTTTGATATTTTAATTACAAAAAAAAATTATTTAGTTTTCTTGTTTTGCCGCCCTCTCCCAAAGTTGATAATGGATAAGATTTGTACAGGGTGAAGCAATTAAATTGAAACAAAATATTATTTATAGTGACAATAATTTAAATTCTAACGAAGTTTGGTATAGGTTAAGGTTGGGAAAATGTGTTTAGGTTATCTAATTTTATGTTACTCTTTCGTTCATGACATTGGGTTATGGGTATATAACAACCATTATGCGTATCCGTTGTGAGAGAAAAAGAGTCGTTCTATAGTTGAGTGTGGTTTAAACTAGGACTTAATTTTGCGCTTTACTTTCCAGTCTACCATTATACATCACCTCAGGAAATAAAACCAGTGTTCTTGGGGTAGTTTGGTTTGAGCCTTTGGGGATTTCCATTCAAGTAGTTCATTCAATCACACAAGTATCTTTCCCGAAATACTGGTGAAATACAGTCACCTATTTTTACCAGAGCTAGGTTCAAACAGTGTATCACCTATTATTCTTCAGGTGCGGATCCGAGAATTGATCGCCTTGCGAGCAGCAGTTGAAATAAAGATGGTTAAATTAATTTGATAGAGAATTCTAGAACCGGTTAAATACAGCGAGTGGACTTCGCCAGTAGTACCTATTCCAAAGTCCGATGGAAGCGTCAGAAGTTGCGGTGACTACAAATACAAGTACAGCGGTGACGCTGGACAAAGCTTTTACACCACATTGGTTTCAGTTTCATCAGCAAATCAATTGTTGTCGACAGTACGAAACAGTTCCGTTTTTGCAAAAGTCAACCTTGCTTAGGTGTACCAGCAGCTTATCGTAGATGATGCATCCGCGCTGACACAAACAATTACGACACATAATGGTGCATTTAAGGTCAACTGACTCCAATTCGGATTAGTACCGCGCCTGGTATTTTCCAAAATTTCATGTAGGACCTACTACGAGGGACCCCACGAGTCATACCATATTTTGACAAAATCATCGTTATCGCATCATCTGACACCGATTTCAGATTGGTTATTCATCTACCGATTTCCTTGGGTGTAGAATCGACTCCAAAGGTCTTCACCCAATGGAACAGAAGATCGATACAGTTAAAAGCAACCCATCAACGACGGATAATATAGTGAAACATTTGCACCAGCTGCTTCAAAAGAGTATTCTTTCGAGATAGGGACTAGTCGAGCAAAGCTTGGCAAGGCGTAAAGGACGTTGGAAATGCTCACGGTCCTAGTAGATTTCCAGTTTTGGGCACTACCATCGGCACTAAGGAAGAGTAAGTGCTGCTTATATATAATTACGGTCCATAAGCCAACCGTTTATTCCGACGACTTAGTTGCGCTTCGATAACCAACCATACTGTTAAAAGTCTGTGCCAAAAGCACATTGAAAGGATGGTTCTTTTGGGGATTCAGGATTATAATTCCACCATGTTACCGTGAAAAAATTTTGTCCATTCTATACACTGCTAATCCAGTGTTGTGAGAATGCAGGCATTAGTGCGTGGAATTAAGTATGGTGGCCCAAACTAGGCGCACACATCGAAAAGGCTCATCTGAAATTCACATTCATCTGAATTCCGGTCGTTCTGTGATGCAAACGGTATTCTTATGGCATATACGTGACTTCATGGGATCCACTTTTAAATGGGCAGTCAGAAGTAATGATCAAAGTGATACAGAAACCCAATTATAACAAGCGGTAAACAAGGTAATCTCATACAATGGTATAAAGGATGGACATTGTCAGTTAATTCATATCTGTATTCAAATGGCTATATAGTCATAGATATGCTGGTGTTCAATTTTAACATGGTGCACTTTACCTTTAAACGAAATCGTGAGAAAATCATGATGTTATGAGAGACTATAGACCCTAACCACCCTTAAATAATTCGATTCAGAGACATTGAATATATCCAGTTAAGCAACAATGACCTATAGAGGACAATAAAATCGCAATAATGATCCAAAATAACCAAATCAAAGAAGAGGCCCAGCAACATCAAGTTCAATAGTGTTCTATGAAATCAGGAGGACAAAGTGCATTAACTGAAAACACTCCTCGAGATGCACAATATGCACAGCGTATTAACAGGCATTAAACTTGGTCATTCTGAAAACTGTTTATGATAATTAAAGACCACATAAACTATCAATCCCTCATTTCTTATCCGACTTAATATGCAAAATGTCAAAATTGTTGGACATGAAGTAAAACAAAGTGCACAGGGAAAGAGAGATCGATATTTTCAGAAACCTTGCATGGGTAAGGTAGAGTTATCGGACTGGCGACATGGACATCAGTTTTCACTGAGCTACTTAGAATAAGAGTTGGAGTAAGGCCTGCTCTGGGTAATTTTTATTTAATCAGTATCTACTTCCAATACTCTGATGAACCAATGGACTACATTGGTTTGATAAAATAGACTTAATAAAATCATGGAGAACCTAAAAAACCATCTGATTAATATAAATGGCGACTTTAATGCCCAAAGTATGGCACAATAAAGACGTAAACTATCGAGGGATGCTCGTGAAACAATTTGTAACAAGAAAAGGCTTGAATGTTTTAAATAAGGATGGCCTGTTGCCACACTGGTCAATCGAATATTAATATAACACTTGTGATGGAGGGTACATTTAAGTAGAGGGTTGTTGTGAAAAATAACCGACTGGGCAGTAAAAAACTAGTCTTTAAGCGATCACCAAATGATAGTCCTAACTTTAAAATATGAAAGCGCCCATAATAGCACTAAACCACAAAAAATTTCCCGATATGCTCTGAAACGTGCAAATTGAAAATTTTCGGAAACTTGTTAAAATTAACTAGGCATAAGGATAGTTGAGCTGCACATTTCAAGAGGATGTGGATCAAGTAGAGCACAAACTAACATGCTCGCTTATCAATGTCTGTGATAACATTATATCACCAAGTGGAAAAATAAGTTATCAAAAAGAGATAAATCCAACAGAAACAAAAATAAAGGTCGTAATGAATATTTCAGCGAAGTGAATAGAACAAGCCAGATTAGTCTGGAGAAAATTAACAGACCACGATAATGCAGAAACGACTGTGTCGAAGAGGAGTTTTATCGAAGGCATGGAAGAACAGCAAAATAACTATCGTTAGAAAGGGACGTGGAGAATATACCACCGACTCCAAATGATCGGGTTGATGTAGGTATTTCAGAGTAGTAGACACTATAGTGACAATCAATTCGGATTCAGAGAAAATATGCCTACAGAGTATGCTATGGAGAAAATGATCCAACATAGTAAAGGAATCGGAGCAAAAATGCGTTCTTGGAGTAGTGATGGCCTAGTACAATGAATGAGCAATAGAAGATAAGCTGCCAATCAAACCTTTACTCAATGATACAAGTTGGAGCTTTGAAAATAAAGCTCGATATCAGAAGACATTCTTTGGTGTCTGTGAATGGAGTAAGAATTAAAATGATCAAAACAGTAAAATGGCTTAGACTGTATTTAGATAAAAAACTCAGTGCCACATCACAATAGGTCAAAAGGATAACAGAAAATAGTAAAAATGTCGTCTTTACTTTGAAACGAGTAGCTAAAGAAACTTAGAGCCTTAATCAGACGACCCTCTATACAATACATGAAGGCCTATAGTTGCATTACTTTCATATGCTTGTGTTAAGTCGGCTGCCAGCATAAATTGTCACCACCCTCAGAAAACGGCAAAGAGTGAGCTACAGAAACGCGATATTACAAAAAGCAGTAGTGGAAGCAAACCATATTGGTTCGTTTAAGAGGCAAATGCGAAAACATTTATTGCAATATGGCAAGATAGATGGAAAAATTTGTTAGATGGTAGGACAACTTGTAATTATCTTCCAAACATCAAATAAAGGATAGAAAAAAGGCTTGCGATTAGTGCACAAAATAGCCACATAAATGAAACGAGTAGCTGTGTGTGGTCCTGATAATGAAATCATGAACAAAGAAGTTAGATAGTAAACTAGTATGCAATTCCACGTGGCAGGGGCGGTAACAGGTTATCCAACCTGGCTAAGCATACCGAGAATAGAGAAAAGCACTATTTTTAAGTATCATAATGGTTTAACAATCCGGCTTGACTTCAAAATAAATGGTTCAAACTAAGAGAAAGGTAATACTAAGGTGTAAAGATCAGCAATAATATTAACAAAAATTAAGCTCAAGGGCATATGGAGATTTAGTAGCACAGTGTTAAAAGCAGTGCGATTACAAAGAGCTAAGCAAACCTTAAAATAAACCCTAGAACTCGTAAAATAATGCAAAATAGAGTCAGCCTTCAAATGACATAAAAATTTGAGTCAAAACAATTTAAGCTATGAAATCTATATTTTGACCGTGATTCGTAATTCAACCCAACACCATCGTTCACTCAATTTACCACAAACATATTTCAACCGAACGACTGAAACAAATTAAGTTACACAAACGACGTTAATTTGATTAGCGAACACAAATTTACAAAATACATGTACACTAATAGCAACCATCATATATACTTACCATAATTAACAAATCAAATCAACGTTAATTAAAACATCGGCGAAACAAAACAAGAAAAAAAAAAAATACGCCAATCGCAATCATTATATTGAAGCGGAAAATTTTAATAAATTTTTCGCTTTTAATTAATCCATAAATCAGTTAATTTCCATAAAATTACGTATATCGTACCTACGTACATGTTAAATATGAAATTTTAGTTGGAAGGAAAATGAGCAAAACATAATTTATGTATTTTGATGTTGTAAACAATTTTCGTGAAAATCCAAAAAAAAAAATATAAGTCATATTGTTAATTTTGTTGTTGTAACGAACATAATATAGAAATACGTGTTAAACGTCTTCTAGCAAATTTCATGCCCTGCCTAAGATACGTTCGGGTTTTCAACGCTCAAAATACACCACCCAACCACCCACCACGAATCTAACATTATTATACTTATTAAGGTCTTATTATTATTTATTGTTGTTGTAAAAAAAAACATAATAACGGCATTATGTCAAATTCATAATCATAATTTTCCCGTGGAAAATCAAATTACAACAACGAAAATAAAAATAAAAAATGTTACAAGAGCTTTTTATAATATGTTATATATGTGCGGATTTATATTTCACCACCTTTTATTTCGATACGTCATGTTCGGTGCAAAACTGATTGCCGTAACGTCTCGTATACTATAATATGTACGTACATGATTCGGATAATATAAAAAAAAAAAATTATTGATTTATTTATGTATACTCAATTCATATATTTATGAGCTTTTTATATTAAAGCTTTTATGTTTTTTTTTTTTATTATTTTATGTTTTATTTGATTTCATCTCACACAGACAAATACTCATCCTCGTCTCCCCATCATCGAAATATAGACATAACAAAACAATTTTCCAACTTTGACTTTTTATTTACTACCTGATTAATGGGAAGTTGAGCTTTTTATTTTTCATTTTTTTTATAAAATGTGTGCAAGGAAAATTTATTGTTTAATGAACTTGAAAATGAAAAAATGATAATATAAACATCAATATAGGGGAGGGGGATGGTTCGGAAAAGTGGCGATTTGATTTTTTTTTTCGCTTTCTAATTTTATTTTTGCTAACTTCGAAAAACGTTACACTTTATATGAAGGCTTACACTAAAGGTCCGTCTACTATGCTACATCCAAAGTAAAATAATTGATAGAAAATGACGTCACCGCTCAACGAAATGACTACTAATTTAAATATCAAAAACAAAATATGAGAAATAACAACGAAGTTCAGTTTTCACCAACGGAAAAAAAAAATTATACCATTTAGCATTTTGACGGTCGGATTTTTGCTTGACGGTCGGCCAAATATAAAATTAACTTTTTCTTAATTAATTTAAATTTTTGCAGTTCCCGTTTGCCGTTTGTGAATGTGGCCTTAAATTACACTGTACAGCATTATAGTCGTAATATTAATCGTAATAACGATGATTGTTTAAGGGCTCTTTAGGAGAAAGAATCAGGAATTTCACGATGCCTATATAACCGCAAGGAAAGCCTCGTTTCGGCTATGCTGGCAAAAAAACTGATTGGCATGAACAACAGACACATAACATCCAAAATTTAGGCTTAAGAGATAATCGATACATAAGAGAAATAGCTACAGAACTCTATCCCCGTATCAGCACTATTCGCAATGAAACAGGAGAGCGCGTTATGGAACGTATTGTGCTATCTGGTTACACCGCCAAAATTGGTATCTATGTGCAAACTTGTAATGAATGAGTCAAAGTGTAAGGTGCTAATTGAAAGTAAAATTTCGGATACCTTCGAGATAACATCTGGAGTGCGTCAAGGAGACTCAATAGCACAAATTCTCTTCAACCTATCTTTAGAATATGTCATTCGTCAGCTTTCAATATAGCGCAGCGCATCTGTCTATATTACAAATCAACCCAGCTATTGGCATACGCTGACGACATTTGCATTCTGGGTCGCAACATCATCTCACTGAAAGAAGTCCTCCTTCCCTTGAAACGAAACTAAGACCAAATATATGGTCACCTCGAGAAGGCAGACACGCGTAGACTTCATTTCAGGAGAAACGCAATATGAGAGAGTGAATGAATTTAAATATGCCGGGATCATTAATCACCGAGCAAAACTTTGTTTCTGTAGACATGTCATCGAGGATCGTAGCAGGCTATCGAGTATTTTAATCTCTGCATTTGAAAAAACTCTACTGTACGACTATTTGCCACTATCTCTATACTAGTTTCTCTCAGTTCTTTGCCCTTCTCCATCTAGTTGCTAGTTGAAGCATTTCGACTCTTAAAAGGAAATTGAAATCAACAAAAAAAAAAGGAAGAAAAGGATGCTCCTACCTCAGATAAAGCGAAACTGGTTAAAAACCAAAAGGAAGATGAAGATTCGTAAACATGGACAGTCAAAGAAGCGACTTCCTAAAAATAAGAAGGGAAAGATCACGAAAATCACACGTAAAACCGGATGCCCTTTTAATTAAACCGGGAGAGCGCTAAACTAAAAGGTTAACTCAGAGGCTTAGAAAACGGAGATGAAGTCCGTACTCACCAGGATACGACCAATAAAGCGAACTTCTGTGAAGTATTGGGATGTGCCCTTGGTGAGACGGCCAAGGTACGGAAATTGTCTTTCCTCTGAAGAGGAAGTGAAAGAAGCCATCAAACGAGACCTCAAAGGTCATCAAGATTATCGGTCACTACAAGGTGAACTGCGAAGGTCCCAACAGCAGTGAACTTTGTCGCCAGTGAGGAAAAGGAATGTAAAGCGAAGCCGAAGTATTTTCTATGTGTTGAAAGTAAAGTTGGGCCAGAACAAGCCAAACACGAAACACTGCATCGATGTCTAAAAAAAGGTGCCTAGGAGTAGAAAGACTGCGCGGTCTATTAATGGACTAATAAAATATAGCAAACCTCAGAAAGCGCTGCCTGCAATTGAAACGCACAACCACTAGAGCAAAAAAAAGAGTTGCGTACAAGGCTGAAATTGCTGCACGAAGGGTAAAGTTTGGCGAGAAAGGCACTGAAACTAGAAAAGAAACAGAAGCAATCTTATCAAATGAGAGAACACTGACATCATAAGCTTCTTAATAGAGTCATGCCAAACATGGCATATCGTGATTTCTCTTTTCCCGGCCCACTCAAAAATCGGCCTGCTATCTTTAATTTAGGGAGATGGGCTTATATATGGTCGGCGTTGACAAACGAATTTCACGAGCTAGACTACTTTTTGCGGATAATGCAAAACTTTTATACCTTTGCCATTGGACGCTAATATTTGAGATCACAGAAACATTGCGACCGATGTGCTGTTCGACGTAGGGAAACAGCGAATATACAGCCCAAAACGGCCTTCAAATATCTTGGGATGCATCTGGACACAAAATCAAATTTTGGAAAACAGATCGAGGATTTTTCGGAAAAGGCGACAAAAGTGACCATTTCACTAGTAGGCTGATTGCAAACATCGGAGGCCCAGGGGCTGAGAAAAGGAGGTTACCAATATTGACAACAAAATTTGTCCTTCTATACGGCTGAGAGATATGGGTAGACTTGCTTAAAATGGAAAAATATTGAAAAAATAGCAGCGGTACAACGTCATGGCACGTTCAGAATTTGTAGCTACCAGAATCTGTAGCTCATAGGTGGGGTCACGTCATTTAATCTAATGGCTGAGAAAAATAAAATATTACATTACACGAAGAGTGAACTTATCGTCGTAGAACTAAAAAGAGCGGTTAGGGAACATGTTATCCTGTGCTCGCAGATGAACTGGCAAGACGAAAGGCATGAAAGATGGACAGAAAGGTTGATTAAAAATTTCAGTGAGAAGTTGAGAAGTCAACTTCTTCATGATCCAATTCCTTACAGGTCATTGGTATTTTTTCTAATATTGACAGACGATTAGGAAGCTGGAAGATCCTTCGTGTAATTATGGAAACGCTGGAAACGATAATGCAGAACACACATTTTATAAATGTCAAATGAAAAAAAAGCAACGACAAGAAATGGCTAGCAAGATTGGCGTTTTGATACCCGATAATATCGTGGACAGCATGCATTCATGCTTGTATCGAACCCAAACTGGATTATAGTGGCACAGTAAGTAGAAAAAATTTTTAGACTAAAGAAATCAGCCATCACTACACATGACAAATGAATACTAGAGAAAAAAGCACTACTAGCAATTGGCGCAGTGGTTAAATCTGTGGTGTTTGGGTCGGGAGACGCCGGGTTTGAAACCCAACGGTAAAGGTTTGAAAAAGGATTTTCTCATCATTTAATTGCGATATGTGCTGGCGATGAACACAACTATAAATCCCTATTGGAGTGTAGAATGCATGAGCTGAACCAACGTCAATGTCAGTACAGCCTGGATGGCGCAATGCAATGTACAGATGGATATTCATAGTGAACCTGTATTCGTGCGTCCTCGATTTGGCTGGCGATGGTGTAAAGTAGGACGTTAAATTAACTGCGAAAGAGTTTATTGAGCTTGGACCCCAGAAAAGATTGCAAAAAATACTTTTCCGGCCATCTATCCACAAAATAATTTAATCATAATTTTTGTTGCTGAAACCGTTAAAAGAGGTAGTGTTTAAAATAACATAAAAGATGGTTTGTTGCATGTCATCAGAGTCATCGTAAACACAAAAATTACAATAGTTCGCTTAGGCACAATATGGTGGCTTACGCTCAACATCGGTTAATTATGTGTATAAGAAATTTTGTATAAATATTCAATTTGTAAAATTTTCTTTTTCGATTTTTCCATTTTCTTAATTTTTTTATTTATTTTACGAAAAATTATCGACGAATCAAAATAATTATTCAATTTCAATTATACGAAATGTGATGATATCATGCCGATGTTTAATTGATTGTGTTGCGATGAGAGTCGAATGCAGCGTTGTATACAAACCAACGAACAAAATAAATTTGATTAAACAAATCATGGCCCAAATCTATTCATCAATCTTTTCGCAACGTTCAAGCATATTTTTTGTTGTTGTTGTTGTTATAAAATCAATGCGCCACCATATATTCATCTTAATCATAAACTTCACTAAACCTATAATAAATAATTACAATTAGTAATCAAACATAATGATGTGATAAATATCGAAATAAATTTTCTCGTTCGCACCATCTGTTTTTCCGAGTCAACAACAACATAAATATATATATACCATAATAATCATAACAAAATGGAAAAACAAAAAGTTATGGCATCCATCCCACAACACCCTTGGATATACATATATAGACAAAAGCCAAATATTGAATACGAAAACTGTTTGTGTTTTCCACCCAGCGCGCGCACACCAAATATAATAAATTAATATGATTACTATCACGCTTATTACGGTTATTATTATGATTAATTCTGATGTGTCGTAGTCTATGTCTAGACTCTCGAAATGACATAATATTCTCATTATCACCGTAACAGGTTTTAATTTATCAAACCTGAGATTCTTAAAAAATTTCTCGTTTAACTCGTAAACGACATTTTTTTGCTCATACCACACATAATCGACTAATCGATGGATTAACAAAATAGAATATTTTTTACATCTCAAAGCAATTAGATTAAGAAAAGTCGATAATTTGACGTCATTGGTAACAAAAAAAAAAAAAAAAAAAAAAAAAACTCAAAATAGAGTAACATTATACAAGGAAAGAAATCTGCCAACATAAAATACCAATATACGTTTTGTGATATATGTCAAGGTCATGCTTAACAAGTTTGAAGTTTTTCGAACACTTCAGATTTCGAAATCTATTTACCCAGAGGAAACTAGAACATACCGAGAAGTAGAAATGTTTTATAGAAGACTCAGACCTAAATAGGCGGTTAATTTAAAGCTGCAATAAAAGAAGAGGCCACCAAACCTGCAATATTTCCGCTGCTGGACCTCCCGAACGATAAGCCTCAATGACTGTAGGGTTTTGTTCCAAAACCCACTTCATTTCTGGAACTTAAAACGGAACTTGAACAAGAAACGGATCTTCGAAAAGTATCCATTTCCGAATTTCAAAATAAAGAAATGTTTCGGGATCACATCCAGAACGTATTAAAACGTTGATTGAGAAATACCAAAGTAAGACACCTCGATAGAAACACTATGAGCCAGCATTGAAAGCATCGAAAAGTAAATCAATCATAAATGAGAACATACGTTTTCGTAACTGAATCTGGAGCCAGTTTATTTCTAGTTCTGTTTTTGGGTCTGAATCCGTTTGACATTGACGGATCTTGTTGGAGTTTCGTTTTTAGTCTCAGATCTGGAACCGAATACATTTCCGGAACTCGAACAAGATCCGTCGATGTTCCGGATTTAGTTCTTAAAACGGATCCCGAAAAAATAACCGTTTCCGGATCAAAACCGAAATGTATTTAAAATCAAGATATATTTCGGAATCACATCCAGACGTACCAAGGCGTTGATTGAGCTTGCTTCTAGTTCCGTTTTTGGAACCAATTTTTGTTCCGGAACCAGATCCGTTTCGCAAATTTTGTCGAGAATTTTCTTCCAATTGTCCAGTACATTTTAAAAGAAATATTTTTGTTTGGTTGCGCTTTGCTTTGATGATTTTTCCAGTTTAGCCTTCGGGCAAAATGTAAACCTAAGTTTATTGCTATTCTTTTGGTGAGATTTGCTATTGCTATTAGGCAAAGCAAAAATAATTTTAGCAGTTTGCGCCTGGAAAATGTGCAGATATAAGTTTTTCGAGTTTTTTTCTTTGGCTTATCTTCCGCAGTTGCTGTATCGTTAATAGGAAAATGCTGTCGTTAAATTATTGTTACCAGGATTCCTCCAAGAGATCCCTTGCAGGGGGAATATCATCTAGCAACTAGCGCATCTCTACTCCAAGTGACCTGACGTTTGTATCATCTCCATGGACCTGCAGATAATGTTGATTTGAGATCACTATGTCCCTCTTTAAGTATGTTAGTTTACTTTCACCAACTACTCATTTGAGATGGTGCTTTATTGATTTAACTGCTGCTTCCAAAATGTGGTGCTAAGGGCGGTATGAAATGTTATGTTGTTCCGATTGTAGGTAGCATTATTTGAAGATAAGGACTAGCTTATATAATGGCTTTATGTTTTTCTTTTTCTGGTATTGATTGGGCTCCGATGATCTAGTTTGTTCTATTGTCTGAGTAGATATTTTGAAATAATCCTCTGAGTGCTACAAACGTCTTAAACGCCCCTAAAAACGCAACTGAGGTCTGATCACTTACCATTTCTACCGCTATATATCCCTTACCTTTTAAGACTCTCACTTGAATAGGGCCTACAAAATCTACTACAGTGTGCGTGAAATCACTTCCTGATCGAATAATTTCTGAATAATCGCCCGGTTCACTTTTTAAACATCTTTTGTTGAAGCGCCAATAAAAGCATATGATGTGTAATAATTTGTTCATCTTGGATATCCTTTTTTTCAGCTATTCAAAGAGATTGACTACTATGGCTAGTAGCTTGTAGCTGAAAATACCTGTTTTAATTCTAGGCCTATTATATTCTCACTCATAAATGGTTGTTGTTGCCAATTTTGAGTATCTAGTTGCAGCCATGATGGCCCAGTCTACCATAATGTGAGTTTCTTTAATTCGTTTGGACGAACTCCTTAGTAGCGCAATCAGCAGGATTTTCTTTAGAACTTATATGTCTCCAATATACTGGGTTTGATTTTCCTTGAATTTCTGAAATTCCTATTTGCCATGAACGTTTTGTGTTTGTGATGATATCCCGAATCCATAATAGCGTAATCATGGAATCAGTCAATATCGTTTTAATTGGGGCTACCTTTGTCTGTGATGAAAGTAGAGCCATTTTAATTTTGCCATCTTCATTCTAGCCAAGATGATGGCCGAATACGCCTTTTCAGAGACATCGTAAAACCAATAAATACTAATTGAGGTGTTGTTTCAAAGTGGACCCATCTGGGTATAGTTATCTCCATAATTGCTGCGTTTGGTCGAATTCTTGTTGTTAGAAATTGTTAGTGAGATGCGATATCTGAAATTGTCTGTTGTTGGGTTCCAATGTAGCATTAGAGTTTTAATTGTTTCATTAAATTTGAATTCAAGAATACCACTGTCCCGTAGTTCTATGAGTATGGTCTGCATCAAGGAGATGCTTAGCGGCCCATTTACGTAGGATTAATTCACCATCTTTCGACCACAGGTCGTCTACATAGAAGTCATTCAGACATTCTTACTTTATATCTCGCATTGGCCATTATTATCTGTCCGATTTAGAATTATTATCTGTCCGTAATAATCGGCACCTAATAGTATGTCGATTGGACCAGGTCCAGGAAGAACGGATCTGTCCATATCAAATTTTTTGTATGGTTTCAACTTTTCGGTCCAAATATTTCTTCAGACAGGTTCCTGGTTAAATTTTTAAAGACCAAAGCTTTAATCTTTAGTTTGATGAGTTCCATAACATTTTTGAAAGTTTTTGCGGCAGAATACATCACGATGATTCCGCGCATTTTTGCATATAGCTCAAGCTTTGTTGTAACGATTCGTTTTTTTTGTTGACTTTTCTCTTGAGAGTGCGGCAAGTGATTGGAATCTTATTTCCATTAAGGGAAAAAAAACTATCCATTGCTTGTATTGTTTTTGGATTTTTTATCGAAGTTTCATACATGGGAAGAGTTTAGTAGCATTTGCTGAAATCTTTCGGTGATTGCGACTCAATGAGCCCATGCTTTTGTTCGCTGTTTTATTTTTATTTCACAGTATGTGTTATTGACAATTTTTTGCATCTTGTTTTAAGATGCTACTGAAATTATTTTTTAAACGTTTAGCTTTATAGCAATTTGTAGTTGGTAGGTGTTCTTGCAATTTAATATCGATTAGCTTTTTCACATTTGGTGTTGCAGGCGGTATTTCCTCATCTTCACTATCAATTAAGAAGGATATCTGCGTCTTTATTTTTAAAGTGCTCTTTGGCCTGCTGCTTTGCTTGGCAGGTAGTGTGTTGTATGTAGCTTACCCCAGATAAGACAGATGCAATTAAAAAGAACCTTTTTTTTAAAGTAAAAAATTTTACTGAGATAGGTAAATTGTAGCAGCTCAAAAAGATTCTCGATTTACAAAATTCTTTTCTAACCGCTGCCTAATTATAAATTCGTTAAATTCCTTACAATTGAAATTAAATTTCGAATTTGTAATTTAATAATATTCCAACCAAAAATGCTTATAATCTCATACACCTCTTCCTCCACCATTTCACTGTAACGAGTTAACCTCGAAAAAACAAATCTCCGAATGAAAATTTTTCTTTGAAAACAATGAGCAGACTGCGAGCATGAAAACTCATAAAGAAATCATCACACCATCATCAACAACCCATCTACAAAAAAGTGAAACAATGATTTTGGATTTTGTTTTTGTTTTTAGGAAAATTGAAATTAAATGAATTTATAATTTTTTGCTGGAATTTTCCATTTCCACATAATACCGAATAACGGAAAATATTTACATAAATTGAACTGAAATGAAAATGTTTGGTTGCAAAAACTCGAAAAAAAACTCCCGTCGCGTAAAAAACCACAAAAAGCGATAAAGTGTGTGTATAGAGATATATTCATGAGATGTGACGGACAGTAAGCTAATAAAATTTCTTGTCTCATAATTAACCCAAATTTTAGCCGTCCTTTTGTCGTTTCGTATACATCGACGGTTTGGAAAGTTTTTTCACCATTATGTATTCCTTAAAACAATCAACCTTGAAAAAAAATCCATCAGTTTTTTATATTTGTAAAGATATACACACACAGGACACCCTTTCGATGTATAAAAATTTCTATATTTCATGAAGTTTTTCAATGGGAAAAAAAGAATAGATCTTCTTCATATTTTCCGGTATTTTCCAATATTTTTCCAATTATTTTTTTTATTGAATTGAATTATGTATTTTTTTGATTGGGTTGGAGTTGGTCATTTTTTTATTACCCAAAACTATAGGGGTTGTTCATTTTGATATCATTTTGGCCGAGAAATCATATGCCCAGTCGAAGGACTCGAATCTAATCATGTTGAATTGTATTTGAACCGTTTATAAGTAAATTTCACTTGCATAAAAAAAAAAAAAAAAATTAATTTTCATATCGAAATGGAAAAACTCATTTGAAATTATCATTATTCCCGTTAAAATGTATTTAACTATAAGCAACAAAACCAACAAACCAAACGAGATGAAAATTTTAAAATAAAAAAAACCATTTCCCCCCTAGAGTTTTCCCATTTTTTGTATATATACAATTTCAGAACTCTAGATGAAAATGTTTTTCTTTCCACCCATATACATTTACATTAGTACATAACATACACATATATAAATGCGAAGAGATGTGAATCATAATGAAGGTGAAGACGGGAATTGGAAACGAGTGTATATATGAACAAAAAATGGTTTATTCATTTTCATAATTAAAGAAAATTGTAAACAATTTCCCTAAAGTATTAAATCAAATTTAAGTTTTCTTTTTCGTTTTCTTCTTTGTTTCTTACAATACATATAAATATACCATTTTCTATATTTTCTATTTATTTATATTTTTTTGCTCTCGGTTCCAACGTCAGATGAAAAACTAAGCTATATCTTTACAACAGCACACCACAAAAAATAACGACAATTTTTCCTTCATTAATTATTATTTAATTTAAGATGAAAAATTTCCCATTTTCATTAAGATGTAGAATATTTTTTTTTTCATTTTCAAATTTCCCAATCGAAAATTTATGGTATGTGGTTGGTTATATATTAATATATAGATTAGATTTTTCCCAAATGACCACTCAACGAAAAATTGTTGGTCCGAAGAGAGTTTTTATTTATGATAGAAAATTGAAAAATGATGATATGGAAATTTTATGAACGGTAATTTGGTGTGGTTTTTAAGATGCTAAGATACCTTAAGCCGGTAGTGTAGTAGATTTTTATTTTTAAATGTCATATAATGTGGCTTAGATCTTTCTTCAAACATTCGTCTATAGTTCTATACATCCACTGGAAGTGGACATATTTTAGCTATGGATAACTGCCAGTCTTTATTTTTTAACTCCACGAATCAATTTATCCGCTCTCGGTATTACTGCAGCAACAACATAACAGATCACCCTATCAAAAAGTGATGCGAAAGTCAATCTATGTTGTCATATTGGCACATGACCTTAATATCTTGATGCAATTTTGAATCATGTAAGAGAATCATGTAGTTGGTACCATTTAGAGTGCTAAACTAGGAAAAGGATATCAAAGTCAAGCATAACCAAATAAAAATATTTGTTTGCAAAATGTACTGGATCACTGGAAGAAAATCTATATTATCGTTACGCAATAAA
Source organism: Tipula confusa (assembly GCA_963556175.1). Taxonomy (NCBI): domain Eukaryota; kingdom Metazoa; phylum Arthropoda; class Insecta; order Diptera; family Tipulidae; genus Tipula; species Tipula confusa. The sequence continues at coordinate 14,470,734 of OY744477.1, read as the reverse complement.
GTTTGTGAAATGGATCTGTGCTGGAACTAAAATTGGACACAACAACGGAACTGGAAGCAAGTTGGCTATCGAAAAGTTCATTATTTCGGTATTTTTCAATCACCGTCTCGATATACATTCTGGATGTGATTCCGGAACGATTCTTAATTTATTATCAGTTCCGGTTAGAAACCAGAAATGGATTTCTTTCCAGGATACTTTCTAGGACGAATCTTGTTTGAGTTCCGGTAATGGAGACAGTTTCAAAACAAATTCCAGAACTCAAAACGGAGCTCGAACATGATTTCGTCAATATTTCGGATTTGGTTGCGAAAACCGATCCAGTTCTGAAACAAAGTGTGGAACACGACCAAAATCCATTAATGTTCCAGATTTGAAATCTGAATCCAAAAATGGAATTGGAAATAAACATGTTTCGATGCTTGCAATACTGGCTTATAGCATTTCTATCGAGATGTGTATTTTTTTATATTTCTCAATCAACGTTTTGATACTTTTCGGATGTGATTCCGGAACGTTTCTTTAGTTTGTATAGTTCCGGTTTGGATCCGTAAACGGATACGTTGCCTAATCTGTTTTTGGAGCCGGATACGTTTCTGTTTCTGAATCCGGAACATTTTTCGATCTTGTTCCAATTCCATTTAATGGTCTAGAATTAAATGCTTTAAAGTCATAGACCTAGTCACAGTCGAACCCAATTAATTTAACACAGCAACAAATCATCAAGGTGTCTACAATAAGTGTTTTAGATGTGGTCGATATAATAATGGAGACAAATCTCTAGCACTCAATTGGATATGTTTTACTATGTGCAGACAGTAGAAATGTGCAGCAACGAGCTTCAGCCGTATTGGAACTTGGAGTGAAAAATTATATCTTGAAAACTAAGATTGCAACGGGAGCGTGCAACATAGATCAACAGAGATATGTGTAACCATAGATTAAGAAATAAAAGATCATCCAATTAGAACAAAACATAAAAATAAGTGACGGATACCTCTATAATATGCTGACGTATTCCACTAGTTTGAATAACAATTTTAAAACATTTTTGGGTTTACTGTACAAAGTGCAAAAATATTTTTTTAAACTACAAAGAAAGAATTCATTGCATAGGAAGGTTCCTTGGCTTTATTTTTTATTCTTTCATTGTCGAATGCATATTAATTTTTTTTATCTATTATTATTTCTCAATTTAAATTTTTTTTGATTGTATGTATGGGTCATCTTTATTATATCTTAATCTATGGTATAACATATTTGTTTAAGTTTAGTCAAAGTTTTAAGATATTGGTTATGGGCACATTTCGAGTATTTTGAAAAATTCAGTGTGAAAATCTACAAATGCTGTTAAGGCGAATATTGAAATGCCAGACTTTCCACAAACCATACTCAGTATAATTTAGAGAACAGTTGAAAAGTGAATAAGAAAGATTGTAGATTGTAAAGGAGTAGGAAATCAGAATTTCTAACTTTGTCTAACTTAATATTACGAAAATGTTTTTGCTTAATGTGTCTATTGAGAGCTTATCAACGAATACCTAGAATTATAACGTTTAAAATGGTACAAATAGCATAGTTTTAACAAAAATAGGACATTTTATTACTTGTTTTAAAATTCCCGATGCTTATGAATCTATACATACATGAAAAAATGATTGCTTTTGAAAAGTATAACCTCAAAAAAAATGTAACTTTAAAATTTAACAAGGTGTACATTTTAACAGACACACCCTATATATGATTTTTTCATAGTTTCCGTTTAATGTTTACGACGTCAGCTGTGAATTTGGAACAACAATTTTCAAAAAACATTAATTGGGTCGTACCGTAATGTTCTGTGAAATATTTATATTTTATGTATTTACTCGTATGTTTATTATATCATAAATGAATTTTTCCCATTTGAGTTCTTGTGATTGATTAGGCACAGTTGCATTTAATCTTTTGAATATTTATTTGGCATCTTGACCTGTCTAGATTCAAGATCACCTTAACGATTTCGATTCAAGCAATTTTCGATATTTGATTTTTGTGATTCTAACTATGTATATACAACTATAGAAGCATTTGACAGAGCACATGAAGATGCTCCAGAACAAGAATGGAAATTTTAGTGGCAAATTAGCAAATTTAAATTTACCAAAGCAACAGCTCAAAATTTTAGTCTTTATAAATTTTGAATTGACTTCAAGTTGAAATTCTGATAACCAAAAATTAAATTTAAATTTACGGAAATTTAATGTTTTTATTTTAATTTAGCTAAATTTGTTTTCAATTTATTTTTATGCAACTGTTGTTGTAAATTAAAAAAAAATACCAACGCAATAATACACTTATTATTAGGTTTAGTCACAGATAATTATACCAGATGAATATTTTGTATGACTTAAATTTACACAAGTAAATTCATATTACGCAAATTAATGCAACTGAAATCTAATCAAACAAAAAATAGATGTACATATAAACACGCTGTTTTCAACCTTTTCTTTTTGGTGTGAAAACATATTTAGCCTGCCGCTAGAGCAACTAAAAAAGAAATGTAATGAGCAAACATACGAAAATTATGATAATCATATTATTTAAATTATGAATGTATGTGTGAATTTCGGTTCTAATAAAAAGAGGAAATAATAAAAACAAAATTTAATGAACAACTATATGTACCAACAACAAAACCATCTTTAATCTCTTATAGGAAGCCTGCTTGTCCCTGTCGTACGCAGATTCCATATTAAAAATATAACCTGTTGAATGTATTAGTGTGACAAAAGTCTATATGGAAAATTTTTTTAATTTTATTTTGAATGGTTTAAAATAATCCACACTACTATAACGTGATATAAATTTAAGCAAAAATTATAAATAAATTTACTATTACACTCGTAGTGAGAGCGTATTGCTTTATATTCTCTATATAAAAACAAACAAAGTTGAAATAAAACAAGAAAAAATTCGCTCATTTTTTCTTATTTCCTCTTTCATTTGTTGTTTTTTTCCCAATCGTATATGAACGACGACATAATCTCACAAATACATTCAATAGGTTTCATTTTTCTCATTTTTGTACAGCTTATGTATGAGTACATTTGGGCTTCCTGTAAGTGATTAAAGACGGCTTTGACCATTAACAATATTTATTTGAATGTATATACAAGTAATGCGAAAAGTTTAGTTGACAGATGCACCAAAATAAAATGGATATTTCTAAATTTGTATTAGCAAGCCTTTTATATAAAATTCAATTTTTTTATGGTTTTGATATGGTTTTTGATTGGTACATTTTTAATTGACAATATTTTAATTGACATTTTTTTTAATTGAACAATATTTTATCTAACTTTTTTATTAATAAAAGCTTATTTTATTTTGTTACGAAATAAATAAATAATAATAAATACTTAAAAAACTTAAACTATTTTGTTAAAATATTAAAAACTTTGGATGTTTTCACATAAATTTTGACAGTTAAAGCATTGTCACATACAAAATGTTCGTAATTGTCTAAAAACGGATTTTCTATTTCTCAATAAATGACTGCCTGAATTTTGCCGTTCCTAGAAATGAATTTTCATTTAAATGGTATAATTTTTAACGTGACCGAACGCATACTTTTTAAACCAATTTCGAAGTCGCCCAAAAATTTCCTACGAAATGTTTTTTTGTTTTGATTTCAACCTCAACTAGTTGTTTTTGCTTTCTTGTTCTTATTTCATTTCGTTTGTTTTTGTTTATTTCAAATAGCTGCCATTTTTATTAAAATTTCATTATTTTATCTTTATTATTTGTCATGAAATGACACATAACGAATACGCGCGAAAATACAACACCGAAGTTTTTGTTGTAAAATCGTTCGTAAATTATTTTTTCATGTGGCGAGGAAACAAAATACAAACGAATAGTTAATTTCTTTTTTTGTATGTGGCTATGACTATATGATTGTATAAAAATATAAAACAGAAAACCAAACCAAAATATACGAAAAACATGAAAAATTTTGTTTTATTTTTTATAAAATAAAATAATAGTGTGCAAAAAAAAAACAAAAGGACGAAAATATTCGATTTTATATGTATATTAATTTTTCGTTAGATTAGATTTTGGTTGCATAAATTTTATGAATTTACTTGTGTAAATTTGAGCCATACAAGTTGATCATCTGCTATATAATTATCTGTGGTTTAGTTTTAAATATACTATAAGGACTTCAAAATGGTATTTTGGTTAAGTCATTTATATTGGTAAAGAAGATGAGCAAGAAAATCGATAGTTGTTTTATTAATTGGGTCGGCTTTAAAAGCGCATCTGATTTTGATTTTCCATATTTGGAACTGTCATGAAACTCCGTATTGTATAATTATATGTATTATTCTAGGAGTTTTCTTAATTTAAAAAAAAAATAAATAAATTTGAAGTTAAGATCTTTGGTCATAAGCCAAATTTGGAAATAAACCAAGTTGTTGATTAATAAATAGATTGACCGGGATATTTGGCTATTGATGAATTTATTGAAGGGAATTCCTGGCGGAATCATGGTTTTGTATGAAAAACCTGTAAAAAATGTAGCAAAGCACATCTTATACTATAATGTTTTGCTTTAGCTGTTTTAACAATGAGATTATTTTCTGTGAGGCAGCGACATACCTAATTATTGCCAAATGAATACCAATTATTCTTCGGAAGTAATTTTTGATTCTATCTCGTTTTTATTGCGCTTTCCCATGTAATGATTTATCAGATTGGTTTTAATATTTTTCCAAATCAAGTGCGGTTTTGTACATTATCATCAGGTTCGCCTTGTATTTTTTTTACAGATTGCCCGGATTTATTATATACTTTAGGAAATTGTTGATGTAGTTCTTATGGTAAAGGGATCACTCTCATTCGGTTTGTTACGTTCTGTGAATCGATTACCATTATTACTATTATTCTATTACTATCGCTAAATTTTTTTTTAAGCTTTAATTCAATGCAACTCTTTTGAGGTTAACTTAACGTCCTATTTTACGCCATTACGAGCCAAATCAAGGACGTGCGAATACAGGTTCACGTTTTTTTAAAATATCTATCTGAACATTGAATTGCTCCAGCCGGACTGTTTTGGCATGGACGATGATTTGATGGATTCTGCACTGCAACAGGGAGTCATAGTTGTGTTCTTCGTCATCACCGATCGTAACCAGGTGATGAAAAATCAATTTTGCAACCCTCCCCATTGAGATTCGAACCCGGTACCTCCTGTCCCAAACACCGCAGTTTTAACCACTGCGCCAAAAGTCGCAAGTTGAGTCGATTTAAGTTTTTATTAGCTCGGTTCAGACTCACCCTGTTCAAAATCGATTTCCTGTATAAACGTTTCACAAAATATTTTAACCTTTAGTAACCCAATTCAACGAATCAACAACGAAATAAAAAAAAAAAATACTGGACGCACACATTTTCCCAACAGATCGACAAATTAATCTTGAGCCGGATTATACGTATCGAATTGAAATTATATTGGAAAATATACACACACACATTCGCACACATTGTATGTATATAATTTAATAAATTTTCCCACTTACTTGTCTCTGACGAAAATCAATAACAGCTGGAGCAACTGGTTTCATATCAACTGCTGACATTTTTTATTATTAATTTTATTAATTTTTAACTTAAACGAATTACAAATTAAATTGCTAACAATTTTAAATTAAATTAAATTTTATAATTAAAAATCACTTTGGACACAAAAAATTTAATATTATAAAATTTTCACTTATTAATTAAAATAATTAAATAATTTTTTTTTTTTAAATTTTTAATTAACGATTTTTAGTTTTTTGTATATTTATGTTAAAAATTTGTATTTCGATTCACTCCCGGTTAAAAAAATTTAATTTTATTTATTTAATTAATTAAACACAATAAAAAATTATTAAATGGTATAAATTTAATTAAAGTAGCATTTATTATACGAGTACGATACATTTGAGTTGTTTGGTTGATTTTTTGTGATTTTCCGATAACAAGAACAACATCAGCAATACATAAAACGAAATTTTTTATTTTGATTTGGAACGTACGAGTTTTCCTACACCAAACAAAAAAAAAAAAATTATGAATCTGAAAATAGAATAAATGGAAAATTAAGAAAATTTATTATTTTTGTTACTACAAAATAAAATAAATAGAAAAAAAAAAATTAAAATTAAAAACAAAAAAAAAATATTGAATTCGTAATGACAAAATGAAAATTATTTTTTGTTTGTTATTCATGGAAAAATGTTTTTCTCCGAGTTTTCTTTTAATACTTTGCTTAGGCGATGAAATTAGGTTATGCTTTGTTTAGACTAAATTAGAATAATATTTGAACAGTGGGACTATGTCCGAGTGTTATTTTTTTTTTTAGTTTTGTTATGCAAAAAGCGGAGTACAGTTTATTTTTGGTCTAAAATAGCACCACAGTGTTGACTGTTTGTCGAACAATGCGAATACCAAAATAGTAAAATTACTGGGATTGCAGCTGGCATACGTAACAAGCGAAACAAAGTATGACCAACAATGTGACTAGGAGTGTAGTAAATACCAATTATATTAAGGACGAAACTAGACTAATGTGAGTTGGTGGTGGAAAAGATTGAGTTAACCAGAAATATTACCATTATATAAGTTGTCATTTAAGTCCAGGACTACTCCTTATGTTAGAAATATGGTTTTCATACCATGAATGCGTAAACAAAACATTTGTGAACTTGTTACTAAACTGAGGGTTCAAAAAATTCACTATTTAGTTTTTTTTTCAAATTTCAAAATTCATATTTACCTTTGATTATAATCGCGCATACTAAAGCTTAACGGAGTCATTAAATTCGAGGTGAAACCGAATGAAAAACTTTAACCTATACTTGTGGCCATCAAAGCAAAATAATGACCAATAATCACTACCTTTTAGTTTTAACATAGCAAACACCAAGGTCACCTCTTAAAAGCACTATACATACTATAATCTGGAGAACTGTAAATAATAATTTTAATCCGATTCGTATCGAAAAGTGTATACACACACCACAACATGTTAATAATAGAGTAGTAAAATGGTAACATAAGTATATAACCCTAACCTATAAGAAAATGAAAATTTATAAAAACATCAACACAATTTCACAATGACGTATACGGCAATAAAGTTTTAAATCAAACAAAAAATAAAAACCTCCATAGGAAAACTAAACCATGAAAGAAGAAGGAAAATGTTCAAAAGAAAAATCCATAAATATTCCCCGTCTGTTTTTTTTTTGTAAATTATAAAATACGGATTTTCCTTTTTTTTTTGTTTTTAACTTTGCTGTGCGATTGTTTTTCTAACCGTTTATCATTCTAACATCCTGCATAGTAAACATAATATTTTCCTCTCTAGGGTTTCGCAAAAAAAAAAAAAATTTTGATTTTCTTCATCCCATACGCACATCATAATATATAGAACACGTTTTCCTCAACCGTTTTATAACCACTTTGCCCACATTATGCTTTTGTTTTAAAATATTCCTAATAATTAAGGTATATGTACACAATGAATGTAAATTTTCACGGAAACCAGTACAAAACGTAATTTAACGGTAGATAAAATATAAAAACATAATAATTCTAACCATTATACCGGATTTTCGGTCCATTTCTCGGATTCCTAAAGTAATGCGTGCATGATTTGAAACATGTCAATTTGGGTAATACTGCGAGTGACAAAATTCTAAATATTTGTGTTTCAAGCATTTTAAAATTATGCACGCTTTAGTATTAAAGCCTGTCTTGAACCAGTGTGTCGAACCACTAAAGTAGTCAGTAAAAAAGTATAAGTGATGCTAGATTGCTATTATTGCTGCCAAAATAATATAAAGAGGTTTAACGTGGTTAAACCTGGGATGGTTGGATCGCTAGTTATTCGTTTCTAAAATTCATGAGCAAACCCACGCCAGCACTGAATGTCTGAAGCTATACAACGACCAGCCAGCACTACTGTTACTTCATCAATATCCATTATTTGGTAAGACTGTCAATTTGGTAAAACGATAACCAAAACCTCTAGCTCGTAGCTTTTGTGTTTTTCTTCACAAGTTAACATTTTTCGGCTAAAAGCAGGCAACTCAGTTATCGGCTTGTCACAGTATATTTGTAGAACTATTAAATTTGAAAGACACGTTTTTCTTAGAAGACCGGTGAGTGATTTGGCTATCAATGAGTAACTTGTAACAAATTTTCAAAGGAAGCCTGTCAGACCCAGGAAACCCAGTAACTGCGGAATAGTTTCTGGTTCCGTAAGCTTTGTAATCGTTTTTCGCTTGGCCAAATGTGGCTTCACCTGGTGGTTCTCGTAGCCGAAATATTCTTCTCTCGTTACGTGAAACTGACATTTCTCCCCTTTTACTACTCGGCCAATTTGCTCTGTTAGAGCCAAAACTCTTCCAATTTTTTTAAATTTAAATTGCAAAGACTAAATGGAACTTGAAGGAACTCGTATTGTCAAAATATCGTGGTACACGATCCCAATAATGGAATGGGAGATCGGTCTTTGATGATTACCTAAAGATATTTCGCTTGATTCAACCTGTCTTGTTAGTCAACTCTATTGGGCTCGCATAGTCAGAGAGGCCTAACAATCTCTTTTTGCATCCACTGGTAGTTCTTTTAATGGTAAAAGTCTTCGAGTTCCTTTTAAATTGGTTTCGGATGGTTTATCATAATTGACCACCGTCGTTAAAATTTGACCAGCCACTTGTCGATTATCTATATATGATTCAGACCATTTATTATGTTTCGTTCCAAAAACGCCGCCGTAGTAACCTCTGGAACAAACAAATTTTTCAATTATAATACTCTCAAAAAAAGATAAAGGGATAAAGATATGAGGAAGACTAATTCCCGTGATCAGATTCCTAGATGATATCGTGCTGTCAGCAACTAGTGAGAGAGATCTGGATAGAGCCCAGGATGATATGAACTACATATTTAAAAATGATTATTTAAAAATTAATAGAAAAAAAAACAAAGGTCATCGCCTTCAGTAAACGGAGAGAAATACCCATAGAGGTGCAGTTAGAGGGCTACAACCTAAAAAGTATTGGAATACAAATACCTGGGAAGCATAATTACGAGTGAAGTAAGAAGCATAAGAGATATAAAGAGCAGAATTGGACAGACAAAGCTCAATAAAATATTTGTCTGGAGTGTAGCTCTATATGGGTGTGAGACATGGACAATAAACTTGATAGAAAGAAGACGTCTAGAGGCATTTGAGATATGGAGTTGGAGGAAAATGGAAAGAATCAGCTATATCGAGAGAAGAGCAAAGGAATATGTGCTAAGGCTTGTGAAAGAAGCCCGCTCTATCCTTAGAAATATTAAGAAAAGAAGATGGAGAATAATCCTCTCTGAGACACGGCGAGGAGCTACACACCATAACCTTCGAGGGCATGATTGAAGGAAAAAAAGAAGCGGGAGGACCTAGGACGTCATACATGAGCTAACTATAGTTGCATCCAGGAATCTTGGGATATGAAGAATTGAAGAGAATGACAGAAGACCGGGAGAGGTGGAGAAAAAAAGGAACTATGCTGTAAACTAATCACATGGTTAAATAATAAAAAAAATGCTCTCAGGCGACAGGATTGTCACGGTTTGATTTAGTAACTCTATACCCATCAACATATTACATGGTAATGTACCATCTGAAGCAACATGATAAACTGTATTAAATTAGTTGCCATCACTCGGCACATCATACTTGACTTGTCCCTCTATCTTTAGAATCGTAGTACTAAAACGACGAAAAGCAGTACGAACGTTGTTGAACTCAGGTACTTCATGGATTATGCATGAAGTACCTGCAATAATTTTCGTTTTTAATTCAGGACACTTCGGAGCAATGTGGCTAAATTCACCACACTTGTAGCATTTTGTTTAGTTTTTACAATCCTTGGTCGTATGTGTCCTATATCGAGACAGGCAATTTAACTCTTCACGCGATTTAACTACTTTATTTAAATTCTCAGTTCTGCTCGAATCATGAACATTTTAATTTTTTCTTGAAGGCCCGTAATTATCGATACCGTCAATACCTACAAGCTATATCAGCTTTTTGTGAATAATTACGCTACTTTTGGTTATCAAAACAAGGGAATTTGTTATCTTCCACATCGTCTTGGAATAGTCAGAGATCAATAATTATGTCATTAGGCTGGTAGGCACTAACCATAATATCAATAAAAAAATTGTTAGAGTATATGGCATTACATTTAGTTTAGGATGACGAACTGCCACTAAAAGTAACTACCATATGGCAGACTATCAAAGAGGAACTTCCAAGAATCAGAATTCTGCGATGCGGCACATGACAAGTAAAACCAAATTTCAGGTACATGGCTTCAATGACGTAACTAAAATGGCACATTCCACGGTCGTGCAGGTGTATTGACGAAAAGGGTGGAGTCAAAGTCAGATTGGTAGCCTCTTAAACCAATGTGGTACTATTTAAGCAGGTATCAATTCGAAGAGTTGAACTTTACTCTACTAATCTTCGGACTCAACTATAAAAATGGTCAATGAAATTAGAAGAAACCAAGATCACCATGTGGACCGACTTCTAAATAGTTTTAAGTTGGCTGCCTTTTTGAGTGGAGACATGTTGCTTCATTAACTCATCAATTCCTAGCTCATCGTACATACCGAGGCATGTTACCCTCAAACTAGTCAAACTTAAACTATGGTGGAACGGGCCTCTATTATTGAATCAAGATATCTCAACAAAAGGCCCCCAAAAACTCACAGTTTTAGACACAACTGCAATCAAATTGAAAGTTAAAGATTTTTGCATTTTAAAGTACGGAAGAAACTGAATTTCATCTTTTGAAAACATTGTTCCAGTTCTTGGGTACAGAAGTTAAAAAAAAATAAAGCAACGAGACCAATCTTACAGCCAAATTACATCACATACATTAGAGGAAACACCCCTTAATAATTTTAAAATAAATTATCTAGATCTCGATCTAGATTCTTCGGCAAACTTATTTTCTAGTCAACGGTAGCAGAATTATAATAGATGGCGTCAAGCAATATCCTAGTTGTAGAAGATTTACTTCACAGCCAAATAACCAAATTATAAGAAACTTGCTTTCAAATCTCGTTCAATTTCTAAGCCTTTTATTAAACCTGGGGTGGATTACGCGAGACCACTTTTCGGCCTTTTCGAAAAAAAACCCTATCGATAATGTCACACAGAAAAAATTTAAACAAATATATGGACAAATCATCGGCAACTTATTTTTTTTTAAACAATGAAATTGTTAAAATTTCACTCAAAAAGAATGTTCATAACATTCTTTTCGCGTGAAATTGGTTTAGAGAGTTTTGTGCGCCATCTCTGATTTATAGATAAAACTTCCTTTTCTACCGTTGTACTGAGTACCACTTGACGAAAATAGAAACAAAAAATTTAATTTTTAATTTTGTTTTGATAATATCATATGAAAATTTCGCGCAAAATTCATCTGAATACTAAATGCTTAAGTGTCAAAAATTTGAATTCACACATATTTATCATGGGTTTCGGACACAGCCTAAGTGTACCTTTATTTCCAAAGTTCAATAAGTCACATCCAATTGATTCAAATTTAACGGTTCTTTAATATTGTTTGGCTCCCGTATGGCTTAAAAGCCAATCAAATACATCGGCTAATTCCAGGTATCGCAGAATACGTATTGGTAAACCCATTTGATTTGTTGGCTAGGATTGCTTGTATTTTCTACGTAATATTAAAGAGACGCTATTCGCCTATAAAATCGACATAGAGACGACGTAATTCTGGGTCTCGTTCGAATCGACTCTTAATACTTTCTAGACAGCGTAAAACCAAATTGTAAGTGTTGCAAAGTGTTGTAATTGTTGGTAATCTTCCCTTTTGTGTTCGAACTGTAGTGTTTTCGTAGTATCGAACAAAAATTTGCTTTTCTATCGTCAAGTTGGTTTCCGGTGCACCTGTCATTTCCTCTATCTAATGTTTTTTCCACTCACAAGGAGTCACTAAAGATAACCGATTCTAAAGATTTATTGCCTTGCAAATTTCATCACACCCATTGGTAGGTGTGGGAGTGAGAACCTGATGGATAAATATCGCTGATAATACATTCGAAAGAAGTTGCGCATGATATATGCTCAAATGAATTTGCTCTTTCTCTCTAAGAGAAGAGCTACCGTTTGGAAGATGCAAAGGTAACTGTTTGATTCGATGGTCCCTTGAAATAGAACTGATTTGGCTTCATTTGGTTGTCTAGAATAATTTAAAGAGAATAGTTGGCGAATAGCCATTATAAAAAAAAGATGTCATGAAATTTAACAGTAAAATTTGGTCACGATCAAAAAGAAGGTCGCCGTTAAAAATGCTTGTTAATACGGGTTGTGCCACCAATGGCACGCATAAATCAATTATTACATATTTAGTATCAGGTCAAGGCGATGAGATTACTTAAGTGTTTATTACAAAACTTTAACTGTTAGTTACGTCTAAAGGAAGTAGTAAAATTGTTGAAAATGTTTATTGAATGATCAATAAACGATTAAATTTCTTTGATCTGCGATTAAAAAAAAATTTTATACGTTTTGAAAAGAGGTGCTATCAAATTGTACATATGGGTAAACATAAAAGAAATTTTGAGCAGTATAGGTTACGTCTAGAGTACTCGATAATTTTGCCATTTTATGATAAACTTTAAGCAGGAACAGCTATTGTAAATTAGAATTAAATATCTGTTATACAACCATAAGCAGAATTGACCGTCGAACTTTAGCCAACCGTCCAATTGTGTTTAAATTTAATTTACTCCGATTAAGAATTTCAAGCACATTTACAACCATATCAATAAAGCAATTTTCTTAACAACCCAAAACTAGCCTGAAAGCCTCTTTAATTCGCTAAAGTTGTATTTTTCCATTACGAAGAGCCGCAATTAAATTAAATTGGTTCGTATACAAATTATCCTCAATTACGTGAAAATTACCTTGTTTTAACATAAATTACACTTCGCTACTTAGGTATACGAGTGGTTGGTTGTACACAATTTCGAAAACGGTTTAACTAAATTATCTCATTATTATAAGTTGGAATCTAAATAACAAAAATCTTGTTCATCCACCACTATATATACCGTATATACATTTATATAGTTTGGGTGGCATGAGTTATATATTTTTGTGCAGTGACGTCATACATATACAGGGTGTCGCTATTAATTTTACCCATCTGAATTAACTCAAGGATATGAAAATAGTATTTGCAACTTAGTTAAAAATACATCAATTTGTAAATTAACGAATTGTCGTTGGTATCACTCATCTGATTTCAGTCACCCAACATTTCGGAATGGAAACTAGATTGCGCTTCTTGACCGTGCTCTACTTGTTAATTAGGTTTCTAAAAGCAACTAAGGTTACAATTGATATTCTTGAATACCTGTTTTTAAGCTCCCAAACAAACATGTTGTTTTAGATTTATATTAGGTTTAGGTTAGGTTAGGGTTAGGTTAGGTTTATGTTAGGTTTAGGTTAGGTTTAGGTTAGGTTTAGGTTAGGTTTAGGTTAGGTTTAGGTTAGGTTTAGGTTAGGTTTAGGTTAGGTTTAGGTTAGGTTTAGGTTAGGTTTAGGTTAGGTTTAGGTTAGGATTAGGTTTAGGTTAGGTTTAGGTTAAGTTTAGGTTAGGTTTGTGTTAGGTTTGGGTTGGGTTTGGGTTAGATTTAGGTTTGGTTTAGATTAGGTTTAGGTTAGGTTTAGGTTAGTTTAGGTTAGGTTTAGGTTATGATTAGGTTAGGTTAGCTTTATGATTAGGTTAGGTTAGCTTTATGTTAGGTTTAGGTTAGGTTTAGGTTAGGTTTAGGTTAAGTTTAGGTTAGGTTTGGGTTAGGTTTAGGTTGGGTTTGGGTTAGATTTAGGTTTGGTTTAGGTTAGGTTTAGGTTAGGTTTAGGTTAGGTTTAGGTTAGTTTAGGTTAGGTTTAGGTTATGATTAGGTTAGGTTAGCTTTATGTTAGGTTTAGGTTAGGTTAAGGTTAGGTTTAGGTTAGGTTTAGGTTAGGTTTAGGTTAGGTTAAGGTTAGGTTTAGGTTAGGTTTAGGTTAGGTTTAGGTTAGGTTTAGGTTAGGTTTAGGTTAGGTTTAGGTTAGGTTTAGGTTAAGTTTAGGTTAGGTTTAGGTTAGGTTTGGGTTGGGTTTGGGTTAGATTTAGGTTTGGTTTAGATTAGGTTTAGGTTAGGTTTAGGTTAGGTTTAGGTTAGGTTTAGGTTAGGTTTAGGTTAGGTTTAGGTTAAGTTTAGGTTAGGTTTAGGTTAGGTTTAGGTTAGTTTAGGTAATGATTGAGTTAGGTTTAGATTAGGTTTAGGTAAGGTTTAGATTAGGGTTAAGTTAGGGTTAGGGTTAAGTTAGGTTTAGGTTAGGTTTAGGTTAGGTTTAGGTTAGGTTTAGGTTAGGCTTAGGTTAGGTTTAGGTTAGGTTTAGGTTAGGTCTAGGTTAGGTTAAGGTTAGGTTTAGGTTAGGTTAAGGTTAGGTTTAGGTTAGGTTTAGGTTAGGTTTAGGTTAGGTTTAGGTTAGGTTTAGGTTAGGTTTAGGTTAGGTTTAGGTTGGGTTTAGGTTAGGTTTAGGTTAGGTTTAGGTTAGGTTAAGGTTAGGTTTAGGTTAGGTTTAGGTTAGGTTTAGGTTAAGTTTAGGTTAGGTTTAGGTTAGGTTTAGGTTAGGTTTAGGTTAGGTTTAGGTTAGGTTTAGGTTAGGTTTAGGTTAGGTTTAGGTTAGGTTTAGGTTAGGTTTAGGTTAGGTTTAGGTTAGGTTTAGGTTAGGTTTAGGTTATGTTTAGTTTAGGTTTAGGTTAGGTTTGGGTTAGGTTTAGGTTAGGTTTAGGTTAGGTTTAGGTTAGGTTTAGGTTAGGTTTAGGTTAGGTTTAGGTTAGGTTTAGGTTAGGTTTAGGTTAGGTTTAGGTTAGGTTTAGGTTTGGTTTAGGTTAGGTTTAGGTTAGGTTTAGGTTAGGTTTAGGTTAGGTTAGGTTTATGTTAGGTTTAGGTTAGGTTTAGGTTAGGTTTAGGTTAGGTTTAGGTTAGGTTTAGGTTAGGTTTAGGTTAGGTTTAGGTTAGATTTAGGTTAGGTTTAGGTTAGGTTTAGGTTAGGTTTAGGTTAGGTTTAGGTTAGGTTTAGGTTAGGTTTAGGTTAGGTTTAGGTTAGGTTTAGGTTGAATTAGATATAGAATCCGTATGGCTGAATCACGCGCTGTAGAACGTGTTGAGCAGCGAGCGGAACGCATGAAAACAATGCAAGCAAATAGTAGACGACGTATTATTGATTTGAATAGACAGCTGGGGCAATCTAAAAATCGAGTTAGAATGCAATTATCCAGAGCATTAAGTATGTCTTCAATTAATCATCTTGCTTTTGCCTATGATCCAGAAATCAATTATGATTGTGATTAAAGCAGATAAAGTTTCGGTTGGATAACAAGCGCGCAGATTCAATGCTCCAACGTTTCGCCATACATTTTGATACAACAAACTGCAATATATCCTTGACATATGGTGCTGCCTCGCCAAAAACAGTGGCAAACAATTGAAAAATAAGCATGCCCTGTCGAAAGAAATAAAAAAACTACTACTACCAGACAAGTTCCATGAGATTACTGTACGAGTTTTTAAACGATTTTGAAGTCATTAATTGATTTAATGAGTTGTGAAACATCACGAATTTGGACAAATACAATGCCACATGTATAGAGTGGAAAGAACGGGGGACTTCCTAACGTACACATTTTAATTTGGTTAGTTGAAAAAAATTCGATGAGATAAAATTGACAATATCATTTCTGCAGAAGTACCAGATAAAAATGTTGATCCTGAATTATATCACATTATTACGACTGACATGAATAAATGGCAGACGCACAAAGCGTTATCGAAGGTATTTAATATCAGATACAATAATTGGCAAAGTTGGATATCGTAAATGCCTTACAGATGATGGCGCGGACATTTTTTTAAAAGAAATGAATGCCTTTTTAAACGAAATGAATGCCTTTTTCAAATCATTCCTAATTTTATGGCACAGCGTCCTTACATTTAAATTAACAACAAATATAAGAGTGCAAATGTTAAATGATCCATCTGCTACAAGATTTGTTACTTGGAATTGGTAACTACTACTCAGTTACTTGAAATTGGTAACGGAAATTTCCAGACGATTTCTGCCGTCAGAGACCATTTAATTCTAAATTTTTTTCCAAATCTTCGTTAAAACTACAAAAGCCATCAATGGTTAAGCGAAAGAGCTTTTTTGGCAGGTAAAAATGTTTTGAAGAATTAAATATCTGCCGAAATGCTGAAATATGAGCTGGCCACCTAACTAATAATTGTACTGTTGCAACTTGTGCAAATACAGGATGACAAATTCATCAAACTTTTGGGTTTATATTTGCTGATTAACTCCGATACATTCCGCATTAATGTCAACCTTAGCTAAGATTCTCCGAGAGTAACAAAATGTTACTCAAAAGAGAAAATATTTTTGCAGCAGTTGTGGCTACTTTAGCTAAATTGGCATGAAAGTTTACCTATTGATCTACGCAGGTCTTGGTTACTTACTTTCGCCAGAATTAAAAAAAACTTTAATCACTTTATATTCCACGATATATTATTGATCACTATACTAATCCTACGTGAATTCACATAAATGGGTTTGCCAAAAGGGTTACGTGTCTACGTTCGAAGCTAATCGTTCAAATGAAGTCGTTATCACTAATCATGAGTGATGATGGGATTATTCGGGTAGGTGGTCGGTGGACATTTTCTTCATTATCTTATATATCGAAGCATCCCGCTTCCACGCAAACGCTTTTTAATAGAAGCAGTATTTTTTTTTATTCACAGAACTCACTTTTACATAGGTCCTCAAGGGCTTTTGGCAGCCGTACAATGTAATTATTGGCCAATAAATGGGCGTTGCCTCGTTCAAAAGATCGCCTCGTTTGTTTAAGCAATGTGTGAGCAGTACACATTGCAAAACAACAAAAAAATTTTAGTGACCTTCCGCCTGAAAGGGTTAACCAAAATCGATTTTCGTATTCTAAATAGGTTATATCGGTGCAACCAACATAAGAAACATAAAACTGTGTTTCTTTATTATACCGTGGTATGTTAGATTCAAATGATAACAACAACGATTATGATAATGATAAGAAAACACTCAAGAGAGATATAGAAAAAAAAAATTATGTATAGTTGTGATGTTATATGATTTTCTATCGCCTCTGCACATTTCCCGCTCTTGACTCAAGTAAAAATCGTTAAGATGGTTAAATACAAGTGGCGTATAAGTGTTAATGATGTCAAGTACCTTAGAGTTCGAGATTTTTTCCATTAATTTGATGCTTTGAATATACAAAATGAGTAAATGTCAAAACCATGTATATAGTGGGGGTTGCAATCGAATGAAAATGCTCACCCTTGTTTTTTTGTTTAATTTATTTTGATCAAATATTTGACGGGCAATTGCGTTCGTCATTATTTTAATTGTTTTCGACGAACCAGTATATGGTTTGGCGGTATGTACATAATATACCCTGCTGGATGTCTATCATATATATACGAGACAAATTAATTGAAAATGTTGTGTGAACTATATGGACGTTGCGATAGACCAATGTGCATGAATTTAATTAGGTTTATACTTTAGGGATTGCTGGGGAATTAACGTATATATTTACGAGATGATATATATTTCATATTAAAGCAAAATATAAACCATATCATCTTTGTTATGCTTTATACGAGTATATATTGCACGAGAGTGATTAATGATGGGAAAATGGATCCTTCATATTTACGCTGGGAATTCGTTTCTATATATACCAATCTAATACATAACTAATGGAATTTTGCTTTCCGGGTGACTGGAATTTATGTGTATGCGGAAAATTATTAGGGTTTTATGTTTGTGTGTGTGTGTTTGTTTTGTGGTTGGCATAATCATTCATTAAATTTTTTATTATATGAAAGGGAATACACTGTATGTGTATTATAAGTCGATATATGATGATCAGTTTTGTTACATGGCATACAATTTTTATTAAACTGGACTTTATCACTACCATGAGTATTTTTTATGGGAGGAACACATTTGGAAGGATTCCCTATTAAAATAATAATAAAGTTGATTTTTATTTTATCTGATGCATCCGTTTTCGGTATTCCTCTAAAATTTTAAGTTTTTAAAACGATTTCGCAACCAAAAGATTCACGTTCCTGATCTGAAAAGCATTAAGTCAACAGAATCGTTCACGATCCAAGTCAAAAACAAGGATCAATCCAAAATATGATCATCGATTATAAATTCGGTATACGGACGCAAGAAAATGAGTTCCCGGATGTACATTTTTCACTAAACCAAACCTAAAATCGTATTCCTGAAACCGTTAAAAAAAAAATTAAGTTGCCATCAAAAAATTACGGCCGCCATTGATGGTCATACTATAAACTAGCCCTTTACTAAATTTGACATAATAGGTTAGGTTAGGTTAGAGTGGCTGCTAACGCACACTTAGACCGATGCCGATCCATTGTGATACCAAAGGATCCTAATCCCCTTTCACCTTCATTGGAACCATTCAGAGCTACTTATGTAGCGTAAGATATCTCGCAAAATGCAGTTCTCGAGATCCATAAGGCCGTCGAAACAATACTTGCCCAGATGTTTGTACCTCCTGTAAGCTAGCGCCGGGCATGAGCAGAGGAAGTGGCTCACAGTGTCTTCCTCCTCCTCATCCATACAGCTTCTACAGAAGTCATTTGCTATTGACACAAACCTCCTCGCATGCTCCCCAATGAGGCAGTGTCCTGTGATCACCCCCATGACTATACTTAGGTCTACGTAGGGATACTAGTGTTTTGGAGCGCTTTAAGTCCAGTTTCGGCCAGACTTGCTGCACTACATTGCATGTTATAGTGTTATTCCACCTCTTCTGTGCCGAGGTTATCGCCTCATTTTAAGCGCCATAAAAAACGCTGCTTAGGCCGCCTCAGATTTGACCTTTCCGGGTTCAATTGGAGAGTTGTACCTTCCCTTGTCAGTTCGTAAGCCCTGCAGTTCCCCAGAACGTTAGTAACGTTAGTGACTAGGGACCCAGACTATCTGGATATTGAGAAGCTCACTCATCTCGTTAAGGGATGAGCGGCATTTCAATGCCACCACGGACGTCAGAGAAACTGATTCCAGTGTCTTGATTGCCGCCTGCAGTGATCAGGAAGACGAACGGATATATTTACATTTAATTTGTCACAATAGACTCCAGCTCCAGTCTTACCGTCTAGCTTGGAGCCGTCAGTGTACAATTGTATGGCTCCGGAAGCCTTTTTCAAAGCATACAATCGGTATTGTGTAGTCACTATTCGCCAAGTCTTAATTAAGCGAACTGCCAATCGCGAACAGACGGGCCTGTAGATATTTCCACTCAAACACGGCAGAGAGTCGTGCAGCCGTAGTTGCCGCTCTCTGCTTACCAACAATGTTGACAGGAAGAAGGTGGAACACAGCCCCCAGAGCACGTGTCGGGGTTGTCCTCAGTGCCCCGCTTATGAGCAAGCAGGCCGTTCTTTGTACTTTCTCTATCATATTTTTATAAGTTTTCTTGTCTAGTGCTGGCCACCTCACCCCATACATCAGATTCGGTCTGACTACAGCGATGAAGAGCCAGTGTATCAGCTCTGGTTTTAGACCCCATCTCCTACCGACGGCGTTCCTACATGAGTACAGAGCCATGGTAGACTTCTTTACTCTCTCTAAAATATTGGGCTTCCAATTTAGCCTACTGTCCAAAATCTTGCAGATGCCCAGAAATCTTGCAGAAGAGTACAAGCTCTGTTTTGGATGGATTTATACCTAGCCCACATTTGCTGGCCCACTTTGTAATGATTAAGAGCGCGTTTTGCACGACTTCCTTAATCGTGCTTAAATACCTATCCGAGATCACGATCGCTACATCATCTGCATACGCTATCACACTTATCCCTTCCCTATCCAGCTCTAAAAGTAATTCATTGATTACTATGTTCCAGAGAAGAGGTGATAGGACACCACCTTCCGGAGTTCCTCCAACTACTTGCCTCCTAATGGTAGATTCCCCTATCTGCGCGTTAGCAGTCCTGCATTCTAGCATCTGATTTATCAACCTCCTTAAGGGGTAGTCCAAATCTAAGAAAGATAGTCCTTCCTGAACTGCCTCCGTCCTGACATTGTTAAAGGCGCCCTCTATATTGAGGAAGGCTACCATACAGTACTCTTTCGAGTGTATTGATTTCTCAATTGTTCGCACCGGGGAATGCAGAGCCGTGTCCACAGATCTCTCTTTCTAGTACGCATGCTGAGAATTTCTCTTTCTAGTACGCATGCTTTTTGCACGTATGTACACGTCAATCAGTCTTTCCAATGTTTTCAACATAAAGGATGATACAGTTATAGGTCTTAGGTCCTTTGGGCAGGCTTGTGAATTCTTCCTCGTTTTCGGGATAAAAATCACCCTAACCTTCGTTCATTTCCTAGGAATATAATTCAGCTTTAAACACCCCCTGAAGATCACCTTCAGCCATGGGAGAATGCTCGACGAGTGTTATTGCAATTCCACTGGAATGATACCGTCCGGGCTTGCCGATTTATAGGGTCAAAAACCGTTTAGTGCCCATAGGATCCGGTTTTTTGCACACGATTTCCTCCGGGCACCACGACGATAATTTTTCCCCTTTTTCTACTAAGCTCCGTCGACACATCCACACTACCTGGGGAATGGGTTTCCAACAGGAGCGCCAATGATTCCCTACTAGACGTTGTTCACAGCCCATCTCGTTTAATTAACATAAAAAATTTAATTTTGACATAATAACAAAATTAAAAATTTTAATTGACACGGAGCAGACATGTCAGTCATTCCGAATTCTTGGAAGATTCAACCCAGTAACAGTGCCTAGTCCAGTCCACTGCATTTGGTAATGTAAGAAAGGAACCTGGATCCCTTGTGGTGATTATCTGTTGTTAAGGAACATCACATTTCTGTATCATGGATACATATATCTATTTCCTTACCTACAAGATTTTTCATTCCAACTCGATGGCTTTAACATTTTTTCGACCTTAGACCTTGTCCAGGCGTACCATCAAATTCCCATTGAACCGAAGAACATACCTATAAAACAGTAATTACTACTCCTTTCGACCGATTTGAATTTCAACGTCTAATGCATTCAGCACTTTTGGGATTAAACTTTTGTTTTGTTTATTTGGACGACGTTTTGGCTGCTTTGAAATCAATGAACGAACTTTTAGATCATACCATATTGACGAAAACAGAAATTCAATTTTTAGGACACATAGTCACTGGGCAAGGTATTCTACTAAATCAAGACGGCATCCAAATTATTAAGCATTTTAAACGGTCCTATTCATTTTACATGCGATTTGTTCTTCACGCGGCAATTGAGGATGGTGCTCAATGACTTTTTAAAAGGCTACAAGCAAAACTGTAAAACAAAAATTAAATGGTCAGAGGGATCCATATTTGTTTTTGAAATATGGAACTCTGTGAAGCTACATTGTTTGTTCAAGCATCTTCATCCGCAAGGCTCGCATTCATGGTTGATGCCTCTGAATCTGCACTTGATGATAAAGTTCTACAGTTTGTCTCTGACGTTTGGCAACCACTTGAATGACATAGAGTTGCTTGCAGCTTATTCTGGAATTAAGCATTTTAAATATTTGTTGGAGGGTTCGTGTGTTCACCCTCTATGATCTTTCTATGATCGGTAATCATAAACTAATGATCTATGCATTCCAACAAAAACAAGAAAAAGTATCACCGTGCCCATTTACTACCGATATTCTTTTGCTTCCATAGAACTTTTGGCTAAAAATATTTGGCCTTCTATTTGTAAAGATTCAAAAATAATAGGTCAAAATTGTATACCATATCAAAAATCCAAGATTTCAAGGCACCACAACGTTTCCGACTTTATTGTTACAGACTACAGACCAAGGAACACAATTCGAATCACAGCAATTTTTAGAATTGTGATAAAATTACAAAAACATTTTGAGGAAATATGACCAACACCGGTTTCGAGGCAGACGAGGAATCATTTGACATTGATATTAAGGGCAAAAAAGGTTAAAGTCTCTTAGGCTCAATTTCAAAATTTGGACAATTTTTTAACTAACATTCAGGAACATGGATTCATAACCGTTGCCACAGACAACAACAAGACAGTCACATTTCGAAAATTCTCTTTTGATTTAGACATTAAATTTCTTGTTCTGGCACAACCGACATTTAGACAGAGCTGTCAATACTTTTGACTATAGGTATATGTATGCGGCTCGTGCGTGGCGAATATCAGCTGCATACCAACCAATTAAATCAACCCATTTAAACCATGTGACAAAATTTACCAATCAAATCACTCGTTTACGGAACAAAAAAAAATTAATAAAAACAAAAAAATTATAAAGAATAAAAATAAAATAAAAACCGAGTAAAAAATGTTTTTACTTTGTTTTTATTTTTTATAATTTTTTTGTTTTTTTATTTAATTTTTTTTGTTTCGTAAACGAGTGATTTGATTGGTAAATCTTGTCACGTGGTTTAGATGTGTAGATTTTATTGGTTGGTATGCGTTTAGTGGATAATAATAACAGTGCAGCTCATTAAAAGAAGCAGCGCAATTAATTAGCCATTTATACGTGAAATGCTGTAAGACCATTCAAACTTGCCTAGTATTGGAGTGTATGTCTTTTTCCAGATTATGTTAATTTACGACCATATATGGCTCAAAACAAAGATACACGTGACCTTTAAACGAAAAGCTGCATTCTATAACAATTCCACTCGGGTCCATAGTAAATAACACAAAAACCTGATAAACCGACTGGCATTCATAGCTGACATGCATCCGGTATTTATGTGGTTACGACAACAATGAATCACCACAAAATCGTGTGTCGTACATAAATACGAGTATGCAATACATTTTATTAACCCAACCAACAAACAAATGGAAAACTAATAGAATAATTTTTAAAAATTGAATATGTCATTTACAAAAGTTTTAGTATTACATATTTTCAAAAGATTTTTCCATTTTTTCTATTTTTAATAAAAAAAATTTTCTTTTCCAACAACAACAACATTTTTATTTATAAACACATTCATATAGTGGAAATTCTGTTGCATTTCATGAATAATAACATTTACTACTTTTTCTTCTTCTTCGTCGTCGTGTTTGCTTTTCCATATATTGTTACTTTATGGAAAAAATGTAAATAGATTGGATGTGGGGTGGTGGGTGCATTAGTTGTTGTTGTGCATAAGAAATGTAAATTCCTTTACAGTTTTCTTTATCAATAAATTAAGATTTCATACTATGTAAACGAATGTATGTGATAGCTGAATATAATGGGGACGACGTGCCCTGGCATAGCTCATATACAGTTTTCTTTGAGTCGCATACATTTATACATTCGTCGTTGTTGTTTGAATTCCATTACGTAAATTACATTGAATTGATCTACCTATGTATGCACATATAGAAATGAATGATTTAAGTCACGGAACTATTTATCTCGTAAGCTAATACATACAAGTGAGTACAGTACACACAGATGACAGAATTTGTACGTTGCTGAAAATACGAAGTACTAATATATTAATATTTTTTTTTTTGCATATTTACATAAATTCTTTTGCATAACGACAAATCATATAAGAAATTATGTGAGCATGAAAATTTTTTTTAAGTTTTCCATCATCATCATCACTGTCGTTGAGCATTATTTAATATTTGACTCAAACTAAGCGCATACAGTGGATTTTTATATAGAGTATACGAACGTATCACTTACAATCTTGACAAAAAATTAATTATGGGAATATGTTATCGTTCATACAAAAAAAAAAAAAAAAGCTAAGAAGAAGAAGAAAACTTATAACATCAACAAAAAGATCTTAAAGAAAAGTTGTCAAGCATAATTAGACGAAATAATAATATATAAACAGTGACGTACGTATAGTTATGTACGAACACCATATGTAAGGTGATAATTTTTATACGACCCAACTCATTTCAGAATATTTAGGTTAGCTAAACATTTTGATTTATGGTTGTTGTTTGTTACGATGATATGAGTTATTTTTATGTATTTAACCGGCAATTTATTCGTTATTTAAAGAGCAATTAGTTGTTAGGTGTTATTTTGGTGATGGCCATAAAGATATACCTAACCACTTCAGCATATCGAGAAATGGGAACAGTAATAAATGATGGAGTGCTTGGAACGAGTAGTAATAGGTTCGTTTCTTAATTCAAAAGCAATGTAAGATCGTAGCTAAATTTCAAAATAATGATCTTCAACTGGTCACTGCAAAGCGACGATGGCAGTTTTCTTACAATACATGGATCGCAGGAATACGAAACTTACGTTAGTAAAAACGAACGAATATTTGACTAGGAGCTCTATATAATGTTACGATTTATCTAGAGTCGAACCTAGAGACATCTAGGAAGTAGTACTAGTACTACTAGAACCACTAGAGTACAACTACTAGAAGTGATGATTTGCGGACAATAAACACCAGTGGAATTTATTCACAAACCGGCAATAACAACAATTCTGGAAACGTAACAATTGGTGACCGCGGTGGGATTGTGAATAAATAATAACAGACATATTAACAAATAAACGATTGTGGGAGGAATTGGCTTCTCGTGATTTGTCAACCGCAGTGGTAATAAATGTGAATTACTAATAAGATCAGTAAAGTCATGATTGATGAAGGCTCCGGATCATGATGATTTAAATGATAGAGGATTGTACATGACTAAGATTAAGTAGGTTGATGCTGGTGAGCAGAATTCATTGACAGAGGAGACCAAAGGGACAGAAAATTCAACGTCTGAAAAAGCAGTAACTTGAAGTTAAAGTATACGTCGCAAGTAGTCCAACAAGTTCAATCAGACAAACTAAAGCCTCCAGTCTTTGATGGAACAACATCGTTTGGCATATTTAAGCTACAGTTTGAAACAATAGCCACCAGAAATTGTTGGAGTGAAGAAAATCGCGTCGCATCGCTGTTTGTAGCATTAAAACAAACTATAGTTGAGACTCTACTTATCGTTCGAGAAAATGAGCATGGTGATTACGATAGAGTAATGCAAATGTTGGAGCGTAAATATGGAGGTGAATATATGTGAGAACTTTACAGAATGGAACTATAAGTTCAATATCAAAAAAGTGGGGAATCACTACAAGAGTAAGCGACAGATATCGAGAGAATAATGCATCTAGCACTTTCCAATATTGCTCCAGACTAAACGAAGAAGAGGATGTCAACCAAAAGATCAGAGGTTGTGGTAGTGACAAAGCGGGCCACATATTAAGAGATTGTGTAGAGTGGCCAAGAAAACGAGCGATAACAACATCGCCAGTATATCGTAGGCCAAGTAAAGAAGTTGGGAGATGGGTTAAGAAAGAGGGACAGGTAACGACGAAGTCGTTAAATTAAAGCGGGTCAGTTTCGAGGAGTAGAAACTGACTCTCACAACCAAATACTCTATAGCCCCATCCCTATCTCAAAATTGGGGAGAGGTGGAAATAACTTAACCACCAAATGAGACAAGAGGAGTGAATTTGAATGAATTTCACCATGAAGTGTTTCTGAACTCTGCAATCTGTTCTGGGGCCGAAGCTCTCCCAACTCTTTCGCAGTTAATTTTTAACGTCCTACCTTACGCCGTCACCAGCCAAATTGAGGACGCACGAATACAGGTTCGATTTTAAATACATCTGCACATTGCATTGCTCCAGCCAGCCTGCACTGACATGGACGATGGTTCGGCCCATGGATTCTGCACTCCAACAGGGGGTCATAGTTGTGTTCATCGTCATCACCGATCGAAATCAGGTGATGAAAAATCCCTTTTGCAACCCTCCCCCGTTGGGATTCGAGCCCGGTACCTCCCGTCCCAAACACCGCAGCTTTAACCACTGCGCCAATTGCTCGGTACCATGAAGTGTTCAAAGCTTTTATTGTAGACGAGTTATATTAGACTATCGAGAAAAGTTGTCGCCCAATGCAGAAACTGTTGAGTGGGGGATTGCAGTGGAAGACGTGCCTAGTGTACCTGGATGACACTATATAAATGAGAAATGACTTTAATGAGCACCTGAGGAATTTGGCGGAAGTATTCGAAAATATTCAATAAGCCGGGTTAAAGCTAAATCCGGGGAAGTATACAATTTTCCATGACGAGGTCAAATATTTGGGGCACAAAGTAACAATACACACAGAATACACACAGATGAGGAAAAGATTTCAGTAGTAAAGGATTGGCCCAGATCACAGAACCTACTGGAATTAAGGAGTGTTATTGGGCTTTTGGCATCGTCGTGTTGAGGGAAAGTTAAATACAAGGGTTATCTACATTATCACTGCCTCGAAGTTCAAGTGATTCATTTAACCTAAACTTTCAGTTGATTTATTTACTTCTATGTGCTCGGATATTTACAGTGACCGCGGTACTATACGTTTATAGGGGCCTCCAACCAGCTGAAATCGTACGAAAAAATTTGGAAGAAATAAATTAACCTGGAAATTCAGCCATATCTTGCCAAGAGAGCCATAACCTAACAATTCATTCCTCCTGCTTCACCCCATTGCAGTGGTTTATGGGAAGCTGGGGCAAAGTCAGCAAAATATCACCTCCACGAGAGATTGTGGTTGCCGTGCACAAAACTGTAATTGAAGGAATTTTGAATAGTGGACCTTTATGTCTATATACATTGGATCCAGAATAACTCGTTTACGTGAACTCGTGTACAATAAGGAAATGTTTTGGAGGCAGTGAAGCAATGAGTATCTGAATCAATTACAATCGCGAAAGGTGATAGTTTATTGATAGAAGACAAACGACTTCCGTCCCTGAATTGGTTATTGGGTCGTGTTATAGAAATTCAACTTGGGTCGGATGGTTTAGTTGGTTCAACTTGCAGCGATTGGTTGTGGCAATAAAATCTAACAACGGGATATTAAAATGATCAATTACAAAACTTTATCATCCGCTGATGTAGTGATGAATATTAAAATCACAAACTAGTTCCCTTTAATTGTATCGAGTATTCGTTGGCTTGGTCACGTTTTGCTAGCTGATCCTAAACTGATAGCTGATACCGGTTTGTTGATACTGTACGGATGCTTGTTCTTTCTTTTATATTTTACTCGAAAATGTCACATTTAAACTACAGTCTTTGGTGTCAAACATTATAAAATCTTTTAGCTACTGAAAAGTATATCGTTTTATTTTCAAGTACATTTTTAATGTTGGCTAATCAGTCGACTTGTACCATACCAAAGAATTAATCGAGTTGGTTAAGTGCTTCCCTCTGTTATTGGCTAAAGTCTCTGAAGCAGCAACTTTGGTAACCTGGTTAATAAATTAAAATATGACAGTTCCTAGTCTGATTATCTAAAACTATGAGATTTGTTGTTTTAATTATATCAAGGCCAATATCTTAGTTTACTTGCAAAATTTAAGTTGCAGTTATGGGTTGGTCCTTCTTAAGCTATAAGTGTTAATTCCCAATAAATTTTTTGCGTTAAATTCATCACCAATAAAAAAGTTGAACCTATGTGATTTACAGATTCTGGAAGACATGAAAGACAATACATTAGGATATACTGTATTTATAATATTGTTGAAACTCCTCTGAACGATTAGGAAAAACTGGTCGCTAGAATATATCAAATTGCGTGCGAAAACCTATAAAATCATAAAAAAATGATAATACATCGTCGTGTCAATATTTTAGTTCCATCTAAATGCTCTACCGAACAGACACTTGGGTCATTAACATTCAAAAACACATCATAAAAGACATGACATTACTATCATCAAATTTTCTGTAAATTTACAATATTGTGACGCTTTAATATCCGAATTAAATTTTTCTTAAAATAAAAAATAAAAAAAAAAAAAACAAAACCCACAAGAGAACTAAGTCGCTCGTTGAGAATATTCCAAATGTCACATTTTGTTCTATATATACACACACATAAACCGTACAAACATTGAAAATTCGTAAAGAACAAAAAATTTAACACAAAAACCCAAAAAAACAATCCATTCCACGGTACAGCATTTCCCAACGAATGGAAAACACAAAGACAATTTCGTTTTGTCTCATTTCTACATCGAAATAAACGCCATCCCTATACACAAAAATAAACACAAGTCAAACAAACCAATGGAAATTAATATCCCAAATCTCAAATCAACTTACAGACGGAAAAATAAAAAATTCTTGTCTTGTCTTTTTTCAAAATTTACAGTAAATTATACTAAGAAAACGGTGCCGAAGGTAAGAACGACGAGAGTATTTCTTATCCGTATACGGTGGTATAACTTTTTGTTTATTTAAATATGTATACAGTATACACACACACAAGTTTTTCGATTTTTCACCAACGGGCACACACAAAAAGGTTTTTGTTTTTGTTAGGGTATAAATTTACACTTTGTTTTTCCGTTCGTTGATGGTATGAATAATAATGTGAACATGAGACTACACCACTGTGGATGAACGAGGGAAACTTTCGTTTTTTTTTTGTTTTGTTGCAAAAATTAATAATTTTACAATTTTTTTTTGTATGTGTGCTTAATACGTCGTTTGGTGTGGATATGTTTGTGCCATATTTTATGTGTGTATACTACAGTGTTTGGATACATAAAAAAGAAGCGCGTGAAGATGTTATGTATAGTGCCAGTTATATGGCATGCCAATGTATTTTATTGTTGTTTACATAATAAAGCTGTTTTAGGTGAGATCAAAAGGTGATTTTAAAAGCCTGGAGGGAGTTACGAACTTTTTTCAGTTTACATTATTAAGAGTTATTTATGTGTAAATTTGCGTATCTTGATGAAGAGACCAAAATACTATGGTTGGTTGAGAATCGAATATAAACGATCTGTCAAATAGGAAATTAATGCCTCTTCTTCAGTTTTTTTCACAAATTGATTGAACGTTGAATAGTTTTCGTACCCGATGTGCTGCAATAGGAAAAAGGTCAAATGTTGATTAAATCCTTACTGGATCGGAATTATTGCTTACTGCCACTCAACTGCAATTGCAACTTTGTCAAATGATACAAAATGGTATGGATTTGAACAAAATGAACCATCCTTTTAGATATTGCTACTAGGTATGATCCAATTGGCCTCATCGCGCCGGTCATAATAGTAGCTAAAATAATTATGCCAGAATTGTGGCCAATTCGTTTAGGTTAGGACGAATTTTTACCAATCCACTTACAAACAAAACGATCGATTGAACGTCTTGCAAATAAACAGGAATATTCAAGCATCGGGCCAGACTAGATCGGGTTTTGTGATTCATCAGAATCCGTCTATGGAGACTATTTTTATTTTCGAAGTATCATCAACAACGATATTACAATTAATATGCTCTGTGCAAAATCCTACGTAGCTCCACTAAAAAAGGATTTGAATTGTGTGCCGCGAACTTGTTGTTTAGTTTAATCGACATTGGTAACATTCTAAAATTGTTTTGTCATGGATCACCTAATTGCGGTGTTACAGTGGCACCAAACGCTTCTGTTTTTTTCAGCAACTGCACGTTCCACATTGTGACAATCCAAAACTAACTATTTTAAAAATAGTATTGTTTTTTAAGGATGCGGGTAGCCCATCGTTCCACCCTTCGTTTAGAAGCCTGTTACGACAAAGAACACTGTGATGGTAATCTAAGTATACCATGCTAGTGTAAAAATACTTTACGAGACATACGGATCTACTGTATACGGGAGATAATCATGCAAATAACTTCCAATCCAATTCAAAAGTAATCCCACATAAAAAATTGGATTTATATATTCAGCTATTTGTTAAATTAGATTTTCAAGACATGATAATTAATTAAAGTATTAATTTTAATCAAGGTATAGTTTCGTAAACATAAAACTTTTATTATCCATCAATCATTATATACATAAAGTTAGTTACCAAGCAAAAACAGAAAAAAAAAATTCAATTAATTTTCCCAGGTACACAACAATCAATCTACAAAACACATACATAATACATAATATTCAGGGGCTGAATAATATATCACGTATTATTTCAAAAATCATAAACGCAAACTTTCACAACCCATTAAAATATTTTGGTATACGGGCAGAGCAATATACTCGTAATAATAATACAAGCTTTTCATATTTTCTTTTAAAATTTATGGTATATCCTTCTTATTCAAATCATTAACGACATAAATATTTTTTGCATTGTTTATGTTGTGTACATAAAGTAGAGATTTTAAACAATATTACCGCCCGAATATACCATTCCATGAATATTTATATATTCGTATATAGCTGCTGTTGTCGGAGGGTAATGTGAATATGACTTGTAAAATATGTCTAAATGTACGTAGCAGCTGGCTAGTTGGTTGGATCACTGTGATTACGACCCAAAACCAGAAAAACACTGGAGAAAAAACGAATATTTCATTGGGAAAATATCTTGGTGCAGGTCGATAATATACTACCAGTATTATGCTTCAGAAAAAGTTGTCAAACTTTATTCCAAGAGAGTCTTGGGGGAGTAGGTCAATATTGGAAACCGAAGTTATGCAATTGTTCGTCTCCGAATCTACTGCAGCATGTAATAGCGATTGAGATATCAACGACTATTGGGATTTTAGGATCATGTTCGATCTCATTTGCGGGCACCCGAAGTTTTGAAACGAGCAGTCAAGCAGAATGATTAGAACAACAATACCGGGAAAGAAATTCCTATCATAAAAAAACCTCGTAAAAAAATCCTGGGATTATAAATCCGAGAAAAAAAATATCGGGATAAAAATCCTAGGATAAAAAATCCTCGCAAAAATTCGTCGGATAAAAAATTCTAGAATAAATATAAAAATCCTGGGATAAAACAACCTAGGGTAAAAGCTCCGTGATAAAAAATCCTGGGATAAAAAGCATGGGATAAAAATCGCAAGATGAAACATACCGGGCTAAAAAATCCTGGGATAAAAATCTTAGGATAGCAATTCCAGTATAAAAACCCTAGAGTAAAATATCACTGGATAAATCTCTGATAAAAAACTATGGAAAAATAAAAACCCCAACATAAGGGAGCCAGGATTAAAGAATCCTGGATAAAGAATCCTAGAACAGAAAATCCGGGGATAAAGGGCCCCTGGATTGGAAATCATGGGTTGAAAAGTTAAATGGTTACAAACCCTGGAATAAAATGTCTTGGATAAAAAATCCTTAGATAAAGTATTTTAGGATGGAAAATGAAAGAATAAGGGGGCCTGGGATAAAAATTCAACATTTTTGTAGTCCTAAGATAGGAAATCCTTGGATAAAAATCGCGGGATAGAGGATCCTGGGATGAGGGATCCCAATGATAAAAAAATGTTTAGTGATTTTGGTCATAGGAATTTTGGTCCCGGGATTTTTGGTCCTAGGACTTTTTATTCCAGAATTTTTCACCCTCAGATTTCTTTTCCCAGAATTTTTTATACTCGTATTTTTTATCGTTGGATTTTTTTTTATCCCGGGATTTTTTATCCTAGGATTTTTTATGAGTATTCTTAGAAATCTCAGCTCAAATTGTCAGACCAGTTTCACAATGCTATTACTGCCGAAATTTTAAAACTAAGTAGAAATTAATTAGCAGTGAAATTACTTACGGTACTTGCTTTTGATTCCAAAATAGAATTTCTTAACTGCGTTCCTTTAAGGAATCCAACATCAAGGGTTATTTGGAAAGATCATTTTATGCCATTAAAGCTTAAATATGATTTAGGGCGATTGGCCGCTTCACCTGACAGCTAAATTTTTGACTAAGGTTCGAATGCCGGCACTAATTCCGCTAATGTTAGTTTTCAAGACGACTATGGTTCTGAATTATTGGTGTGCACTAGCAATAATAATCCAAAGGTGTTTAGATACTAGATCTTTAAGACAATTTACACAATCATTACACGAA
Organism: Tipula confusa; assembly: GCA_963556175.1. Taxonomy (NCBI): domain Eukaryota; kingdom Metazoa; phylum Arthropoda; class Insecta; order Diptera; family Tipulidae; genus Tipula; species Tipula confusa. The sequence goes on along the minus strand of OY744477.1, from coordinate 14,438,625 downwards.
ATTATGGACCCTTCGAATGTTTCCTCTAAAAAGACTATTAAGGCGTGCGTTGTAGAACTCGTTGGTTGTTTCTCCATCATATCAAATTCACAGCCGTCAATAAGTGGAATATTATTGCCTTTCATTTAGGGAACTAGTAATCTTGGTTCAGTAGCGATGGTCATCTGTTTTTTCTAAGTAGCAAGGTTTCAATCTATCAATAGACAAAACGGCTGTTTAACCTTTAACTATTTAAATATTTGCTTCCGGGAATCGGGCTAATTGTGTTATTACTGACATACCTTTCCTTTTCTTTCTTCAAAAAAATGATTGAGTCGGTCATAGCTAACATTCCTATCCAATCTTTCAGTTTTGTTATATGTAACAAGGGTATATAGTTTTGCCCGGCATTCCTGGTTAATCCTTGGCCGTACACTCTAATCAATTCTTCTTTCCTGTTTTGGATCCGGAATCAGATAAATCTAATTTAAGAACATTTTTAGATCTGCGACTTCATTTCAGTTTTTGTTTCCAGTTTTAGTTCCAGAACCGGAATCGTTCTCGGATCTGCTTCCAGTACCATTTTTGGTTTCGGTAACTTTTCTGGATCTAATTCAGAAACATTTTGCGATCTGGTTCCATTTCCATTTTTAGGTCAAGTTTCAAAAACAGTAACGGTTCCAAATTTGGTTCTAAGACATTTCAAGATCTAGTTTTAGTTCCTTTATTGGTTCCGGTTTTAACTTCGGAATTGGATACGTTTTTAATATCCATTATTAATCTACACAGTAGTATGGGTAAGCAGATATAAACACTTGGGTAAATATGTAATGGACTACCTTTCAGATCTTGCGGACATTAATGTGAGAGACAATTTACGCTACATCAGTAGTTCAGGATGGTGCCTATAAAAGTATTAGGGAAGATAAGATAGATCTGATGAGCATCAGGTATCTTCTATGGCCCACACAGCTTATGAAACATCTGTAGAAAACAATTGAACTGTTATTCCTTTTGATTTGTGTTATTCTTTAAAAGGTCAAAATATGGTCACTTTACCATTCCGTAAGGCTGGATTGAAGATATCGATTTTATTTTTGTTCAGCCAGAAATTTTACGCAAATTTTATTATTTTAACAGTCATTTGAACTTATACCGTGGTACGTACCTTCAGACAAGCAATGGCCTTTAAAAACGGATAATATTGTAAACCACCCAATTTTTGAAACTGTCAAAATAAATCAAAACGAATTGTGAAAACATATTATCCCATTTTGCAACGTGTTCGTGTATAAATATTCAGTGTCTATACAGGTTGTGATGATGATGACGAGGCAGATTAAAATTAAAATGATAGAAGACTTTTTCAATGTTGTTTGTTTGGATTTTCTTGCTTCACAATTGAAAATTTTTTTTTATATTATAAACGTAAAGCAGGTGGTGGACTAATCATACTAACGTATACATGCACACCAAAAATTTATATCATTGAATTACACATGTACATCCTTGAATTTATGTATATATACACAAATAAATTTTTCAATTTTATTAATTTATATTTTCTTTATTTTGTAAACGTTTTTTTTTTGTTTCCATTTTCCAAATAAACAAAAATAGGATATCCTTTATGTAAACATAATATAGTTGTACGATCCTATTTCGGTATCCTATTTTACAACACACAGCACACACACAAACAAACTGAAACAAATATCGTCTGTCTGTTTGAATGCTACATTGAAAATGCAAATAAGTTTGAAAATGCAAAAAGTTAAAATAATGTTAGTTGTGTGTGTGTGTGTAAGTGTGTGTTTAGATGATATGGGTTGTTTGGGCCAGTATATTCTCATTCCAATATTACAGCAAAATCTTATTAAAAAAAACTTTATATCTGTTTACCTTAGGAGTGGAATATTAAAAAGCGGTATACCAGTATCTATAACCTAGATACTGGTATCCCTTTGTCTATTTTACAAAATTTTCTCTTAAAAACTCTCTTCCATCCACTCGTCAATGGACTCTATTTATATTCCATCTTTGCACTCGTATCATAGATAATATATGGAAAAAAAATTAATGGCGAAGAAATATTTTGTTGTTGTTGCTTTTTTGAAAACGGGATGATAGGATAATCATGCACATCTCGAAAATATGAGTATATACGTTAAGTAGACTAGAAAACTAAACGTAAACTAACGAAGATATCTTCTGTTTTTATGTAGTTGTTAAAAATATACAGATTTCTTATCTCAGTTATCTGAAGATGATTTTTGATTTGCATTTAAATTTTGATCTCCTTGATGCATGGCTTCATTTTGTATGCGGTAGTTGGTTTTTGTGGTTGGTTCATTATATATATATATATATATATATATATATATATATATATATATATATATATATATATATATTTATATATATATATATATATATATATATATATATATATATATATATATATATATATATATATATATTTATATATATATATATATATATATATATATATATATATATATATATATATATATATATATATATATATATATATATATATATATATATAAATCTGACTTAGTAATCTCTCTGTCATTTTGGTCATCGTTTTCGTCTTGAAATGGTCAATATGCGGTTAATTATTGTAATGCAAGACTAAAGCATGTGATTTTATATACAGGTAAATTAATATGAATCTATTTTCTGAAGCCAAACATATTTCTGCATTTGAATCCGGATCTAGTCCCAGTTCTTATTTTGGTTCCTGGTTTGGATCAGTTTCAGTTTCAGAACCGGGTACGTTTTTGGATCTGAATCCGTAACATTTTTGGATTTTTTTCTCCAGTTTTGGTTCTGGAATGAGATATTTTTCTGGATCTAATTTCGAATCATTTTCGGATCTAGTTGCATTTTCTTTTTTGACACGATTTGCAGTTTGAGAACTGAAATGTTTCCAGATATGATTCCATTACGATTTTCGGCTCTAGTTACAAGTCCAGATCAAAATTATGAATATTCCAATTTAGTTTTAGTTCCAGTTTTGGACCCAGTTTCAATCACAAAACTGAATACTTTTCCGAATCTGGTTCTGAGACAATTTCGGATCTGGTTTCAGTTAATGATTGTTGGTTCCGATTGGGAAATAACAAAAAACCACAACAATTTTAATACAATTTTCTCTAAATAACTGGCTTCAAACTTGCTGGAATATTTTTAGATCTAGTTAAAGTTTCATTGCTGCGGTTCGGGATTTTAATCAGTTTTAGTGTCAAAACCTAAAACATTTCTAAATCTGAAACCATAACAGTTTTGGTATTTGGTTCCAGTTTCATTCTTGGTTCCAGTTTTGAATCGGGAATATATTCGTTTTTGGATCTAATTCCAAAACATTTTCGGATCTGGATTTATTTCAGTTTCTAGCTCCAGTTTCAAATCCAGATCCGGAAACATTTTCCGAATTAGTTTTAATTCTGTGGTCGTTGATTTAAACAAGTAAGAGGGTGCCTATAAGTAGGCTTATAATTGTTCCCATTTATGATCGATGAGTCAATCTTTTTAATTGACTTGAACCGTTTCCATCAAGGTTTACAAATGTCGGTATTTCTCAATTTACGTTGCGTATCTGATTCTGGGACGTTTCCGAATTTGGTATCAGTTTCGTTTTTAGATCACGGATTTAATTTCGAGCATACAGTGCATTTAGGAAATATTTCTGAATCCAGAACATTTCTGAATTTGATTTCAGTTCCATTTTTCTGGAATCACCTGAAACATCCTGTTTTTGAAACTCCACTTTCAGTTTCAGAACAGGTTTCCAAATATCGACTTTTGAGCGTCTTTTCCAGATGACCGTTTCTGTGGTTGTCAATTTAACCGGATATAAGAAGGTGTGAAACCAACACCTGGCATCCAGATTTGTAGGCCACGAGCCTACACTAAATAAGATTTTCTCGGTTATTTTCGAGAGTTAAGAAATTTATTTTGTGGAATGGACTTACTTTTGAAGTATTTTGGGATCACAGATCAACTGATTTTCTTCATAAGAGAGGTGGTTTTGTTTAAGTGCACTTATATGAATTTAAATAAACTGAAACGTTTCCGGGTCTGTATCCAGTACCATTTTGAATCTTGATTTGAAATATTTTCAGATCTGGTTCAAGATCCGTTATTGGCTCCAGTTCCAGTTCGAGGACCGGGTAGAGAATTGGTTTCATTTCTTTTCTGGATCGGGATTGTTTCCAAAACCAGATTCGTTTTTGATAAATGTGGTTAACCTGGATGAAATTCTGGTATTTTGCCGTGTTTGACATAAAGGATTTAGAGACAAGATTTGGTATCAATTCGTGTTTAGATCACAGATCTTGTTTAGGACACATACCACAATGAGGACACATTTTGTATCTGAATTCGGAATATTTCCGGCACTGAGTTCAGGTCTACTTTTGGTTTAGGCTTTAGTTCCGGAATGTCCGGATCTAAATATTTTTTGTTTTGATTCCAGCAAAATTTTTAGGTCTATTTCAGATCAAGAACTAAATACGTTTCCGGGTCTGAATTTGGAACACTTTTGGATGTACTTCTGGTGAAACAGGAACAGCGGCAGAACACTAACAAAAGCATCTCTTTCGTGTCATCCACAACAAATACGCAATCTTTGCAATCATATTAACAACTTGCACACCTTCTGATCCTAAAAGTCTTTGGAAAAGCCACAGTGAAGATATACAGATCTAATCCTGATATGGAGATACATTTTTCAGAAGACCTTTTCAATGAAGCACTCATATTACTCGATGAAGCATGTATATCCATTAGTAATAAAGTCGTTTGTCATGTTGGTTTGCCAGCACCGATACGCCATGGAAACATTGTTTGTGAGAGAGATCTAGCAATTCGTGTAAGCGATAGAGAACAAAATTACGACGTTGAACAGTTACTGCGTTTCGCTTGGACTCAAAAAAATATGTTAATTGATGATCAAAAACAGGCATATACTAAAGTGATGCTATACATAAAAAAGGGCAACGGAGGAATTATTTTTCTTAATATGATACTCGCCGAAATTATATGGCAGAACGAAATCGGACTCGCTGTTGCATCATTCGGAATTTCGTCAACTTTACTCAATAGAGGACGCACAGCACATTTAACTTTTAAACTACCATTTAATTTGAATCAAGCGGATAATTTTTCTTGCAACATACCTCAAAATTAAGGAATTGCCACATTATTAAAAACATGTTAAATCATTATTTAGGATAACTGCACCATGGCACATAAAGAGGCATTTGAAGCGCTTGATTGTACTCTGCGCGATTTACGAAAAAAATAACCGACTAATGGGAGGAGCTCTTGCCAGGCAGCTTTTGAATATGGGTAGCGGAAAATTTCCAACTGACCCCATAACATGTAAAATATCGTTCCGCCTGATTTTTGTCAAATGCAGCCATCAATTCACGACGTGGTAATGAAATTTTTTCCAAACATGTCAAAAAACTACAAAAATCATGATTGGCTTCCGTGTGAATCAATGATCATTAAGGATTATTAGCTACTGCTGCCAATACAGCAGTTTCATTATTTTCCTCAGTGATTGTTGCTCGACGAGTCCTTTCCTTCGGTCGAACACTTCCATCAGAAGTGAATTGTTTGATAGTCCGGTAAAATGAAGCTCGTCACCGAATCCTATCTGGGAAACGCGAAGCGTAGAGATTGACCACATTATCAAGACTACCACCAGCTTCTCCATAAACCACGACCATTTTAATTTTTTCTTGTACAGTTAAATACTTCAATTTTATATTGTGGTTGCCTAACTCAAACTGGTTTTTTGTTTTCGAAATAATCTTCGAAATCGATATTTTTAAAACAAAATACAAAAACATCAAGCAAATTTAGTCGCATGTTCCTGGGTTACGATAATAATAGTTTCTTGATAAGTCATTTTTCAGTAATTAAAAATTTAAGAAATAATTTTTTTTTAATTTCAAGTATTTACATTGAAAACTTTTCAATTTTAATGCAAACATATTGCAAAATCATATGCATATGTTCCCAGTAGAAGAAATCGAAAACAATTTAATATCGGCTATTACAGTGCCATCTATCATGAAACGAAAAAAATGTTTTAAGGAAATCCTACGGACTTTTAGCCGTAGAATCTGAATTTGCAATAAAATAGGGGTTCATATTTCACATTTAAATTTCAAAGTTATCCCCTGCCCCACCTACAAGAAGGGAAGGGGGTAATTTTTTTCGTAGAGTGCTTATTTTACGAGATATTTGAAAGTTTCAGCTTAGAAAGAGTCGGGCGTATATATATATATATATATATATATATATATATATATATATATATATATATATATATATATATATATATATATATATATGTATATATATATATATATATATATATATATAATTATGAAAAGAAAAAAATATTTAATTTATTAAGTTTTTTAAGCAAATACTTTCTTTAAACAATTAAAAATATTTTCTAAATATTATTTACCTTATACATAATACAAATATTTTCAAATAGGAAGATCCTGTTTTACAATTTACCTGTAAATAAATAAAATAAACGAATTATTAAAATTATATTTATAATTTATTTATTTAAAATTAAAAAGTTTTAAGAATATTCGTTAATTAAGTTTTTAAAATAGACATTGCCGTTACAAAGTAAATCATCAATACTCCTCTGACAGAAAGCAAAGTGAAGGATTGAAAAAGACTCTAATGAATCGAAATTGTGAATTGATTTCAATCATCTTGAAAGGATAAAATTAAAATCTTTTAAACGTTTTAAGGATAACTTTGTAATAACTAAAACCTGCTGAGCACATCAATTTAAATATGGCGGCAACATTTATTGCATTTTTCTTAGCAATATAGCAATATTCGAAGAAAAGGAGTCGATTTCCTCGCTAATCTGCTTCAGCTCTATGTTTGCGAAATCTTTCAGTTGCTTATCAACTTTGTCATAATTCATAAATTTAACTTATCATAATTCAGTGAGCATTCATTTTCATATTCGGGTGGGGTTTTTTTAAAAATATTTTTAATGCGGAAAATGGAACGTTTGTATAGTCAAAATGTCAAAACACGATTTTGAGTAATTACTGAAATATGTCGGCTGCATCTATATTATCACGCATGGTCTTCGATTATTGACATTTTTCAAAAGTCGAATTAGTTTTGACAAGACAGAGTATTTTATGGAAATATGATAAAAATTTGTATTCGTTTACAAAAATAGCCGAATTTTGTGAACTTCATGTCATTAATTGGGTTATACTTTATCGAAAATTGTATAGAATATACAGGCGTTAATTGCTGTCCATATTACGCAATCGACTTTTCTCGATGACGGTAAATATGCTGAAAGCTTATCAAAAACAATAAAAGCAACGAGAGAAGAGTTATCCAAGTTGGGGCTTAGTACGGATGGAAAGCGAAATGAATTGATTCAACGCTATGAACGAGGGATGACGCTAATCAAGGACAGTTTTACAAAAAATGTTTGCGGTTCCAGATTTGAAAGTAGAAGAAATGTGGATAAGTATGCCTATTAAAAAGTGGTTGATAGAGCTTTGTGCAGCATCAGAACTATTAGGTTGGAGTAATCTACGACGATTTGTGTATGAAAAGCGACATTTGACGGGCCAGCCAAGATGCTATTACGTTCTACGAGTGCAAAGAATTGGGAATCATTGCAACAAATGTTACTCGACGAATTTCATGTGAATGTTAGTAGCGCTACTGTTAACTAGATGCTAATAAAGGCTAAAAAGAAAAAAAGATGAAACTAAACATCAGTACATTTTGCGTATACGTGAAATTGGTGCATTGGCTGACTTCGAGAACAAAGTTATTTTGGAATGCATCATTGATGGTGTTTGTATTGAGGATTCAAATAAGATTTGGTTATTTGAAGCCAAATCTTTGGCTTCAAATAACCAAATCTTATTTGAATCCCAATCTTATTTGAAGACCTTCGACTGAAGTATGAAGCATTTGAAAAGTTACAAATTAAATCGATCAACAAGTCTACCTCAAATAATGTTAAATCTAATCAACAACTGGAGCAAACAGTGCCGAGTGATAATAAATCAATAAATCCCCGACGTAATAAGATTAAGTATTACTACTGTAATGAATACGGTCGTCTGTCGAAGGGTTGTCAAAGGAAATCCGATGGCGTAAGGTGTTTTAAGTATAATACGTTTGGACACAAAAGTTTCTAGTGTCCTGTTTCATCGAAAACGAATGTTAGCTTGTGTACGACAAAAAATATCGAATGAAAATTGACGTATTAATTGATGATATGAAAGTGTGTGCTCTGATAGATACGGGAAGTATCGTAAATTTGATCCGATCTGACGTATATTTGAATTTAAATACTTTGAAACCTCTGAAATTCAGATCAACGTTGACGGAACTTGCTGGTAAGAAGATTGAGACATTTGAAAAATTTGAAGCGAATATCGTTATTAACGGTAACAATTTCCATGTGCCAGTACATGTGGGTATGTGTTCATGCGCCTAATGATGTTGTTCCCGTAAATTTTGTGATTGGCTGTGATTTGCTTTCTAAGGCAAAAGTGATTATCGATGAGAACGGTGTAGATATCCTTATAAACGACGAATTTTGTGCGATACTATCAGAAGTTAAAGATGAAATTATTGATGTCACGCATATTATCGACCAAAGTGATGCTGCCGCAAGACGGCAGACGTAGAAAAAAAGTATAGCAGTTATGAGTTGGAAATCTTGTCAATCATTTACGCACTTAACAAATTTCGCGTTTATTTGATTGGCACGCATTTTAAGATTATTATGGGCTGTGCCCCTTTCGAGATGACGATGAAAAAACCAAGTTTGACGACTAGACTGGCAAGATGGGCGCTGTCTCTTGAAAAATTCGACTACCAAATCAATCACCGCTAGGTACCCAAATGAAACACGTTGATGCCCTCTCACGCAATCCAGTTCTAATTGTTGACGACGATATTGTTTCTCGTTTGAAATGTGCTGAGCAAAGTGACGAGTTCATCGCTGCAGTGATAAAATTATTTGAGAATGGTCCATACAAAGATTTTATAGTAGAAATTGATCTTTTGTACAAAATAAAAGATGATAACGAACTGTTAGTCCTCCCGCGAAAAATGCAAGCAGAAGTGATAAAGCGGAATCACGAAATTGGTCATTACGGTGTACGGAAGGTGTAAGAGCTGATCGAACGGGATTTCTGGTTTGAAAAGATGTTTGACAAGATTACAACAAGTGTCAAGAATTGCGTTCAGTGTATCTTGTGCAACCGAAAAACATACATTTAGATCATCTCGGGCCAATGGAGACAACAAAGAAGAAATATAATCATGTGTTAGTAATGATAGACGGTTTTACGAAGTTTGTGCGGATATATGCGACGAAATCTACAACATCGAAAGAAGTGTTGGAGAAACTCGAAAAGCATAGAGAAGTGTTTTGTAATCCAATGCGCATTGTGACTGACAAGGAAACCGCATTTACCAGCAACGAATTCAAGGAGTATTGCGAAGTCAAAGAATTCGAACATGTTGCGATAACTAAAGGCTTGCCAAGAGGTAACGGCTATAGTGCATAATCCACGCCTAGATATTGACCTTTTAAGGGCCGCACTAATGCTTCGGTTGATATTCAAACAACGTTTGTCATGTATATGCCTTATAATTTTGACACCATTTTCCTTTGGTGGTTTTTATTTGCACGTGATCGGCATAATCCACTGATGAGTCCCTGGATTAATTTTGATCCTGTGACATATAACGAATGTTGAGATTATTGATTTATTTGAAAATTAACAATTACAGAAAAAATTATAGATTTAATAATTGTGCTGCCATCTCTGGTCGAGGCCAGGTACTTATCATACGAAAACCATATTACCATAGCATAATTGAATTTCATCAATGTTAAAGTGAAAATCGTCAATTTTGAGAGCTTTCAAAAAAAAATTATTTGTATATGAAATATTCATGAACTTTTCTATTTATGCTTTCTCACTCTCCAAATTCAACGAAAATGTACGATAGATGATTTATGTAAATTGATTTGGAACGGATAATGTATTGGCAAAAAATATGTTTCTTGTTTCAAAATTTGATAGAATTTTGTATGTTTTTTGCAGTGCATATGTATGTGATGTATGTATATTGGTAGTTTTATGTTATCAAATGAAACGAAACATAAGTTGATTGATTTATTATGAATCTTTATATGGTCTAGCACAGACTATATATTTGTTTATATATACGGATCAATAAATTAGACATCACCATATTTGAGTTTGGATGGTACACAAAATTTTCCACTTCACGGTGGTTAAATATTTATTTGTGCTTTTTGATTTTTTGCATTTAAATTTTTCGTTTGAGCTAGGTACTTTTATAAAGTGACAGTTGATCGATACAAAATACTATTCAACCGCAGTTTTATATCCATCATATTCAATATGATATTCGATAATTAGAAATTTCCAAGGCAACCTCCATCACAGTAACAAAACCATATTTTCATCTCACCTTCGTACACCAGACCATATAGATTTAAACTATATAGAAAATTATAAAAATATAAATATTTTGCCAGGCAAGTATCTTTTATTATTTATCAATCCATAAATCTTATCTATACACATCAGACATATAAGAATACGATGAATAAAATAAATTGAGGCAAATGGGTTACATCGCCTAAAATGTTTGCTATACGAAAAAAGGGTTAAAACATATAAATCAAAACTTTATAGAATGGTAAAAAAATAATTGTGGTGTGACACCTTAAATTTACCTCGTTACCGAGCACAAATTTAGAACATTAAAAGTTCAGTATCCTTGTTTCGGTTGAATGGTAATAAAAATTTATATTGTGAACATTAGATGCCATTTTTCATATATTGTTTGCTGCTACAGTAAACAGTTTTCTCCAACGATGGTACATCATCATGACAAATAAAAAAAAAAAATGAGTTAAACGACAAAGTTTTTTAATTTGTGTTGACAGTTTTAATTCTTTTCTGTCAAATCAATATAATGGGTATATATGTATGTCAGTTGAAAATTGGTGAATCATTAAAATCATTTTATCCTTTGCGGAAAATGTGTTTTTATGTTTTCCCCCCTTTTATGCTAAGGTATAATTATTTTTGGTTTTTTAATATTGCATTTTAAACGATTGTTTTTAACACTATTGATGGTTTTGTACGTTTACTCAGCAGTTCACGATATTGGTATTTGTGGGTTCTAGTGTTCCTCTTTCTAAAATATAATTTTCAACGTATGGTTTCTAAATATGTGGTTAAAGTTTTTCAACTTTAAAAAAATAAAAAGAAGACTGTATTGCATTCTTTTGTAAGTACCACACATGTTCTAAACCTTGCGACATTTGGTCTCTGAAATATTTACATCTGTCAAGTATTAATTTATGATTCTGGCAATCTGAAGTCTTAGAATATAGTGAATGAGCATGAAATTATTCCTTATAAATGGTAGGGACTAACAAATTTTTTCAGTTGTTCTTTACGATAACGAGCAGCCGTAATAGATCCCGTTTCTATTATTTGCTTGAACCTTGCGGTACACCAACATTGATTTCATGCGAGTCGGATGATATGCCGTCTAATACTACCTTGATTGATCATGATTCAGTGGCCGAATTTTAGTAATCAGACATTGCCATACTCTATCAGCTCACCTTATTTTCTATACTTTTTCCCCAAAAATTACTTAAACAGGCAATAAATGACCTGAAATGAGATTTTTATGAAATCCTTATTGAAAATCTGATAAAAGGGCCTTTCGCCCTTTCGAGGTAGTTAATAAGGTGAAAATTCTATTAATTGAATAGAAAAGTTTAGTCACCTTTTCTAGGAACCGGTTGAATATTAGCTGTTTTCCAAATAAAGGGAAAAATGCCAGACTTTATTGACAAATTTTTCTAATAGTTTACTAAAATGTTTAGCTAGAGACAAATGACAGTTTTTAAGGTCAATTGATAGTAATCCATCAGGCCCAGTTGCTTTATATGAGTTAAGAGTTCTAAAAACTTTAGAAATAACTCGAGATCGAAAATAAATTTTTGGCATTGATGAAGAAGCTGTAGTGCATGCTGGTAGGAATTCGTTAGGGAGAAAAGAGTGAGTAGATGCGGAAGCAAAGTGAAACGCTAATACCTGCTGAACGCCCTCTCTTGTTGTTTGTTGGTAGTTTGTTGACCTGCGGCAATATCCCCTACGATGATTTCAAGCAATCAATAAAAACAGAATGCTGTTTTCCGTTCATATATAATACGAAACGTTTTCGTAGCTTACGAAGAACTTTGTGAGGCCCTTAGTAAGGAGAAGAGAGGTTTGATCGTGTTCTGTCCATACGAACAAATGCAAACTCACAATTGTCTAAATTTTTGAGGTAAATTTGAGATTTGCGAATATCGATTGGAATTAATGCTTGTATAGTCGTGCGAAGTGTTTGTATGAAGTCATCAGTTGATTGACGGGGTTAAGATACGACTGCGCTGAGTTAAGACCTTCCTTAACACATGCTTTGGTACGCAGCAGAATTATTGGTAGCTTAGAGCTCCATTGCTTGGTGTTACCTCGAGCTCTGTGCGAAGTTTTTAATGTCCTGTGAAATCGTTCTACCATTCCATTTGCTTGTGGATGGTAGGCTGTACTGCAAATACGATGTGAACATAGAATTTTTGTTAGCTGTGAGAAAATTCCGTCCTTATTTCAAGGGGTACCCCGAACCTTCATATGTATTTCTCAAAAAATGCCTTAGCAACTGTTGCAGCGGTCATATCTGGAATGGAGTATGCCAGCATCTGAAACGATCAATAATGATCAATAATATATTGGTTTCCTTATGATGGTAGTAGAGGTAGGCCAAGAAAAATAATAATTCATCATTCTGATGAATTTCTAAATTGATTTTATTAAGGTATATGTAGTCGTAACTGGTGTATGACTACTACGCGCACCGGTTAAGGTTTTCTGTCATGTTCGGATACGTGTTGGATGAGGAAGTTTTGGAACGTCGAAAGCACATTTGGATGTCTTTAATTGCCGTTTCTGGCCCATATTAGGTTGCTACTGGTATTGCATGGTATGCCCTGATTAAGTCAATTTTTGAAAAATGTTGCATCCTTGCCGGTGCACTTCAAAATTATATATATGCGGTATCAGAAACGATCCGGAACCGTTATGGCGTTAAGCCGTCGATAATCTCCACATGGACGCCAATCTGTACTATTTTTCTTATGCGCCTTGTGAAGAGGTGGCGAAACTGGAGATATATTATTGATTTGCAACTTATTTTGTGAACCACGTTATGTCGTACTGGACTGTTGTAATTTGGGGTTTCGGTAAAGAAAGGAAACTTCTTTAAAAAATTACCGTATGCATTTTCAACCTTTACGTGTTTCGGGATGATGACAGCACGAAAAGGTGTTTGAAGGTGTGCCGTAGTCCCATATCGATTGAAAGCAATTTGGCGCCATAGATATTGATTGTTGTTCCATTCGCAGCGGAAAGACACAAGACTGGATCGGGGGATCTATTTCCTTTGAAATGTTTGAAAAGAATTACGGTAAATTCAACTAGAAAATTGAAGTTACACATTACTATTTCGATCTTTTATAAAAAGACGACGGTTCGTATCTATTCGGCTATTTGTCGCAATAATAGTCGAATTTAATTATTTAAATGGTTTGAAGTTGCATTTTTCGGGCAGGTAAATGCGCACGTTATAAAATATTTTGTTGCTCGTTTATCATACTTTTGGTGGTACGAGCAGAAGTGGTGCGATGCAGAATTACTTTGATTCCTTGATCTGAATTGTTGTAATTGTCTAAATCGCAGACTTCATGCTTTTATCAGTTGAGCTATCTGTTCTTCCAAATTTGCATTTTCTGATTTAGGTGATGTTGCCTCAACATCACCTAAATCAGAAAATGGTTAGTCTTAATATGCGAAAATATTTTTATAATTCTTTCATTTCAATATTGATTAGAAAACTTTAAATATGTGTTCCAGGTGGTCTATACTCTAAAGTCGGCCAATATCGACATTCAACTAATTAATTTTGATTTATCATCGATATTTTTTTACGTTTTCCTTATCGCCTACGTCTCGCTCATCTTATCATTCGCCATTAATCAAATCAATACCAAATTATAAACATACTGTGTAAAACTAATTTCATCTTTCCACGTTTGTTCTGACTATAGGAAAATGGAAATTTATTTTGCAATCGATGTACTAACATACATATTCATATAATGATGAATTTTTTTTTATCATTTTGAAATTTAAGACGAGTGAAAATGAATTGTAAAATGTTGTACATATATTCAAAACTATCTACAATTTTTTGTAACAATGATTGTTGGAAAATGTTAAAAGCTCATAAAAAACATAGAATAATATATATCCGCCATCACCAATCCTCATACCCACGTCGTTCATCCCTCGAACAACATGAAAATAAAAATGGAATTGTTTTGTTGAATCGCAACATAAAAATATTATTACATTCTTCGTCTTGTATGTGAATCGTTACGTATATACAAAATAAGAAAAATGCTTTTCAATATAATAGTTTTCCTCCATTGTTATATTCAAGATTCATGTTGCAAAGTAGATTTTTATTTTCTTATATAAATTTTAATAAAATTGGCATGTTGCTTATGAAAATTGTATGTACTCAAGCATTTTGAGTTCGATCTTATAGATTTATTCGAATATTGATTTAGATTTGTTATGTACAGTGACTTTGCCAGCCAAACTATTACAAGATTTTTACGTCGTTATTAAATTTTAGTGGGAGTTTTTTGCTTTTCAAATTAGGGTCAAATTTAAGTGTAAATTTCATTTAACTATATATTTCCAAGAACGTCAATTTAATTAAAGTTTTTTTCAACCGTTCAAATATTTTATAAACTTTTCATCAAACTTTATTAGTATTTACGAGTATTTGAGATTATCAAAAGCCCTCCGGCTACTCTGTGGTAGCACAGTGAGAATATGCGACATTACAAATTACATAATCCTTTTCCCACTATAAATCGCTAGGCTATGTCGAGAGTTCGGACCGACATAAGTCGTAAGACGATCGTAAATTTAGTCTCCTTGTATGAAGGCGGCCTATGAAATTCTACCGGGATTAGCATTTCTACATTCTCCAAAGGTATAAAGATAACCTTTTTCAATCGATTTTGCTATAAAAACGTCAGATTTGTCATTGAAATAAAATACAGGATGAATTTTATTATAACATCCTTAAATAAATTAAATATTTAGTACATAATAAAAATTAAAATTTTATTATCCATTTAACAATTACATAAAACATACATATACTGCATAACTCATGGTATTTTTATGAGACAAAGACAACATAAATTGGAATGTATACTCGAACGAGATGACACACACACACATAATCTTAATAAAAATATAATTAAATTAAAATGATACTGAAACAAGGATTTGAATAATTCATATCACATTCTAAAACAATCGACGCATGTAGGAGAACCTACATCCATATTATGTTACATGTATAATATTCATTCACCTTCATCGTCACATCAATAAAGATAACAAGATAATAATTATCTAATTTCCATATATCCAAGACAAAAAGATACATATACATACAAAGAATGAACCAAAAAGAAGTCTTTACCTCATCCTTAATTTTTTTATAATTTTTTATACAATTTTATGATTATTTGATTATTATGATGATGATGATCCCACTTTCTGATGTAGTTCGTATCCTCCCTCTCGAACTCATATTTTTTTATGTCATCAACACCCAAAGTTTGGGGTGGTATAGGTGGTTCGTCTATTGTGTGCTACCCCCTTTAAAATTTTTATATTTCGTTTAAAGAATATTTTAACCAGGTATCATTTGTAATCTTTATTGTTATCATCGTATAGTCTTATCATCAGTAACCTAACAATTCATTGTTGGTTTACGTACCGTATTATATGCATAAGTAGGGTAGAGTCTGAGCAACAAGGTCGTAAACGAAAGTAATCGTGCACCGTATCGCGAATCAAAACTTACAAAAAAAAATGTCATCAATTTTCTTTAATTAAAACTTTACTTGTCCCAATTACATGGCGTAATCTAACGCACGCAGATTGTATAGTAATCATGGGAAATTTTCATATTTAAATCACGCAAATCAATTAAAATAAATTTAACTTATCCCAACCCAACTATACTCAGTCAAACTATAGTATCGGTGTTTTGTTGTTGTCACAGTAACAAAATGTCAAAAGCTTTTAAGAATTTTATTATTTTATTATTGTTGTACGCAGTATAAAAATGTTGAATACGAGTCATCAACAAAACATCAAACTAACAAATGATTGAAACAAAAGAATTAATCCTGGTAGAGCTTAGTTGGTAGAAGGCAAATATTCGCAATGGCAAACTACTTTGTACTCAGTTTTTTTAGTCATTTGTCTCTTCTACATACTTGTACATATTATATAAATGAACGAATGCTGAGGTTCAGAAGGTGATTGTGTTGAACAGTGGTTAGGGTCAAAATTAAAAAAAAATGTTGAGTATACGACGAGGCTTGTATGAGAAGTAATTTTTTTTTGGAAAAATTCGATTTATTTCTTAACCCGAATTATTCCAGAATTTCTTTAACGATTTTTTTGGTTTAAGCCCTAAATCCAATGTCTCTGGGGTCTAAAACATTGGAAAATATATTGGGGCATCCACCCTATTTGTAGTTTTCGGGAAAACCCCCGGTTCCATATGGCAACACGGATCCAGACGGAGTGTATAATCACCAGACTGTGTAGCCAAACCGCAATTGTTTTCCTTTAATACATTGCTTACATCCGTGTCTTTCAAAGTAGCCTATCATACTTTCATCATATGACAAATTTGGCTCTGGATGGAAATGTAAAAACATTTTGGATCTTAGATGGTCCGTAATTCGACGAAGCTTCCACATTTTATCTGAATTCGGGTTTTTACTTGAGCCGGCATCATTGCTATCTTCAAAGTAGAGAAATTACAAAATTTCATTGAATCGGTTTTTTTAAGTGCTGTTGTTGATCACAAGGTAGTTCCGCAAATCGTCATCGCAAATTCACATACTCCGAAGACTATGATGTGATAATTAAAACCATTAATCAGAAGAATTCCAATGAATGTTCGTAGGTCAGTAACATTAATTTTAGGATTGCCTAAATTTTGGCAAGATTCGGCTGATTCGTTTTCTATAAGTTGCATCAACTCGACGTCAAAAATTTTTTCTAGCTGCTCGTGTGGCTCAAAATTGCGGCAATCTTTATAATTCCCTTCAGAAAATATTAAAGTCATGGCGGTGGAATTGCCATTGATGTTCCAGGTGAAAATTGCATCAATTCTTCTAGTTGATTTCTAGTTGGAGAACAAGGATCGTATACATCAGCATATAATGGGATACACGGTGCATTTTCCACGTCCAATTCAAAGCCGGAATCATTTTCTTCGGTCAAAGTTGTAATTCGACGACCACTTCACAATACAATACCACTTCTTAATATAATAATATAAAATATAATAATATAATATATTATTATATTATTATATTATTATATTATTATATTATTATATTATTATATTATTATATTATTATATTATTATATTATTATATTATTATATTATTATATTATTATATTATTCTATTATTCTATTATTCTATTATTCTATTATTCTATTATTCTATTATTATATTATTCTATTATTCTATTATTCTATTATTCTATTATTCTATTATTCTATTATTCTATTATTATATTATTATATTATTATATTATTCTATTATTCTATTATTCTATTATTCTATTATTCTATTATTATATTATTATATTATTATATTATTATATTATTCTATTATTCTATTATTCTATTATTCTATTATTATATTATTATATTATTATATTATTATATTATTATATTATTATATTATTATATTATTATATTATTATATTATTATATTATTATATTATTATATTATTATATTATTATATTATTATATTATTATATTATTATATTATTATATTATTATATTATTATATTATTATATTATTATATTATTATATTATTATATTATTATATTATTATATTATTATATTATTATATTATTATATTATTATATTATTATATTATTATATTATTATATTATTATATTATTATATTATTATATTATTATATTATTATATTATTATATTATTATATTATTATATTATTATATTATTATATTATTATATTATTATATTATTATATTATTATATTATTATATTATTATATTATTATATTATTATATTATTATATTATTATATTATTATATTATTATATTATTATATTATTATATTATTATATTATTATATTATTATATTATTATATTATTATATTATTATATTATTATATTATTATATTATTATATTATTATATTATTATATTATTATATTATTATATTATTATATTATTATATTATTATATTATTATATTATTATATTATTATATTATTATATTATTATATTATTATATTATTATATTATTATATTATTATATTATTATATTATTATATTATTATATTATTATATTATTATATTATTATATTATTATATTATTATATTATTATATTATTATATTATTATATTATTATATTATTATATTATTATATTATTATATTATTATATTATTATATTATTATATTATTATATTATTATATTATTATATTATTATATTATTATATTATTATATTATTATATTATTATATTATTATATTATTATATTATTATATTATTATATTATTATATTATTATATTATTATATTATTATATTATTATATTATTATATTATTATATTATTATATTATTATATTATTATATTATTATATTATTATATTATTATATTATTATATTATTATATTATTATATTATTATATTATTATATTATTATATTATTATATTATTATATTATTATATTATTATATTATTATATTATTATATTATTATATTATTATATTATTATATTATTATATTATTATATTATTATATTATTATATTATTATATTATTATATTATTATATTATTATATTATTATATTATTATATTATTATATTATTATATTATTATATTATTATATTATTATATTATTATATTATTATATTATTATATTATTATATTATTATATTATTATATTATTATATTATTATATTATTATATTATTATATTATTATATTATTATATTATTATATTATTATATTATTATATTATTATATTATTATATTATTATATTATTATATTATTATATTATTATATTATTATATTATTATATTATTATATTATTATATTATTATATTATTATATTATTATATTATTATATTATTATATTATTATATTATTATATTATTATATTATTATATTATTATATTATTATATTATTATATTATTATATTATTATATTATTATATTATTATATTATTATATTATTATATTATTATATTATTATATTATTATATTATTATATTATTATATTATTATATTATTATATTATTATATTATTATATTATTATATTATTATATTATTATATTATTATATTATTATATTATTATATTATTATATTATTATATTATTATATTATTATATTATTATATTATTATATTATTATATTATTATATTATTATATTATTATATTATTATATTATTATATTATTATATTATTATATTATTATATTATTATATTATTATATTATTATATTATTATATTATTATATTATTATATTATTATATTATTATATTATTATATTATTATATTATTATATTATTATATTATTATATTATTATATTATTATATTATTATATTATTATATTATTATATTATTATATTATTATATTATTATATTATTATATTATTATATTATTATATTATTATATTATTATATTATTATATTATTATATTATTATATTATTATATTATTATATTATTATATTATTATATTATTATATTATTATATTATTATATTATTATATTATTATATTATTATATTATTATATTATTATATTATTATATTATTATATTATTATATTATTATATTATTATATTATTATATTATTATATTATTATATTATTATATTATTATATTATTATATTATTATATTATTATATTATTATATTATTATATTATTATATTATTATATTATTATATTATTATATTATTATATTATTATATTATTATATTATTATATTATTATATTATTATATTATTATATTATTATATTATTATATTATTATATTATTATATTATTATATTATTATATTATTATATTATTATATTATTATATTATTATATTATTATATTATTATATTATTATATTATTATATTATTATATTATTATATTATTATATTATTATATTATTATATTATTATATTATTATATTATTATATTATTATATTATTATATTATTATATTATTATATTATTATATTATTATATTATTATATTATTATATTATTATATTATTATATTATTATATTATTATATTATTATATTATTATATTATTATATTATTATATTATTATATTATTATATTATTATATTATTATATTATTATATTATTATATTATTATATTATTATATTATTATATTATTATATTATTATATTATTATATTATTATATTATTATATTATTATATTATTATATTATTATATTATTATATTATTATATTATTATATTATTATATTATTATATTATTATATTATTATATTATTATATTATTATATTATTATATTATTATATTATTATATTATTATATTATTATATTATTATATTATTATATTATTATATTATTATATTATTATATTATTATATTATTATATTATTATATTATTATATTATTATATTATTATATTATTATATTATTATATTATTATATTATTATATTATTATATTATTATATTATTATATTATTATATTATTATATTATTATATTATTATATTATTATATTATTATATTATTATATTATTATATTATTATATTATTATATTATTATATTATTATATTATTATATTATTATATTATTATATTATTATATTATTATATTATTATATTATTATATTATTATATTATTATATTATTATATTATTATATTATTATATTATTATATTATTATATTATTATATTATTATATTATTATATTATTATATTATTATATTATTATATTATTATATTATTATATTATTATATTATTATATTATTATATTATTATATTATTATATTATTATATTATTATATTATTATATTATTATATTATTATATTATTATATTATTATATTATTATATTATTATATTATTATATTATTATATTATTATATTATTATATTATTATATTATTATATTATTATATTATTATATTATTATATTATTATATTATTATATTATTATATTATTATATTATTATATTATTATATTATTATATTATTATATTATTATATTATTATATTATTATATTATTATATTATTATATTATTATATTATTATATTATTATATTATTATATTATTATATTATTATATTATTATATTATTATATTATTATATTATTATATTATTATATTATTATATTATTATATTATTATATTATTATATTATTATATTATTATATTATTATATTATTATATTATTATATTATTATATTATTATATTATTATATTATTATATTATTATATTATTATATTATTATATTATTATATTATTATATTATTATATTATTATATTATTATATTATTATATTATTATATTATTATATTATTATATTATTATATTATTATATTATTATATTATTATATTATTATATTATTATATTATTATATTATTATATTATTATATTATTATATTATTATATTATTATATTATTATATTATTATATTATTATATTATTATATTATTATATTATTATATTATTATATTATTATATTATTATATTATTATATTATTATATTATTATATTATTATATTATTATATTATTATATTATTATATTATTATATTATTATATTATTATATTATTATATTATTATATTATTATATTATTATATTATTATATTATTATATTATTATATTATTATATTATTATATTATTATATTATTATATTATTATATTATTATATTATTATATTATTATATTATTATATTATTATATTATTATATTATTATATTATTATATTATTATATTATTATATTATTATATTATTATATTATTATATTATTATATTATTATATTATTATATTATTATATTATTATATTATTATATTATTATATTATTATATTATTATATTATTATATTATTATATTATTATATTATTATATTATTATATTATTATATTATTATATTATTATATTATTATATTATTATATTATTATATTATTATATTATTATATTATTATATTATTATATTATTATATTATTATATTATTATATTATTATATTATTATATTATTATATTATTATATTATTATATTATTATATTATTATATTATTATATTATTATATTATTATATTATTATATTATTATATTATTATATTATTATATTATTATATTATTATATTATTATATTATTATATTATTATATTATTATATTATTATATTATTATATTATTATATTATTATATTATTATATTATTATATTATTATATTATTATATTATTATATTATTATATTATTATATTATTATATTATTATATTATTATATTATTATATTATTATATTATTATATTATTATATTATTATATTATTATATTATTATATTATTATATTATTATATTATTATATTATTATATTATTATATTATTATATTATTATATTATTATATTATTATATTATTATATTATTATATTATTATATTATTATATTATTATATTATTATATTATTATATTATTATATTATTATATTATTATATTATTATATTATTATATTATTATATTATTATATTATTATATTATTATATTATTATATTATTATATTATTATATTATTATATTATTATATTATTATATTATTATATTATTATATTATTATATTATTATATTATTATATTATTATATTATTATATTATTATATTATTATATTATTATATTATTATATTATTATATTATTATATTATTATATTATTATATTATTATATTATTATATTATTATATTATTATATTATTATATTATTATATTATTATATTATTATATTATTATATTATTATATTATTATATTATTATATTATTATATTATTATATTATTATATTATTATATTATTATATTATTATATTATTATATTATTATATTATTATATTATTATATTATTATATTATTATATTATTATATTATTATATTATTATATTATTATATTATTATATTATTATATTATTATATTATTATATTATTATATTATTATATTATTATATTATTATATTATTATATTATTATATTATTATATTATTATATTATTATATTATTATATTATTATATTATTATATTATTATATTATTATATTATTATATTATTATATTATTATATTATTATATTATTATATTATTATATTATTATATTATTATATTATTATATTATTATATTATTATATTATTATATTATTATATTATTATATTATTATATTATTATATTATTATATTATTATATTATTATATTATTATATTATTATATTATTATATTATTATATTATTATATTATTATATTATTATATTATTATATTATTATATTATTATATTATTATATTATTATATTATTATATTATTATATTATTATATTATTATATTATTATATTATTATATTATTATATTATTATATTATTATATTATTATATTATTATATTATTATATTATTATATTATTATATTATTATATTATTATATTATTATATTATTATATTATTATATTATTATATTATTATATTATTATATTATTATATTATTATATTATTATATTATTATATTATTATATTATTATATTATTATATTATTATATTATTATATTATTATATTATTATATTATTATATTATTATATTATTATATTATTATATTATTATATTATTATATTATTATATTATTATATTATTATATTATTATATTATTATATTATTATATTATTATATTATTATATTATTATATTATTATATTATTATATTATTATATTATTATATTATTATATTATTATATTATTATATTATTATATTATTATATTATTATATTATTATATTATTATATTATTATATTATTATATTATTATATTATTATATTATTATATTATTATATTATTATATTATTATATTATTATATTATTATATTATTATATTATTATATTATTATATTATTATATTATTATATTATTATATTATTATATTATTATATTATTATATTATTATATTATTATATTATTATATTATTATATTATTATATTATTATATTATTATATTATTATATTATTATATTATTATATTATTATATTATTATATTATTATATTATTATATTATTATATTATTATATTATTATATTATTATATTATTATATTATTATATTATTATATTATTATATTATTATATTATTATATTATTATATTATTATATTATTATATTATTATATTATTATATTATTATATTATTATATTATTATATTATTATATTATTATATTATTATATTATTATATTATTATATTATTATATTATTATATTATTATATTATTATATTATTATATTATTATATTATTATATTATTATATTATTATATTATTATATTATTATATTATTATATTATTATATTATTATATTATTATATTATTATATTATTATATTATTATATTATTATATTATTATATTATTATATTATTATATTATTATATTATTATATTATTATATTATTATATTATTATACTGTTGGTGATTCTTTTAATGGAAGTTGCATATATAATAATATAATTATATTATTATATATGCTACTTCCATTCAAAGAATCACCAACCATTTTAGAAAACTCATTTTCGATAACAAAACGAAGATTTTTTAACTTGGAGAAAAATGTAACTGCAGTCCAAGCTTAAAGAATTAATATTTTGATTTTTTAAAGGACAATCAACATTTGGGAGAAATCTTGAAGGAATTCTAACATATGGCTCAAATTTCATTAAATAATCCTCACAGCACCAGTACTTTCTCATCGTGTTTTAAAGCCGTATAACTTAACAACTAAATTTTGCGTGGTTGTCAGTGGAATTTGATTAAACGAAATTCTAATGGTTACGAGTATTATCCAAAATGATTTATGCACACTTCTTTTTCGCTTCAGAGCTCTACATCCGAACATATGTTTTTGGTGCCGACATATTAAAAATGTATATATTTATCTGGATGATTCCGATTTTCAACTTTGGTGACGTGATAAGTTTGACGATTAGACTTAAGAACACGGCGTATATGGTACTACATTGGGTTCTACAGTTTTGAAAAATGATATTTCGACGATATATTAACCGGTGCCAATTGAAGTTTTTTTATCTGTGTAAATGGAAACTACTATACGTTCTGCGGGTATAAAATTTTTAAAATGGTACTCCAATACTACAAAATTACTTCAAGATAGTAGAAACACTACTGTTTAAAAAAAGAGTGGCGTCTGCTTCAATAAAACAGATAGAAGGTTCAACCAAAAAATAGGGAAATCTACCAAAAAGGTGAATCCAACCAGCACCACCTTGATGCTACAGTGGTTGATTTATGTTCACTTTAATGGACGAGTTAAGTTCCAGTCAAAGCCCACATCTATGTAGGTTGTAACTCCCGATTATTTTACTTCAGGTGACTTTTGATGTTACCGCCACAACCAAATTATTCCAAGGACAAGTTGTCGTTGTTGAAGCTTTGATAGTTGGTCGATGCAGTTATTGTATAGAAAAATTAAAAACTTGCTCTTTGTTAAAATAAGTGCCTTTTTTCTATAATTTGGTTAAAATAAATTTAGGCGTAACCAAGGAGTTCTTTCTTGGTCCAATAATTTTTTTCTAAAAGATATTACAACAAGTATTGGAGCAGGACGTGACGTAACATGTTGCCAATGTATTAAAAGTTGTCAAAACCTTAATATGACAAGTTATGTACATCTAAGATTTCAAAACGAAATTCAAAATTTGATTAAAGATGCTGATTAGGTAAAATTGTTCGATTGCTATTACTGTCAAACTTATATAGAATTTTCAGAGTAGGTAGGTACTTATCATACACACCACGTATTTCATACTAATTTGATAACGTACGAGAATCTTTTGTGTGTACTACTTCTTCCCCGCAACATGTTATATATGTCTTCTAATTTTTCTTCAGCTTCACTATAATCTTAATTTATATCTTTCATATTCAAATTTTCTATATACATAAGATTTACAAAATGAAGAAAAAAGATTGGGAGCAGATTTATTTTTGTAAATTTTCATTAAAAATATTAAATTGAACAGATATGCTGCTAGCAATCTGTGGATATGATTAATGCATACAAGTTTTGGCTTATGTGGCATGTGAATGTGTGTGTATGTTCATATATGTGTATGGAGAAAAATGTCTTCATTTTGATAATTTATGGTTATTTAAATAAACAATATTAACAATTTATTTTTTGGACGTGTGGTCGGAGGGCATTCATATGTTTCATACATTGCAACAGCATATGCTTCTCAAATCACCCACAATAATCGCAAATTGTCTGCATAAAGCGTATATTCACATAAAACGTTCGTTAACGTTATAAATTAAACCCCTGAATGACGATAACTAGTAGTACATTTTGTTGTTGTTGTCAATCGAATTTTGTTGTTGACAATTATTGTAATTCAACATTTGTTGCAACCGCACTTATGTAATTCTACCACGTTTTACCTTCTCCATGCTAAGGAATTTTCCTATATATAGCATTCATAAATAGATCCAACCATGTCACCCACAAATAATATTGTATCCAGATAATTCCGTTCATTTTGTTAATTGCCGAACATGAATAATTCAGGCACCCTTAATACCAAAAAAACAGATATTGTTCGATAAATAATCAAGGCAATAATAGGACATTAAATTTACGTCCATGTAAATATATTCAAGGATACTTTTTTTATATTTTGGTCGTGTTTATCGCAATGAAATTATCAATAAATTTGATTTTACCCACAAAAAAAAAAAATTTAAAAATTCTATATGCGGAATGAGTAATGATGTGGGTGATTGGTGGCTTACAGTTTATCTTTATAATAACAAAAAATATAAATTTGATTTAGATAAGGATTAAAAAAGGGATAATCAATGTTATGTAATGTTAATATATTATGTGAACACACATCTGTGCGGAAATTTAAGGATTATTTGGCTTTCAACATATATCGAATGGATTTGAAAATGATGATATGACTTTTGAACTATTAGACATCATCGTTACTATTCGTGAGATGGTTTTTTGAAAAGGTTATATTTAGCTAGAAAATATATTTTGATTAACAGTAAGTCGTTCATTACATATTGCTACTTTTCGGCATTCCTTGAACATAATTGACTTCATCGATATAATCAAAATATAGTCAGGCAATTTAAATTTACAAAGTTTCCTCTATATTCAAATATTAAGACCAGCGAGTTATTACAATAATCACGCCGTTAAAACTCTCCAAATGAGCTACATCTTTCACGCGGTACATCACTTTATATAAAACTAATCAGCATAGAGAAAGTGCAACGAACTAGTATGCTATATATAAATGCTCTTTCCGTCATGTTCCAATTTCCACTGACCTGAAATATGTTGAATCATTTTTTTCTATAAATTTACCGAATAACAGCAAAAAAATTTCCTTTCTGACAACATAATCATTGAATCATTTTGTTTTAATCATAACTCAACAACAACAACAACCAGACCACGATAATAAAGTACATCAACATCAAAAAATAAAGATTTAAATGGACTCAAAAAAAATAACGAGGATTAGGGCAGTAGCGGCAGCAGCAACCAAAGCAAAAACAACAGCACAAAAAATATTATGTAGATTAAGGATTCATTTTTCATATACTAAAGTAGAAAATATGTTTTCCTTTTGGATGTATGGTATTCTTATGAGATGAATTTTTTTTTTTTTTTTAAGAATGAAAAATGAAAATAAATAAATTTAAATTTATTCGAAATCACGCAACTATACTCGTATTTCTAAACGAGTACGAGACACTATATATGTAGAGGAGTATAGCAGCATCTATATATTATGTAGAATAAATTAACAAACAATGGAAAATCGGATCATATATGTAGATACGTAAAAATAAGGGAAATGGAAAAAGGATAATTTACTTTGCTTCGGATGTAAATTAAATTATTTTTTGTATGTGCTCCAACAAGATGATTTATGATTTTTAATTCGAAGAATTACGAGTGTTGTCTATGTACGCTGTAGTACCTATATATTTTAATTGTTCTAGATCAGTGATAAAGAAGTTTTATGGTTGTTTACTTTTACCCGAATATTGTGTTTTCTAGAAAATTCTACCAATTTTTAAAGATTTTTTACTGTGTAAGCAAAATTGTTTTGCTATCTATATAGCTATCTGTTTTGCACTGTATCAAGAAGAGGTCTGTGTTTGGAAATTTTGTCCGATAATGGGTCCCATTAACACCTTAACAGAATTATACGATTTTCTAAAACATAAATCTACTGAAATTTTTTCTCAATTTTATGGCATCACATCTGTAGCGCAGAACCACCATTTGGCGGAATGTGAGACGCAGCTATCAAATAGGTTTAATTTCATAGTCATCGGGTAATACTATCTGCACATTGAGAAGTTAACGACAATACACAAATTTAGGGCATACTAAAATCAATTCAAGTTTCTTCAATCGATAACCTCGTTACCTTAGCACCCGCCATTTTTTGATTGGTACGACGAAAAACAAACTACCAGCATCTGATCGGAAAGAAATTCTAGTATCACGCTTAATAGATGGTAAAATTAGCAAAAGGAGTTGAAGCATCTTTGGCAGCGATACCATAAGTTATGCAAGCCGCCAGCCAATGATGATTGAATTAATAAGATTCAACGGGCCGGTATCCAAATATTCCTAAAATTAAAACCATATTCTGCAAAATCAACAAATTGCATGTGACAGGTATTTTTTTGATTATGTAATTCTGTTATTTGCCCCTGAATGCAATGTAATTTGCAATTTATTAAAAACTTATAGTTTGTGAGAATATTGTCATCTATGGTTAAGTTATTCAATAATTTATAATTAACACCCAGTTTTTGGTTTTTATGACTGGTCGAGCAATTCGTGATATCAATGAGCAATTATCACATCTCAATTATATTAGTATACATACATCTCTTTCACACATATTTTCACCACTCAAAAGAATCTTAGTAAAACCTAACGTTGGTTTATACTACTACAATTCTCAAATTATTAAGAATCGCAATATTCGTGATTTTTTATATAAGAATTGGATTATGCATAAAACTGATTATAATCAGCAAGAATAAAAGTTAAGCTTTTTCAAGCTTTAACAATGAGAAAAATAGGTTGTATTTCGCTTTATTAATATCAAACTAAGATTACACTAAACCACATATAATAATACCAGATGAACATGTTGTATAGATTAAATGTTCACAAATAAATTCATACTATGCAAACTAATGCAATCAAAATTTAATCAAACTAAAAATAGATGTACATATTTGTACGCATATTTTCATCCTTTTCTTTTCTTTTTGCCCACGATTGTTTTACTTTATAAAAAATAAAACAAAAGTTTTTATGTTTTTCGTATATTTTTGTTTTATATTTTGTTTTATTTTTTAAAACAATCAAATAGTCGTGCAAAAAAAAAGAAAAGGATGAAAATATGCATTTTTATATGTACATCTGTTTTTCATTTGGGTAGATCTTGGTTGCATTAATTTGCATAGTAGGAATTTACTTGTGTAAATTTGATCCATAGGAGATGTTCATCTGGCTTAGTTATCTGTGATTAACCATAAAACTGATTTTACATATATAAAGAAAACTATGCTATATGATAACAAATATGCTTATTAAGGTGGATATTTTCTATAAACGTGTATTGCAACGTGCTACTGGGTTACAATCACTTTTAATTAAATATCGTCAGGTATATGGGATATGAGTAAACACATTTTGTGCACGTGTTAAATAATATTATCTTAACTTTCCTGGACCTAAATAGATTGTCCACGATCGCTTAGAAATATATGATGTGGTTAAACTTTGAACTACAAGGAGGTCTGAGTGTAATTCCTGCGTTACTTTGGGCAGTCCGCGAATTATTTTGGTATTAGTTTATCTTACATATAAGTATGTTATTACTTAAAACATAAGACCTTTGATAGACCTATGAGGGTGTAGCTTGAAAATCGGTTGACGTTGGAATCTATTCGCAATATCTATATGGCATTATGTATTGTTGATGTGGAGTTCATCTAGCATATCCAACGATAGTATTTTTTCATTTCTTTTTCACTCATGGGGAATGTGAAATTGATGGGAGAACATAAAATTTTCACTCTTCTTTGGAAGTATATGATTTGTTTGCAATATTTAGTGTATAACATGCAGGTGTATAAGGTAATTGAATTTTATGAGAAGTGTACCAAATAATTTTTGGGGTAAGGCCCCTATAAGATTGGTATCATCAAAATTATCTAAAAGGATTATACCCTGTGAAATATCTTCCATAGTTGGAATATGTTGTTTATTCGTGACGTTGCATTTCGCTGGCAAACTTTTAAAGCTGGTTGGAATAAGGTTGTGAGAAAAATTATCATCACTAAGCTGAGTGAACGTTAGAACATGTATTTAAGCTGGGCTATAGGCAGTTTCGAGGGAGAATCCGCATTTGATTTACCTGGTTTATAGTTTACTTCGTAATTATATTCTTTGAGGATGGTTTTCCAACGCTTCATTTTATTGTTGGTGTTCTTATTGCTATGAACGTATGTTAAAAGTTAGAGGTCTATAAACATTTTTACTTTCCGAGAGCCATAGAGGTAATTCCTTAGCGTATTCTGGGACTAAATTATTGCTAATATCTCCTTTGCATTGGTGGCATAATTTTCCTCTGTTTTACTAAGGGTACTTGAGATAAAACTTCATCGTAATTCTTGTCGTTTATGTAAATTTCTTATATCAGAAATATTGGAATCCCAAAATCGATTTACGCCTTCTGTACGGTGCTGTCTAAGAGGAATTATAATATATGGGTAAATGGTCATATGACCTTCGTTAGTATGAATTATTCTACGAAGCTCCAACAAAGAATCATTCCCGATTATGCCGTTGAATGGTTACTAGGAAGAATATAGAATTTTATTTTGTCCATATTTGGACCGAAAAGGTTTATGAAGGAATGATATTTGATCTCTATGCTACCTGCTACAGAATTAGCTAAGAAAGGTTTTTCTTGTTAAGAATAGGTTACCTGATATGTTTAGTTTGTATCTAATATTTATTAGATCCCATATCTATCTAAAACTGTTAATACCTGTCAGTTCCCAATTTTATATTGATAATAGAGAAGCGAAGATCGCTTTAATCTAAAAAAATATATATCGCCTCAATTTTCGTGTTGATTCTGCATGTGTTTGGTTGGTTGCGTTTTCGTCTTTGACTTCAGTAGTTCTTTCATCAACTTTTAGTTCTGATTCCAAAGGTGGTGTATTTTTAGTACTTGGCTCAGTATATATCTCAGTATACTGTTTGTAGCTTATTAGGAGAGTGGGTCTGGTGGGTCTGGTTGAGATACGATCCTTTTTATGAAGGCTGATTGGTTGAATGAGGTCGGTTCATGTAGTTTACCTGTTTGGAGTGCATGTTGCGATCTATATCCATTGTTTCTCAGTATTGAATCTGTGGAGTGGTCTATTCGGGTCTATTGTAGAACTGGGGTTTATAAAGAAAAATTATACGTCTGTAGTTTGGTTGAATTTTTCTTGAAAAAATAGGTTGTTGTGGTTCACTTCAGTTTTAGACAAGCTGAGTCTCTTTCTTTAGGTTGGCCAGCATCCATGGGCGCATAAATACAGGTTATTTTGACAAGTTGGTTTGTCGCATGCGTAAACATATTTTGCACATTTAGGTTATCGACTGCTTTGAAACCCAAACAGCCTTTTCTATCTGAGGCTTTGGAATAAAACCAAAGTTACCGAGGTAATCTGCACTGTAAAGAAACATATATCCT